>JAREIK010003076.1:1820000-2287673 GCA_029783825.1 Sapria himalayana | reverse complement strand
CTTTTTCTTCCTCTTTTTCTTCATCATCTTCTTCTTTTTTTTCGTCTTCATCTTCTTCCTCTTCTATTTCTTCTTTTTCTTCTTCTTATTCCTTTTATCTTCTTCTATTTCATTTTCTTGCACTTATTATTATTCTTTCTTTTCATCTTCCTTTTCTTCTTTCTTTTCTTCTTACTCTTCTTCTTCCTTTTCTTCTTCCATTTCTTCTTCATATTCTTCTTCCTTTTCTTCTTCATCTTCTTCTTCCTCTTCTTCCTCCTTTTCTTCTTCTTCTTCTTTCTCTTTTTCTTCCTTTTCTTCTTCTATTTCTTCTTTCTCTTCCTCTTCCTCGTCTTCTTCCTCTTTTTCTTCCTTTTCCTTTTCTTTTTCCTCTTCTTCTTCATCTTATTCTTCCTTTTCTTCTTCCTTTTCTTATTCATCTTCATCTTCCTTTGTTTCTTCCTCTTCATCTTCTTTTTCTTCGTCCTCATCATCTTATTTTTCTTCGTCCTCATCTTCTTCTTTTTCTTCGTCCTCATATTCTTCTTTTTTTTTCTTCCTCATCTACTTCCTCTTTTTTTCCTCTTTCTTTTTTTTTCTTCTTCATCTTCTTCTTTTGCTTCTTCTTTCTTTTTTTTTTCTTCTTCTACTTCTCCTCCTTTTTCTACTCCTCCTCCCGATTCTTCTTCTTCTAATTCTTTTTATTTTTCTTATTTGTCTTCTTCTTCATTTTTTTCCACTTCTTCATTTTCTTCTTTCACTTCCTCTTCTTTTTTTCTTTTCTTTTTCTTCTTCTAGTTCTTCTTATTCTTAATATTCTTCTCATTTGTCTCACTCATAATATATTTTATAATTATTTTTTCCGTAAAAATAAACATTAAAATAATAAAAATATTTAAGTAAAATTATAATGATAATAAAAAATTAGATTCATTGATTATGGTTTAGGATTTGGGGGTTTGGGTATTTAGGAGATTATTTTTTTCAGGGTTTAGGGGGTTTTGTCTTTGCAAGTTTAGGGGTTTAGGTATTTTAAGTTTTAGATTTAGTATTTAGGGTTTAGGGTTTAGTAGTTTATGAGTTTAGGGGTCTAGGAATTTTTCCATTTAGGAGTTATGGGGTTTAGGGGTTTAGAGATTTAGAGGTCTAGGTTTAGGAATTTTGAGGTTTAAGGGTTTATGAGTTTAGGGCAATAAGCATTTGCTTATTTTGGAAAATAGTTATTTAATCATTTATGTTTTTAGTTCAAAAATTGAACAAAGAAATTTTATTTTATGAATTTTTTCCAGTTTTTCAAGGTTATGTCATTTGGAAAAATAATAATGTTGAAATTTTTTTTTTCAATATAAATTCAATATTTATACTAAATATTTTAGTTATAATAATATTAAGAATATTGTACCTATGCTAATTCATTATAAGCTAGATTCATAATGGATATTACAATAATGACCAAAAAATAAATTAATAAATTTTTATAATTGATATAAATTTTTATTAAAATATATTTTGAATATTTAAATTAATTAAAAATCTATGTAAACAAATTACTAAATAATAATCTTAATTTTATATTTTTGTTTCTTTTTATAAGATTATATAGTCCCTTGATGATAAATAAATTTCTTCAAATTATATTTGTCCCACTAATAATATATTTATAATTAATATTTCAGTAAAAATAAACTTATAAATTATTAAAATGTTTAATTAACATTATAATGATGACATAGAAATGAGATTTATGGTTTATGATTTAGGAATTTTTGGTTTAGCTATTTATGGGTTTAGAGTTTTACAGTTTAGTAGTTTACAAGTTTAAAGATTTAGGGGTTTAGGGTATTAAACGTTTAGGGTTTTAGGGGTTAAATGGTTTAGAAGTTCAATGTTTTAGGGATTTAGGGGTTTAAAGGTTTAGGGACTTAGGAGTTTTGGAGTTTAGGTATTTAGAGGTTTAGGAGTTTAAAGGTTTATTAGTTTAGAAATTTAGTAATTTAGGAGTTTAGAGATTTAGGGGTTTGAGGGTTTTGGGGTTTGGAGATTTAGGGGTTTAGAAGTTTAGGAGTTTATGGGATTAAGGTATTTGGCATTTTGGGGTTTAGGGAGTTCATGTGTTTATTAGATTATGAAATTAGTTTACAAATTAACCTAAAAGAAAATTTTTATTTTATGAATTTTGTTTCATTTTTTAATGTTATAACCAATAGAAATACAATAATTTTTTATTTTTTTTCCTTTTTAAAATTAATATTTGTACTAAATATTTTAGTTATAATAATCTTAAGAATAATGTATCATCTTAAATTCAATATAATCTAGCTTTTTGTTAGGTATTATAATAATGAATAAAAAATAAATTAATAAACAATTATAGATGGTATAAATATTTATTAAAATATATTTACAATACTTAAAATGAGAAAAAATCTAAGTAAAACTATTTAATAAATATTAATTTTTGACTTTAGAGTTTTGCATATTTTTATATGATTATATTGTCTCATGACGATAAATAAACTTTTTCAATTTATATTTGCCTTACAAATTATATATTTTATAATTAATATTTCAATAAAAATAAACTGATAAATAATTAAACTGTATAATTTAAATTATAATGATTACAAAAAAAATAAGATTTATTGTTTATGGTTATGGGTTTAGAAGTTTAGAAGTTTTGAGGCTTAGGGGTTTAACATTTAAGAGGTTTTGGAGATTAAAAGTTTAAGGGTTAAGGTGTTTAGAGGTTTAGAGATTTAAAGGTTTAGTAATTTAAGGGTTTAGAAGTGTAGGTATTTAGGGGCTTAGGGGTTTATGTGTTTATGTGATTTGTTGTTTAACAGTTTATTGGTTTAATTTTGAAAATTATCTAGACCAAAATTTTAATTTTATGTATTTTGTTTCATTTTTGAAGTTAATATCCTTTGAAATATAATATTTTTTAAATTTTTTTTTTCAATCTGAATTTAATATTTATACTTAATATTTTAATTATAATAATCTTTAAAATAATATATCTTATTAATTAAATATAAGTTAGTTTGTTAATTGATATCACAATAATGACTATAAATTAACTTAATAAAGTATTATAAATGAGATAACTATTTTTTAAAACATATTTATAATACTTAAAATGATTCGAAATCAAATTATATCATATTATTAAATATTAATTTTGATTTTAAAATTTTTCCATCTTTTTATAAGATTATAAAATCTATTGATGATAAACACATTTTTAAATCATAATTGTCTCGCTCATAATATATTTTGTAACTAATATTTCAGAAAAAATAATGTTATAGATAATTAAAATTATAATGATGACAAAGAAATGATATTTATGGTTTTTAGTTGATGGTTTATGGGTTTTAGGGTTTATGAGTTTAGGGGTTTAGGAAGTTAGGGTTTTAGGTATTTGGGGTTTTATGCCTTTAGTTTAAAAAATGAACAAAGGAAAATTTTTCATTTTGTGAAGTTTGTCTAATTTTTGAATGTTATATAGCCTTTGGAAATAAAATAATTTTAATTTTTTATTTTCAATCTGAATTCAATATTTGTACTTAATATTTTAGTTATAACAAATTTATAAATAATATATCATATTAGTTCAATATAATGCTAGTTTCATGATTAATTTTATAATTATGATCAAAAAATAAATTAATAAACTATTATAAATGAGATAAATATTTATTAAAACATATTTACAATAATTAAAATGATTCAAAATACAAGTATAACAAATTATTAAATAATAATTTTTGACTTTAAATTTTCACAAGTTTTTATAAGATTATATAGTTCATTGATGATAAATACATTTTTTCAAATTATATTTGTCTCATTATAATATATTTTGTAATTGATATTTCAGTAAAAATAAAATGATAAATAATTAAATATATAATTAAAATTATAATCTTGACAAAAAAATGAGATTTCTAGTTTATAGATTAGGGTTTTGGGATTTAGTGTTTAGGATTTTAAGGGTTTATGGTATTAAGGGTTTAGGGATTTAGGGATTTAGAGATTTTAGCATTCAAGAGTTTAGAAGTTTATGGATTTATCTATTTAGGGGTTTATGGCTTTAGTTTAAAAAATAAACTAAAACATTTTTGATTATATGAATTTTCTTTAATTTTTGAATGTTATATCTTTGAAAATATAATAATTTTTAAATTATTTTTCAATCTAAATTCAATATTTGTACTTACTAATTTAGATATAATAATCTTAAGAATAATATATATTGTTAATTTAATATAAGTTAATTTCTTGATTAATATTATAATAATGACAAAAAAATAAATTAATAAACTATTATAAATGAGATAAATATTTATTTAAATACATATATAATACTTAAAATGTTTCAAAATCTAAGTAAAAAATATTACTAAATAATAATTTTCGACATTTAATTGCATCTTTTTATAATATTATATAGTCTTTTGATGATAAACAAATTTTTTCAAATTATATTTGGCTAAATCATAATGTATTTTGTTATTAATATTTTAGTAAAAATAAACTAATAAATAATTAAAATATATAATTAAAATTATAATGATGACAAAAACAAGAAATTTATGATTTAGGATTTAGGATTTTGAGGTTTATGAGTTTATGGTTTTAGGAGTTAAGGTTTTTTAATGTTTAGATGTTTATGGGTTTAAGGCATTGGAGGTTTAGCATTTAGGAGCTTTAAGTGTTTTGTGGTTCATGGGTTTAGTTTAAAAAATAAAAAAAAAAAATATATTTTGTGAATTTTGTCTCAATATTGAATGTTTTGCCCCTTGGAAAGAGAATAATTTATATATTTATTTGCAATCTAAATTCAATATTTGTGCACAATATTTTAGTTATATTAATCTTAAGAATAATATATGATAATAATTCACTATAAGCTAGTTTGTTGATAGATATTTTAATAATAACCAAAAAATAAATTAATAAACTATTATAAATGATATAATTATTTATTAAAATATATTTACCATTCTTAAAATTATTAAAATTTTAAGAAAAATATATTACTTAATAATAATTTTTGTCTTCTAAATTTTAGCTTTTATTTATAAGATTATATAGTCTCTTGATGATAAGTAAATTTTTTTAAATTATATTTGTCTTACTCATAATATATTTTATAATTAAAATTTAAGTAAAAATAAAAATTATACATAATTTAAATAATAATAATTACAAAAAAAAATAAGATTTATGGTGCATGGTTTACCATTTAGGAGTTAAAAGGTTTAGCGGTTTAGGAGTTTAATGGTTTAGGGATTTTGGCCTTTTAGGATTAGGGGTTTAGGAGTTTAGGGGTTTAGGGGTCTAGAAGTTTAGGGGTTTAGGGGTTTAGGTATTTAGCAGGTTAGAAGTTTATGGCTTTTCAGGTTTAGGGGTTTAAAGGTTTAAAAAGTTTTGGAATTCATAGGTTTTAGATTTTAAGATTTTTGGAGTTTATGGGTTTAGGAGTTTAAAGGATTAGACATTTGTAGGTTTAGGGTTTAAGTATTTAGGGATTTATGAATTTAGTTTAAAAGATTTTCATTTTTTTAGGCCTATATCATCTTTTATGGTTATAGCACGAGGAAATACAATATTTTAAATTTTTTGTTCTAATCTTAATTCATTATTTATACTGAATATTTTAGCTATAATAATTTTAACAATATTATATCATGTTGATTTAATATAAGCTAGTTTCATGATTGACATTATAATAATGACCAAAAAATATATTAATAAACTATTATAAAGATATAAATATTTATTAAAATATATTTACCATACATAAAATAATTCAAAATCTAAGTAAAACAAATTACTATATAATAATTTCACTTTTATATTTTTATTTCTTTTTATAAAATTATATAGTCACTTGATGATAAATAAATTTTTTCAAATTATATATCTCACTTATAATATATTTTATAATTAATAATTCACTAAAAATAAACTTATAAATAATTAAAATGTATAAATAAAATTATAATGATGAGAAAAAAATTGGAATTTCAGTTTGTGATTTAAAGTTACGGATTTAAGGGTTTAAGGGAATAGGATTTCAAGGGTTTAGGGAATAGGAATTTAATGGTTTAGGGGAATAGGAATTGGAGGGTTTAGAGGTTTAGGAGTTTAAGAGTTTATGAGTTTAAGAGTTTAGGAGTTTAGGTGTTAAGGAGATCATATATTTGGGTGTATAGGGGTTTAAGTATTTGTTTAGAGACTATAGCCTTAAGAATTTTGTCTCATATTTGAAATTTATCTCATTTCTGAAGGTTATATATATAGCATTTGAAAATACAATCATTTTTAATTTTTTTTTGAATCTGAAATCAATATTTATACTTAACATTTTAGTTATAATAATATTAAAAATAATATATCATGTTAATTCAATATAAGTTACTTTTTTGATTGATATTATAATAATGAACAAAAAATAAATTAATAAACTATTATAAATGAGCTAAATATTTATTAAAATATATTTACAATACTTAATATGATTTCAATACTATGTAAAATATATTTTACTAAATAACAATTTTTGACTTTTAAATTTTTGTATCTTTTTATAAGATTATATAGTTTCTTGATGATATGTAAAAATTTTATCAAATTTATTTGTCACACATATAATATATTTTGTAATAAATGATTCAATAAAAATAAACTTATTAATAATTAAAATGTAATATTAAAATTAGAATGATTACAAATAAATATTTATGGTTTATTATATAGGATTTAGTGATTTATAGGTTTATGGATTTAGGGGCATAGGTGTTTAGAGATAAGAGACTTAGGGGTTTAAGAGTTTATGGGTTTTGGGGTATAGACTTTTTAAGGGTTTAGGGGATTAGGGATTCATGGGTTGACGACATTAGGGGTTAGGGTTTAAAGGTTTAGAGGTTTAGGTATTTAGTCATTTTTGTTGTTGTCAGGGCTTAAGGGTTTAGTCATATAATATATATTTTATAAATAGTTAAATACAAAAATTTTAATATTAAAAAAATTTAATTTTTTTAAACAAGCCTGTACGGGCGACCCTGCACGGTAAAATTACTGTCGGGCTAGCGGGCCATGCTGGGCCTGGCTTGAATAAACCATGCCAATCCAAGCACGGCATGTAACAGTAACCGTGTCGTGCCTGGCCCGACACGGAAGCACGGTTGTGCTCACAAAAAATTGGTCGGGCCTGCCTGGCACGACCCATTTAACACCTCTAATCCTTTGTAATAATGAGTATCACAAAAGTCACAGCTTTGAATAATTGACATGACATTTCCATGAATACATGTGACTCTATAATTTTCTGTAGCTCAAAAATCATAGGTTTGTAAAAATGCAATAGTTCTAATTTGAGATTACCGAGTCATATATAAAAATAAAATCATAATTGTGTGAAAGTGGTCGTGACCTTGAGTACCAGTGGCATACTTGGTTGTTGCAAAGAAAATTTAATACATGATCATAAAATTTTCTAAGCTAAGTATGCTATGACTCCATGATAATATTACAACCATTGAAAATGTATCAAATAATATAATAATTATGCTAACAAGTTGGTATAGTTATAGTATACAAGAAGAATTACCAATGACTATTTAGGTAGAGTTTTGGCCAAGATTGAATATAGAAACTACACAAGACTTACTAATCTATCTCCTCTATTAAATACCTCCAAAAATTAATTAATGTCATGACTATTTATTAAAGTTCACCAAAACACTAAAAATTATGAAATTAATATATTTTAACCCCATTTTCATGTCTAAACCTCATTATCAATCACCAAAATACACAATGATGTTTGATAAATTGAATACAAGATAAACTCTCATACTAAAATAATTATTCATCTCCAAGTAATAACTTCACTCTCCAAAAAAATAAATGTGCATCATTACAATGAATTGCTATAACTAGGTTTAAGTATCATATAGTCTATAAACAGTAGAGTAACCCCAAGTAGATATTTTATAGTCGTGGTGGTGTTGAGTTTCATGACTATACTTATAGGTCATTGGATGTGTATTTTCAATTATATGATAGATATATAAATTTATTACATCACATAAGTAAAAAAGAAAAGTTCTTGAGTTCCCTCCCAAGTAGTGCTATATCTAACATCCATAGGTATATAATAAAATCCACCTTAACTCCATCAAAGATCTCTGATGTCCATGTGATCTTTTTAGTATACTGCTTTACTTCTATCTTGTCGGTCTCTTCATTTAGCTTTTCTTCAACTACACTCATCTCTAAGGTTGTGTAAAATCTAGAAAAAAAAAACAAAAATGAATAAATAAATAATATGATTTTTTTCGAAAATAAGCAAAATGGTATTTTTGTAATAAGGAAAAAAATCTAAAAATTTTAGAACCCTAATGATAAAATTGACTTTACCAATAAATACATCTTGGAAATATTGTTATGGTAACAAATTTTATCAAATTCTAAAGAAGTTGAAATTTAGTCATTTTTTTAATTTTATAATAATAATAATAATAAGGAAATAAAAAAATTAGGGCTAGCGATGTGGCTGTGCGCATGCGCAGCCCAGGTGTGAAAAAAAAATAAATAGGGTTTTGATATTATTTTAATAAAATAATAATAATAATTAAAAAACAAAACAAAACAGATGGGAATTTGGCAAAATGATAAAACAAGGACTAAAAGAGGTCAAAGATATAATGTAATGCTGAGAAAAAAAATAAAAAAGAGATGAATTTTCTTTTGGTATTAGGTGATTAATTTGGAGTCGAAATAGATTATTCCAAGAACAAAAGTTACTCCATACGACGAGAGCTTTATATTGATATCAAATTTATAAAGTTTTCGTGAAATATTCTAAGAGGTTGTGATTTTCTTCTATTGGAATTTTTTTCTATTTAAGGGTCATAAATGATCATGGTTTATATTTCAATTAAAACTATTTTAGAAATTTAATTATGAATGATTAATTAGTAAAAATTTCAGTGTTTGGTTTAGTAAAATATATTATAGTGTGAATTATGTTTGAATAGTTATAATTGTGCTTGAAATATGGTTTAATTGTAAAAGATAAGCATTTCATATTCACGGAAACATCCTAAATAAATGGGTGGATGCATTGTATATATATATAAAGGTATAATGAGTATTATTTATGCAAACTCGAATTGGGTCAACATCTAAACTGAGTTGCGCAGTATTTTTTGGAGAATATCCAATATTATTTTTCAAAGAAAGTCCATATTTTTTGGAGAATGTCCAATGAAAAAAATATATTTTTTTAAGAATGTCAAATATTATTTTTTAGAGAAGGTTCTTATTTTTCGAAGTATGTCTAATAATATGTGGCACATCAATCCACAAGGGGTCCTAGTCATTCCATCACACAACAAAATGTACAATAAAATAAAAGTTTCTCATATTTAGCGTACACATTTTTTTCCTTTTATTTTCTTAACGGAATAAAAACACAAAATATATTATTTAAGCCACAACCAGCTTCCTTCACACGTGTGATTCCACATGTGGATCTGTCATATGTCATAGACCTGTACCTGAAAAGAGTTCCACAATGAAGATAGCAAATCTCAGTAGAGGTAAACTCTTATAGGGCTACTCCCTACCTAAGTGCACATATAACATCATGCATATATATTAACATTCATTCAAGTATAATATTTACAAGAATGCAATTATGGATGAAATATTTATATGTCCATGTCCTTAGTCCAATCGACTTCCTAACACATGTCGAAGCCAAGTGTAAAATAGTATATATAGATGTAGATATATAGTAGAACCTCCCTAAATTGATACTTTATAAATTAATAACCTCCATTATTTTATGAAAAATCAATCCACCTACTCCGTGGAATGTGTATAATTTTATAATTCTACTATCTATTATTTAATGCAAAATAGAAAACACCCTATGTAAAAATATTAATTTATAGAATCAATATTCCTTATAAATCTAAAAATACTATACATCATCATAGATAAAATATATTGCTTCGTAAAATTAATATTCCTTACAAAAATACCTATCTAAAGTAGTTTGTTTTTTTTAATAGTCCGTATCTAAAAATGTATGTTTCTAAGTAGCTTATGAGCTATAACATAATTTGGATTTGAAAGATCAAGAAATGAAATACAAGAATGAAGAACATATAATTTTTCTTTTGTTGACATGGGAGGATTTTCATCCATAACTTCACCATCTTCCTCTTCTTCTTGATCTTGAGACGACGAAAGTTTTATTAAATCTTCATCTGAAATTTCCTCATGGGCAACTTGTTGCTCTTCCTCGGGATTTATTAGCTCGTGAACAGACATTTGGCGACTAATTGGCAGTTGATTAATAACATCTTTAAGTTCATTTTCTATATCTTGTTCTTCCGAACCCACTTCATTTTTTGAGTTTCTCTTTCAAAGAGACCTGTGTGCTTAAAGAAATTGGCTATTGTCTTGCTAGAAATGTCATTCCATGCTGCCTTAGCCCATTTCATGGCTATCAATTGATCAACCTTATAGATGTCTGCCTTTTGTTATTCATCTCTATCAATTGCATCTTGGAGTTGAAAACACCTATATCGCCTCTTGAATGCTGCTATTATTCCAGCATCTATTGGTTGAATTTTAGAAGTTGTATTAGCTGGAAAAAGAAAAACTTGAACATTTGTAAGAGGCAAATCCCTCACCACATGTGAAAGAACATTATCTAACAAAAGTAGGACTTTTCTATTAGCATCTTGCATTTGTTGATCCATCTTTTGTAGCCATTCCCTGAAAATGAATCCAGTCATCCAAAGTTTGCATTGCTGCAATAATAAAAACCTAGTTGCTCTCCACTTTTTCTATTAAAAGCACATGGTCTTTGTGCATGACCAATGATGAGAGATTCTATTTTGTAAGACCCATCTGTATTTGCAGCAAAGACAAAAGTTAGACGTGTTTTATCCTTCTTAGAACCTTCAATTTGACGTCGTGCAATTGTTCGATCAAGGACCATGTGATAAAAGAGTCGTGTTTCATCCATGTTGTATATGTCTTGAAGTGTATAGCTTTGAAGTTTTTCTTTTATTGTTGGCATATTTCTATCAATTGCATCTAAATCAGCAGAGCCACTTTCTCCATATGATTTTTGAGCTTTGAATCTATGGCGAATATTGAACTTTGCAAGCCATCCATTTGAAAATTCGGGTGTTCTCTCTCAAAGTTCAAGTTGTCTAGCAAATTGACGAGCATTTTCCTTGATTAAAACACCTAATAATGCCACTTGATGTGCTTGGCATTGTAAAACCCAATTTGCTAAAATATTATCAAGTTCAGGATGCTTCACAGCTCTTTGACGCTTAGATGTAAGTTCAGTTGAGTCCATGCTTTCATATTGTTAACGCTTAGAAAGGATGTTGCTGATGGTTCCTTGTGTTGGGACTTTTGAAAGCTTGAATTCTTGCATTGCCCAATTTGCAAGAGCTAATTGTTTGATGGATGGATTTGCTACTTTATGATGACAAATTTTAAGCTTTTGATTATTACTAAGAGAAGATGAAGGCTTCATTTTGGAAGAAAAAATAAATAAATAAATGACAAACTATAACTCAACTGTTGTATGCATTAGCCTTTATAATTCAAGTGAGGAACTTTTGATATTCCACACCTGAAAAACTTTCTTGGGAACATGGTCACGACCTTTGGTATTTCAAAATTTAAGTTGATTAATTTAAGCACAATTTTTAACTTTGGAAATTGACGTTAAATTTATTGAGGCTTGCATGGATTAATCATGCAATATCTTTGATATATTTTCTGATTTTTTTAGGTGAAGGTTCTATAAATTAATAACCTTCGTTAATTAATAATTTTTTGTGCTACGGATCGTATTAATTTAGAGAGGTCCCATTATATATATATATGGAAATAATTTTGAAAAATATGGAACTCCTCCAAAAAATAATATTGGACATTCTTCAAACAAAATATCTTAGACATATTCCGAGATATATGTCCTCCTCCGGAAATCATATTGGATATTTTCTGATAAAATATTTTTTTTCTTTAGATATTTTTCAAAAACCACCGCATAACTTAGCTTAGATGTTGTCTCATTTTGAGTTTGCATATAAATAATTGTTATTCTCCTGAAAAAATACTGTGCAACTTAGTCTAGACATTATTCCAATTTGAGTTCACAAAATATAATCCATTATACCATTGTGTGTGTGTGTGTGTGTGTGTATCATGCACCCACTCGTTTATTTGGAATATTCTCGTGCATATGAAATGCAAATATGCCATTTATGATTAAATCATATTCCAGACATAGTTATAACTATTCAAACCCAATTCACACTGCATTATATTTTACTAAACAAAATACAAAAAGTTTTCACCAATTAACCATTCTCAATGAAATTTTTAAATAGTTTGATTTAAAATATAAATCACGATAATTTACGGGATTTAAATCTTTAAGAAATTCCAATGTGAGAAAACTACTATCTTTCGTAATATTTCACGGCAACTTTATAAATTTGATATCGAACCAAAGATCTCATCGCTTAGAGTAACTTTTATTCTTGGACTATTCTATTTAAACTCTAGAATAATTAGTTATAATCAAAAGAAAATCAACGAACCTTTTAATTTTTTTTCTGCACTGTGTCTATCTCTATCTATCTCACCCGAATACCTTTTTTTGTGTTACCCCATTTTCTCGATTCCTATCATTTTTTTTCTATTATTTTATTTAAATAATATAAAAAACTTATTATTTATTTTTTTCTTTTGACGCATGGACCGCGCATGACGCAGCCACGTCGATGACATCATGGCGTGGTCTATTTATTTTCTTTAATTTCCTAATTATTATCATAATAATTAAATAAATTTTAAAAAATAACTAAATTATGACTTCCTTAGGATTTGATAAAATTTGTCACCGTAGCTATATTTTTCAAAATGAA
The DNA here is from genome assembly GCA_029783825.1 of Sapria himalayana. NCBI lineage: Eukaryota > Viridiplantae > Streptophyta > Magnoliopsida > Malpighiales > Rafflesiaceae > Sapria > Sapria himalayana. Next base: position 2,274,708 of record JAREIK010003076.1, on the reverse strand, counting down.
TTCAATGACAAAATCCATTTTATCATCATGGTTCTAAAATTTTCAGCTTATTTTTCTAATTACAAAATTATCATTTTGCCCATTTAAAAAAGCATATTATTTATGTATTCATTTTTTTCCAGGATTTCACATTTTATCATCCTTAAAGAATTTCATCTCAAAATTATCATAGTTACTCGTTTACAATTATATGCATACCCTGAAGTTAAATATTAATTAAATTACTAAAAAACATACTTTTATTTTCAAATAAAAAAGGATAAGCAACATGCATTGTATCTTCACGTTCCCATATTACTTCTTCTATTCCTTGATGCTGCCATATCACTATTACTTGGCTCACAGTCTTGCACCACAAAACTTGTTCTCGACTATCAATGATACCCACTAATATTTCTTTAAATATTATATTTGCATCAATAATAAGTTCACCCCAATTCATTACATGAGTTGAATCAAAAATATATTTTCTAAGCATAGAGACGTGAAATATCTCATGAACACTTGATAATTATGGTGGTAATTCCAAATGATAAGCAACCAATTCCACTTACTCGAATATCTCAAAAGGCCCAATATATCTTGGTGATAGCTTTCTATGCTTGTCAAATCTAATTACTCTTTTTTTTACATTACTTTCATAAAAACATTATCTCCCACCTCAAATTCAAGAAGTCACCATTGTCTATCAGCATAACTTTTCTATCAGCTTTTAGCTGTAAGTAGAGATTTTCATATAACATAGGGACCCGTGATGGATTTGTCTCCCACCTTATCCCAACAAACTAGAGATCAACATGACCTTCTGTATAATTCTTCATATAGTGCCATTTGGATACTTGCCTAATAATTATTGTTATAGGCAAAATTGACCAAAGACAGATGTTCATCCCAACTACCCTTGAAATCTATACAACATACTCACAACAAATCTTACAAAACTTATATGGTCCTAACCAACTGACCATCTGTCTGTGGATGAAAAGCAGTGCTTATCACCAACTATGTTGCCATTACTTTCTAGAAACTCTTCCAAAAATGAGCCGTAAATCTATGATCTTAGTTTGATATAATAGATATTGGTACTCCATATAATCGGACAATTTCTCACTTGTATAACCTACACAATTCCTCTCTTGTGAAGGTCATTTGTATTGCCAGAAAATATGATGACTTTGTAAGCTGGTCCACAATCACCCTCACAGCATCATGTTTTCGTGATGTCCATGGAAAGTGAGTCATAAAATTCATTGTGATATGCTCTCATTTTAACTCTACTATCTCCAAAGGCTGGAGTAATTCTGTCGGCTTCTAATGCTCAACCTTTATTTATTGATACATGAGGTATTGTCGAACAAAATTTCCATGTGTCTGTTATCCCATTCTAGTAATAATGGCGACAAAGATCATTATACATCTTTATGCCACCCGAATATGTATCGTAAAATAAGAATAGTGGAATTATCTAAGAATCTTCTATCTCAATTCTACTATCTAGAGAACCGCAAACTGTCCCCCTAAACCAAAGACTATAATTCATATGAACTGCCCAACCCTCATTACATGTACCATCCTCTACTCAGTTCTTTATTGATAATATTTCTACATCTTGTTTCTATATATCAATCACCTTATTTAATAGAAAAGGTATGGCTACTAAACTTCTGATAACACTCTAACACTAATTGCTATATTGTAAGCTGGATCATTTCATAGTCTCAAGCATATCCTATTCCCGTGAAGATGTACTAGCTAGTGCATCTCGTGACTTCTGACTAAGTGCATCAGCCACCACATTTGCCTTACCAAATGGTAATGAAAAGTAAAATCATAATCTTATAGGTACTCCATCCATCATCACTATCTCATGTTAAGGTCTTATTGTGTAAAGATATATTTCATACTTTTGTGGTCAAAATATACTTCAAATTGCTCCCCATATAAATAGTGGCACCAAATTTTTAAAGTAAAGACTATAGTCGCCAACTCTATATCATGTGTGGGGTAATTCTACTCATTATTCTTTAACTACCTTGAATCATAAGTTATAACACTCCCGGATTGTATCAGAACACATCTCAACCCATCTTTTGAAGCATCACAGTACACTGTATTTTTTTGTCCCCTATCAAGAACTTGTTAGTAATAGTGCTCTTGGCGTATTGTATGAACATAATATTTTGAATATTTGCGAGAATTAATTATTATTATGATTTACATGTTTATTATATATAATATTCTTAAATATTATTTTAATTATTCTAAATATCTCTACTCAGTTATTATTATGGAAATAACAATGAATTAAGATTATTATAAAGTTTGATTGATATTTATGAGATGAATATGTGTATGAGATACAAATCAAATTTATATCTATTTGTTGAGAATAAATATTGGATAGGCCCATCTTGAGATTAATACATAGATCAAAGTCATAAGTTAATCTAATAGTAATATTATTAAATCCTTTGACCTGAGATCGTTATAGTTCTCAACATAAGAAATATTGTGTTTTGATATAATTAAACATTATCTTTAATCAGATGACTATAAAGATTATACATAAACATAATAAGAATTATGTAGTGAGATATGAGCGATTAAATTGGAATTTTTCTCTCTTATTATAAGAAAGATATCTTTGGGTCCCCTTGATAATTGAGACAAAGAAATGCATGATCATACTCAGATGAATTGATGGAGATCAATATCATTTTTTTAGTCAGTCTAATTAGGTTTTGAGTAATCAAAGATAGAACGATATAAGTTTGACTTTGTTCATGCCTTTATATTCAATCAAGATATCATGAGATACAAGGATTATGTCATTAGCTATATTAAGGTTGTCTCGGATCATTAGCTTTTCATTTAACTTAGTTAATTATAATATCTTGCTAGAGGCCACTTATGACTTGTAGGATCAGAATATGATTTAGGCCTACTGACATTGTTAATTGAACCCATAGGGTCACACATTAAGAATGAATATAATAGCAATGATTTTTCACTCTCTATAGTAATTTAAAATGTTGAGATTATTTTAAATCACAAATAATAATTAGTTATTATTTAAATTCAAATTTTATTTTGAGAAAGTTTAAATTCGTGATTTAAATAAATAAATAATTTGTTACATTGAACATGAGTTTTAATGAATACATTTAAAATTGAGTTTTAAGGATTTGAATTTAAGTTGTTAATATTTAAAAGTGTTTTGAATATATAAATAAATTCATTTATGACTAAACCCTTAGCAGACTTGTATATATATGTGTGAGACATATTTGATGCAAGTAGTCATCTTTTATAAAACAAAGAGTAGCCCTTTCATTTTGAGAAGATGAATCTGAACTAGCATTCAACAAGATCATTCATTATTTGTTCGTGTGTGGATACTTGTAGAGGGTGGTTATTTTTTAGATAGGTAGCACATTTGAAGATCCAAATAAAATTATAAATTTTCATTTACCCTTTGAAGGCTTAACAAATCAATCTACAAGAGGTAAGTTTCATTTACCCTTTCTTTCATGTATTTATGAAATGCATGTGATCCTTGGTGGGTTAAAAGATAAAATTATAAATTTCGTTGCGTTTATGTTCCAATTAGATTGGATATTCTGCCCGAAACCCCAATAGTGGTATTAGAGGAACTTGTGGTTTCATAAAAACCGATAATTCCATATTTGATCATATGTATGTGATGTATATGATCATGGCATGATTTATATTTTTGAATATATGTGATATAATGGTTTATGCGAATGACATAGTTAATAGGTTTTGTTAAGGTATTAATTGATTGAATCCGAAACCTAAAAGGATTCATTAGTATGATTGAGAATCCGAATGGGATATTGCCATTAAAGTATTCAATAGCATAATATATGATTCTAGCTTTGTCTTAATCACATTAATACATGGAGTAAATTTATATATCAATTTTGATTTTTCAGTGATTGCTTATGGTGGTGCCAAAATAAGCCCAATGTGAAATGAGATTAAATAATATGTTATTTTAATGTGATTTTGATTACTTTCAGCTTATGTTAAATTTATTGATAAGATCAATAAAAATTTATTGATAATGTTAATAAAAATTTATTGATAAAATCAATGAAAATTTCTTGATATGATTAATATAAATTTATTAATAAGATCAATGAAAATTTATTGATGAGATTAATAAAAATTTATTGATAAGATCAATAAAAATTTATTGATGAGATCAATGAAAATTTATTGATGAGATTAATAGAAATTAAAAAAAAATTTTTTTGAGGTGCTGCCCCCGATCCCATGAGGGCTGCCCCCGATCCCATGAGGGCTGCCCCCCTTGACCCCACCTGCTAACCAGCTTGCAGAACCACCACAACTGCATAATACCTTATAAATTTAATTTTTATTAAATACATGGCTATTATAATTTATTTATTTTAATACAAATTGTTTATGCTATATGATAATATTATATATTTTGCATATTATGTTACTTGATTTGGTACACAGTATGGCCTTTTTAACCAATGTATTTGGTATATTATTTTTTTTTCAAGGGTTGTAATTATTACATAAAGCTTGCATGCCTTTTTTGTTTTATTGTAATTTTTTAATTATTGTAATAAAACAAGAGAGATACAATGCCAGCCATTTGAAGCCATGCAATCCAAAAATGATGATGGAGCTAGGTGTCTATGCGCAAGTTGGTGGTCAAATCAACTTCATGGAGCTGCTTTTTATTACATAGGAATAAATATTGATCTTCATATTGGCTTATAGAGATCAATCTAGATTAAGGTCCTACTATGACACATATATTATATCCATGTATGAGATGCTAAGTATGATGTTACATCAGTATATGATACTTGATATATGATGAGATCTATTAATTGATAATTAAAATCAATCAAGGTCCCTCACATAAAATTCGAAGTTTAACATGCCATCCATATTTAAATACTTGGCAAACCTTTTATCACCTTAATATGAGTTCTACCAAAGTAGAAGTACATTAGGTGACATCAGAAAGACAAGATGAATAATGGTGCTACCCATATGTTTAAAATGGTTTTAACTTTATTAGGTTATCAAAATGGTTTTGGGCATAATGACATTAGATAGGATTTAAAAATGCCAGGACATATGATGTTAAAATCCCATAAATATCTAAGAATTGCATGAGATGTAATTGGTAAGAGATACCTACCTAAATAACTAAATTTTAAGTGGCATGCCAAAGCTGAATTAAAGTTGAGTAAAATATAGATCTTAGCTCACTAGATTAATATAATAATTATTAAGGGTTATTAATTTAGTAAGAATTTTTCATAATCAAAATACTTATCGAATATTACATTCATTATAGATGGACAACAATAACAACAATAATTCTACTATGTCACTGCAATCAATCCTTGAGAAAAATAAACTTTATGGGACTAACTTTCATGACTGATTTCGAAATTTGAGAATTGTTCTCAAACAAGAAAAGAAGCTTTATGCCCCGGATAAACCTTTCCATAAAGAACCAGCTGATAATACTTCTAGATATGATAAAAATGCTTATGAAAAGCATCATAATAACTCTATAGATATTGCATGTTTGATGCTAACTACAATGAGTTATGAACTTTAGAAGGATATGGAAAATATGGAATCTTATAATATGATCTTCAATCTTAAAGAAATGTTTCAGCAACAAGCAAGGAAAAAAAAGTATGAGACTACCAAGGCATTGCATTCTTGCTAGATGGTTAAAAGTTGCTTTTGTTAGGGCTCATGTTCTAAAAATAAAAGGCAATATTGAGCACCTAGATATGCTTGGATTTTCATTGAGCCAAGAGTTGACAGCTGATTTGATCCTAAATTCACTTCTTGAAAGTTATGGCTAATCAATCATGAACTATAACATGAATGAAATGGACAAATCTATCTCTGAGCTGCATACGATGATTAAAACTACTGAGCATAATATAAAATCCAAGCTGGATCATGTTCTAATGGTTCAAAATAGAAATGGCTTCAAGATTAAGGGAAATGGCAAGGGCAAGGGCAATTGCAATGGCAAAGGAAAGTCCAATGCTCAACTCAAACCCAAACTTGAACCCAAGGCTAAAGCCCCAAAAGAGTGTGTTTGTTTCTATTGTAATAAACTTGGCCATTGGAAGAGAAACTACAAGCTGTATTTAAAGGATTTGAAGAAGAAGTCTGGAAGACAAGTTCTTCACATATTTATGTTATACAAATTAATTTTTATTCTTTTAATTCATGGGTATTAGATACTAGATGTAGATCACACATTTATATAATTGTGTAGGGACTCAAAAGGAATAGACAACTGAAGAAGGGCAAAGTTGATCTACAAGTGGGAAATTAAGCAAAAGTTGCAGTTACTTTGGCTGTAAAAAGTTATGGATGTACTTTGCTCAGTGGGCTTTTGTTAGTTTTGGACAATTGTTATTATGTTCCTACAATGTGTAAAAATATTATTTCAGTTTCTTGTTTGGATAATGATGCTTTTTCTTTTATAATTAAGAATAATAATTCCTCCATTATTCATTAAGACATGCTCTATGCAAATGCTTATTTTCAGGATAGTCTTTATGTTTTGAACCTTCAAAAATCCAATGATTTTCATGTCTATAACATAACTACTATGAAATTTAAATCAAGTGATTTAAATTCAACCTATCTTTGGCATTGTCGCATTGATCATATAAATAAGAAATGTATCTCAAAACTCCATCAAGTTAGACTTTTGAATTCATTTGATTTTGAATCATATGATATATGTGAATCTTGTCTTTTGGGTAAGATGACAAAGGATCCCTTTACTGGACATAGTAAAAGTGCCGATATTTTATTGGATCTCACACATATAGATACATGTGAACCATTAAATTTTGATGCTATAAGAGGTTATAAGTACTTAATTACATTTATTGAAGACTTCGGTAGATATGGTTTTGTCTACTTGATGAGACATAAATCTGAATCATTTGAAATATTCAAATTTTTTCAAAATAAAGTACAAAACCAACTTGGCAAGATAATCAAGGCACTTTGATCTGATTGAGGTGACAAATATTTGAGCCAAGAATTTGATAACCATCTTAGAACTTGTGAAATCATTTCATGATTAACTCCCCCTAAAACTCCACAATGGAATGGTGTGTCAGATAGGAGGAATCAAACGTTATTAGATATGGTTCGATCTATGATGAGTCCAACAGATCTTCCTTTTATCTTTTGAAGTTATGCACTTGAAATAGTTGTGTTCACACTAAATCCAGTTCCATCCAAAGAGGTTGAAAAGACACTATATGAGATGTTGACTGGTAAAATACCTTATTTGTTTTTTTTAAGATTTGGGGTTTTGAGTCTTATGTAAAACATCAAGTCTCAAATAAGTTGGTACCCAAATCTAATAAATATCTTTTTGTGGGCTACCCCAAAGAGACAAAGGAATACTACTTTTACAATCCCATAGAGAACAAAGTATTTGTTACTCAAAATAGTGTCTTTCTAGAAAGAAAATTTATTTTCAAAGGAACTAGTGGGAGTAAGGTACGACTTGAAGAAGTTTGAGAACTACAAGATAACATTGAACTGCCTGTGGATAGTCATAAACAATAAACTATTATTGATACACCTTCTATAGCACAAAATTCATGTAGATCTAATAAGATATGTCATGAGCCCGAGAGATATGTATTTCGTGTGACTGATAACAATAATGTATTGTTAGTGGACCAAAATTAACCCACTACATATCAAGAGACTAAGTTGAATCTAGAATCTGAGAAATGGTTAGGGGTCATGAAGTTTGAAATTCAATCCATATATGATAATCAAGTATGAACTTTGATTGATCCATCTGAAGGTACAAACACCATTTGGTCCAAATGAATTTTTATAAAAAAAATTGACATAGATGAGAAAGTGCATACTTACAATGCAAGACTAGTTACAAAAGGTTTCAAACAAACTCATGGTATAGACTATGATGAAAATTTTCATCTATAGTTGTGCTTAAGTCTATCATAATTCTTATTGTCATTGCTACATATCATGATTATGAGATTTGACAAATGAGTGTTAAAACTATGTTTTTTAATGGATAATTACTTGAGGATGTGTACATGACACAACCTGAAAGTTTTATGCATCTAAGAATTTTGGTAAAGTATCCATTTATGGTTTGAAGTAGGCCTCTCAGAGTTGGAATCTTCATTTTGATGAATCAGTCAAAAGGTTTGGATTTGTCAAAAATAAAAATGAGCTTTGTGTTTATAAGAAAATTAGTGGAAGCATAATTGTATTTTTGGTCTTATATGTTGATATTTTACTCATTGGGAATGATATCCCTACCTTGCAGAATGTTAAGTCTTGGTTAGGAAAGTATTTCTCAATGAAAGACTTAGGCGAAGCTGCCTATATCCTAGAGATAAAGATCTATAGAAATAGATCTAATATGTTGATTAGTCTAAGTCAAAGTACTTACATAGACAAAGTACTGAAATAATTTAGTATATAAGATTCAAAGTGAGGAGACTTGCCCATGTCTCATGGTATTCCTCTTAGCAAATCACAGTGTCCTAACACTAAAGATGAATGAGAGCGAATGAGTAAGATTTATTATGCCCCAACAATAGGATCTATCATGTATGCCATGATGTGCACTAGACCAAATGTATCTTATGCTTTAAGCATAACAAGTAGATACTAGTCATATCCTAGTGAGAGTCACTAGATAGTTGTCAAAAATATTCTTAAGTATCTAAGAAGGTCTATAGATATGTTCTTGGTGTATGGTGGATTAGAGATGATCTATTGTAAATGGTTACACAGATGCAAGCTTCCAATCTAACAAAGATAATTTATGATCACAGTCTGGATATGCATTTTATTTAAATGGTAGTGTAGTTAGCTAGAAAAGTTCAGAGTAAAGCACTATTGTTGATTCTATAACTAAAGCTGAATACATTGCAGCATCTAATACAACAAAGGAAGTAGATTGGATCAAGAAGTTTATTACTGACTTTAAAGTGGTTCCTATCATTACGAATCCTATTGATGTTTATTGTGACAATAATAGTGCTATGCATAAGTAAAGGAACCTAGATCACACTAAAGATCCAAACACATTCTTAAGTATTATCATCTCGTTCGAGAAATCATTGAGAGAGGTGACGTTAAAATATGTAGAGTTCCAACAGATAATAATGTTGCTAATCCATTGACTAAGCCTCTACTGCAAACAAAGCATAATCATCATGCTAGGTTCGTAGGTATTAGATATATCGATGAATCAGCCTAGCACAAGTGGAAGATTGTTAGTAATAGTGCTCTAGGCCTATATATATAGCCATGATATTTTGACTATTCGTGAGAATTACTTATTATTATGATTTGCATGTTTATTATATATAATATTATTGAATAATAATTTAATTATTCTAAATCACCCTAATCAGTTATTATTATGGGAATAACAATGAATTAAGATTAGGATAAAGTTTGATTGATATTCATGGGATGAATATGTGTATGAGATACAAATCAAATTTTTATTTATTTGTTGAGAACATATATTGAACATACCCATCTTGAGATGAATACATGGTTCAAAGTCATAAGTTATAATAGTAATGTTATTAAATCCTTTGACCTGTAATCAATATAGTTCTTAACATAAGGAATATTGTGTTTTGATATAATCAAATATTGTCTTTAATTAGATGACTATAAAGGTTATACTTGAACATAATAAAAATTATATAGAGAGATATGAGCGATTAAGATGGAATTTGTCCCTCTTATTATAAGAAACATATCTCTGGGTCTCCTCGATAATTGAGACTGAGAAATACATGACAATACTCAAATGAATTGATGGAGATAAATATCATTTATTTAGTCAGTCTAATTGGGTTTTGAGTAATCAAAGATAGAATGATATAAGGTTGACTTTGTCCATGCCTTATATTCTATCATGATATCATGAGATAAAAAAATTATGTCATTAGTTATACTAAGGTTGTCTCGGATCATAAGCTTTTCATTTAACTTGGATAGTCATAATATCTTGCTAGAAGCTACTTATAACTTATAGGATCAAAATATGATTTAGGCTTACTACCAATGTTAATTGAACCTATAGGGTCGCACATTAAGAATGAATAATAATGGTTATGGTTTTTCATTCTCTTTAGTAAATTAAAATGATAAGATTATTTTAAATCACAAATAATAATTAGTTATTATTTAAATTTGATTTTGATTTTGAGAAAGTTTAAATTTTGTGATTCAAATAAATAATTAATTTGTTATATTGAATATGAGTTTTAATGAATAAATTCATTTAAAATGGGGTTTTAAGGATTTGAATTTAAGTTATTATTTAAAAGAGTTTTACATATATATTTAAATTCATTTATGACTAAAACCCTAACAGACATATGTGTGTGTGTGTGTGTGTGTGTGTGACATATTTGATGCAAGTAGTTGTCTTTAATAAAATAGAGAGAAGCCTTTTCGTTTTGAGAAGATGAATTTGAACTAGCATTCAACAAGATCGTTTATTATTTGTTCATGTGTGGATACTTGTAAAGGGTGGTCATTTTTCAAAAAGGTAGCACCTTAAAAGATCCAAATAAACCAAGATGCATACTTTGAAGGCTTGACTAATCGATCTACAAGAGGTAAGTTTTGTATACCCTTCCTTCATATTTTTATGAAATGCATGCGATCCTTGGTGGGTTAAAAGATAAAATTATAAATTCCACTACATTTATGTTCCAATTAGATTAGATATTCTACCCGAAACTTCAACATAACTATTAGAATAGGAGCTGAAGTAAGTCTCTTTTTCAATTCCTAGAATGCCTTCTCACATGAATCAGTCTTCTCATACGTGACTTTCTTCCTGGGTCAATCTAGTCATTGGAGCAGCTAACCGGGAAAAATTCTCAATAAATCTTTTGTAATACCCAGCCAATCCTAATAAACTATGTATCTCAAAAATTGACTTTGGTCTCTCCCAACTCATGACTGCCCTAACTTTTTCAAGGTCCACTAAGACACCAGTAACTGATACTACATGTCCCAAAAATTTTACTTCTATCAACCAAAAGTCATATTTACCAAACTTGGCATACAACTTATATTCTCTCAAAGTTTAAAGAATAATATTTAAATAATCTTCATTCTCTCATTCGAACAGAGAATAGATCAAAATGTCATCCACAAAAATCACAATAAAATGATCTAAATATGGCTAAAATATTCTATACATGAAATCCATGAATTTTGCTGGTGCATTCATTAATCCAAAAGGCATTACTTTAAACTCAAAATGCTCATACCATATTCTAAATGCTGTTTTAGGGATGTCAGCCTTTCTAACTCACAATTGATGATATATGGTATGAATATCTATTTTGGAAAAGACTCATGCTCCTTTTAACTTGTCAAACAAAATATTAATCATTGGTAATTGATATTAATTCTATATCATAATTCTATTCAACTGTCAATAGTAATTGCATAGCCAATGGGTCTTATTCTTCTTTACAAATAGAATTGGAACACCCCAAGGCGAAGTGCTGGGTCTAATGAAATCCTTGTTTAACAAATATTGTATCTGGACCTTGAGTTCCTATAATTCAATAAGTGTCATCCTATTTGGAGTCATAGAAATGGGTGATTTACCAGGATGTAACTCAGTACTAAAGTCTATATTTCTGGGTGGGGGTAATCCTGGTAACTCATCTAGAAAAAAATATTTTCGTGTTCACAAACTATCCGAGGAAAATCTCTATTTGATGTCCCCTCTTCTTTTATGGTGAGATGTGCCAATCAACTAATCAATTGTCCGTGCCATTTATAATCATATATAGTTTAGGGTAAAGTATCAAGCTTATCCCCCTGAAATATAGCACATACATCATCAAGTGTGTGGACAATAATTCTTCTATGATCACAATCAATAATGACTCGATATTCTATCAATCAGTCCATGCTAAGAATTATATCAAAATCTGATATGTCCATGATCTTAAGGTCTGCCATGAGTAGAATTTCTGAGATTTCTAACTCACAATTCTAACATATCTGACCAATTTTTATCTTAGTCCCAAGAGAAAAGTCACATGCAATGGCTCGTCCAAGTTTTTAACCTCTAATTCCAATTATTTCACACATGATGCAGAAATAAATAAATGTGATGTACTAGAATCAAATAAAACTCTTGTTCATAAATGAAAAAGCAAGAAAGTGCCATGTATTACAAACCGATCTTATTACCTCTCCATTTGTGGTGTAATGGCATAGACATACCCTTGGGCCTCAAAGTCCCAGACTATGAGCCCTCTTTTCGACCTCGACCCATGCCTTGGCCTTCCTGGTATGCCTATAAAGTAGGAGGTATTTGTGGAATACCTCGAGATTGCACCTAATTCTCTTGACCCAACTAGAGAAAAAAGGAATAAACTATGTCTACGTATTTCCCATAAATGTATGTGACTATGATATCTCATAATCTTAGAATTTGACTTTAGTGGGTGCTCTCATTTTCAATGTCTAGGCTGATGACAGTAAAAACAAAATTTCTATCTAATTTGGCTAGAATTCCCAGTCTGGCATTGGCATTGATAACCACGACCTTGTCTCTGAAATCTTCATAAGATAAAAGGTCTTTGTTGCTTTCCAGAAAAATGATGACCCACTTTTCTTTTTCCACAAGTACTTCTACTCATCTCCTTGATATTTCGTACATCATTGTCCTCTCGCTCTATAGCTAAAGTTGTCTTAACCATCGAATTTATATCTTGGATAAGAAATTCCACAATCTAGCCTCGAATGGACAATTTTAATTCATCTTCAAATTTCCAAATATTAGTCACATTAGTAGACACATAATCATCTCCAAAATGTGTTAATTCAATAAATTTAGCCAAGTTGTCAAGCACTGTTATATTTATTTGTCTAAGTTTAAGAAATTCACGAGCCTTATCATATCTAGCTGAAGTTGAAAAATATTTTTTCATGAAGATTTCTTGAAATTCTTCCCATGTCATTGCCTCTATATTCTTTGAGGCTTTGATCTAATTCCACCAAATTTGGGACTTGCCCTCTAGACTAGAATGTTGCTTGATGGATCTTTGTAGCATTGGAAGTGAATTTAATAGCTTCCAAGATTTTATCAACTTGTCAAAACTAATGATATATTGCCATTGGGTCCCCTCCTCTCATAAATATCGAAAAATGATGTACCTTGAATATTTAAAGATTACTTGATCCTTCTTGACCTCCAACTACACTAGTCTGTGCAACCCTAGCAATGGCAACACCCATAGCCTCCATGAAAGCCTATTGATCAAAGATTGATGGTGTTTGATCATCATTTCATGGATGTCCTATGTATCCTCATTCTCTACTTGTCATCTACATGAGTCAAATAATAATTTAAAAATCACATTTATATTCTCTTATTAGTGTACATACCAACTAATAATAGACTTTTTATTTTCTAAATCACTAAGGTTATGTTTCTTTACCCTAGTATTCCTTCTTCTTTTTTCTTCCCATTTTCACCATGCATATAATCTATACAATTTAAAATATGTAACATACTTCACACCAATGTATACATAACAACTAAATTAATTTTATGTTGTGATCCCTTCTAGAAAATTTTTTACTTAGAACTTGACACTAAGGTATAATCTGTATATTAATCTTTTTCTCGAGTATTAGATGTTTATATATCTAAACTTTTCGATCGCGTTATGAAACTTATACTAATTTTGAGCTATAGGTAATCATATACCAACCTCTGATACCAAGTTGTGACACCCCAATCCTCAAGGGGTCTCATTCATTCCATCACACGATAAAATATGCAATAAAATAAAATTTTTCCAATGGTAGCTTACACATTTTTTTTTCTTTTATTTGCTTAGTAAAATAAAAACACATAATATATTATTCAAGCCACAAGTGGCTTCCTACACACATGCAATCTTGCATATGGGTATGTCATATGTCCTAAACCTATACCTGAAAGGGTTCCTGCAAAGGAGTGAGGTAAACTCCTACAAGGCTACTCCCTACTTAAGTGCACTTAAAATATCATGAGTATATATCAACACTCATTCAAGTACAAAGTTTATATGAATACAATTATGGATAAATATTTATATGCCTATATCCTGAGTCCCATCAACTCCCTCACACATCCCGAAGCCAAATGTGACATTAATATATAGATGTAGATATATATATATATATAAATATTCTAAAAAATATGGACCTCTTCCGAAAAATAATATTGGATATTCTTTGAACAAAATATAATTTTCTTAGACATATTCTGAGAAATATGGATCTCATCCGAAAAATCATATTGGATATTTTTAGAGAAAATATTTTATTTCCTTGGATATTTTTCAAAAATCACCGCATAACTCAGCCTGGACGTTGTCCCAATTTGAGTTCACATATTAATATTAACCATGCTCCTGAAAAAAATACCACACAACTTAGTCTAGATGTTGTCCCAATTTGAGTTTGTAAAATACAATCTATTATACCTATATATATATATATAACATGCCCCCACACATGTATTTGAAATGTTCTCATGCATATGCAATGTAAATATGTCATTTACCATTAAACCATATTCCAAATATTGTTATAACTATCCAAACTCAATTAATACTACAATATATTTTACTAAACGAAACATAGAAATTTTTTACCAATTAATAATTCCTAATAAAATTCATAAAACAATTTGAATTGAAATATAAACCACGATCATTTACGACCTTTAAATAGAAAGAAATTCCAATAGGAGAAAACTACTATCTCTTAGAATGTTTCATGGAAACTTTATAAATTTGATATCAAATTGAAGCTCTCATCGGGTAAAGCAACTTTTGTTCTTGGACTAATCTATTCCAACTCCAGTTAAAAAATGAAAATCAACGAAACATTTAATTTTATTTTTCTGGAATGTGTCTCTCTCTCACTTGAATACTTTTTTCCATCACCCCATTTTCCAATTCCTATAATTATTTTTCTATTATTTTATTACAATAATATAAAAAAACTAATTAGTTATTTTTTTTATGCATGGACCATGCATGGCACAGCCATGTCTTTGACTACGTAGCATAGTATTTTTTTTTCTTTAATTTCCTAATTATTATTATTATAATTAAATAAATTTAAAAAAATAAGTAAATTCTTACTTCCTAAGAATTTGATGAAATTTGTCACCAAAGCTATATTTTTTAAAATGGATTCATGATGAAATCCATTTTATCATCATGGTTCTAAAATTTTCAGCCTATTTTTTTTATTACAAAATTATCATTTTGATCATTTTTCTAGAAAAAATCATATTATTTATTTATTCTTTTTTTCTAGGAGTTCACATTATATATATATATATATATATCTACGTATATATGTAATATGTCACACTTAACTTCGGCATATGTGAGGGAGTCGGTGAGACTCGGCATTTGGGCATAAAATTATTTTATCTATAATTACATTCATGTAAATATTATACTTGAATAGGGGTTGATATATATACATAATTTTTTTATGTGCACTTAAGTAGGGAGTAGTCTTGTAGGAGCTTACTTCTATTAATCTTTTCTCACTCAATTATGCGACCCCTTTTAGGTACAGGTCCAGGGTAGAGGACAAACCCACATGCAAGATTGCATGTGTGATGGAAGCTGGTTGTGGCTTGAATTGTATATTATGTGTTTTTATTTTTGCTGAGCAAATAAAAGAAAAAAAATATGTGTACACTACATTTGGAAAAAATATTATTTTATTGCATATTTTGTTGTTTGATAAATGAATGAGACCCCTGGCGATTGGGGCGTCACAAGTTGTCTCTATATTATATTCCATGACTTTGGTAAATGTTAAGGCTTTTTCTTTTCCACTCTAGTGTCTTTTTTCATTTTTGATCTCCAAAGTTATAGCAATGAGTACTACTATAACTTTGCCTTCGAGCTTTTATTTATCCTTTTCTTTTTTTAACTCCAAAATCATGTCACAATACATAGTCTTCTATCTTTTTTTGACATTTTCATTATATAATACCAATGTCATGGTGCTAGGCATAGCCATGACATTATCTTATATCTTTTTTTGGCCATTTTCATTCTAGAATACCAAAGTCATAGTGCTGGGCATAGCCATGACATTATCTTATATCTTTTTTTGGTCATTTTCATTCTAGAATACCAAAGTCATAATGTTGGGCATATCCATGACATTGTCTTATATCTTTTTTTGGCCATTTTTATTTTAGAATACCAAAGTCATGGTTTTGGGCATAGTCACAATCTTATCTTTGATTTTCTTTTCCATAAATTATGCCTTTACCTTGTCTTTTTCTTTAAATTTCTCTTCTTTAATGCTATCATAATAAGACTCTTCATAGATCATAGCTTTGAAAAATATTGTGATCTCATAGTAATCATCTACCTTTGTTTCATCATTTTTTGTAACTCTAATATAATACTTCATATTCTTTGTTTTCATCACTATCATATCTTCAAAGATATTCTTCTGTTTGTACACTATATCTCACTCATAATTCTAGAGTTGTTCTTCAGTTTTATAAACTTTGTCACTCTCACAACTATAGTTTTTCTTTCAGTTCATTTATTTCGTCTTCATCCAAATAGTAGTCTTTTAGAAAGTTTTTCTACTAAAAATCTACTTTTTGTTACAATGCCATATGAAGTAGATTATTGATTCTCTAACACTTACATTCCATTGTCATTTAGACTATGTATGCTATTGTAAAGATTATATTTTACTTGTTCCTCAACGACATGGAGAGTGAACTCACTGTTCTTGACATTGATGAAGACTTGTTTCATGGCCAAAAATGGTCATCCCAAAATTAAAAGCACACATTAATCTTCCTCCATATCCAAAACAACAAAATCCAATAAAAATAAAAAATACCAACATTGACCAATACATCTCAATGAATCTATCTAGGTGCTTGATTGTCTAATATGCCAATTAGAGTGAAAGAGATATTAAAGTATTTTTCAAATTTTATCTTTATGCAATTAGAAAGGGCATGATGTCGATACTTGATCCCAAGTCAAATAATACCTTTTGAAATGTGTGATCTCTAATAATGCAATATATAGTAATTCTTCAGAGGTCCTTCAATTTCCTTGAAAGTTTTTTTTTGAATAATGATACTATACTTCTTGGTCATTTTCATAGTCCTCTGTGTCTCTAACTTTTTCTAACTACTCATTAAATCATTCATAAAATTAACATAATTTGGTATTTATACTAGAGCTTCAACAAATGGTATATTCACTTCTAATTTATGAAATATATACTAAGATTTTTTTTTGAAGTGTTCATCAAATTTTACTTTCCTAAATCATTATAAAAATCCAAAATTCACTAGGAAACTTACCTTTGACTTCATTATAATCTATTTTTTTTTCTCCATGGCCTTAGGTAAGCTCAATTTGCTCTTCTAATTATTCATTTCTCTCTCTCATTTTTAGGTAAAACTTAGTTTTGAATTTCTTTTGGAGTCGAGGCTTTATTATGTATCATGGCTTCATAATTATCATTACTCTAATTCTTTTAAATTGGGGCCATTACTTCTATAAAAATTTTAGGTTGAACCATCACTTTTGAGGAAGTCATGGCCTTATTACCCTCAAAAACTCTAAAATTCTCTTATTCAAAATAAACTAGCTATGGAGTCATGGTTCTGGGTAGAGTCAGAGAATTTTCACTACTAAAATGTCTAGAATAATACTTTTTAGAATTCCTCTATAGCTCATTTCTACATTTAAGTAATATTGAGAAACAATTCTTTAGATTTACCTCTGTATCACTTGGTAATTCACTAATCTTTCCTTCATTGATAATACCAACTACCTAATGTGATGCTCACTATTTATTTTCACCAAATTTGTTTCATTCATCATTGCTTTAAGTGCCCCTATTCATTTATCTTGGTCATTATTTTTCTTTTGAAATTTTGATATGATAACTTAGATCCTCATCATTTATAATTAACTTTTCTTCCCTTCATAATGGTTGATTATTAAAACTAGAGCCCCTTGATTCATGTAGTTTACAATTTTATTTTTTATATTTCTAGAGGATTACCCGACATGCTATAGCTCACTCTCATTGTATCCATATGAGAAATTTTCATGGTTTCTCATGTTTGGTTGGTAATACATTGGAACATTGTTGTTAGATCTTTATTCTTCATATCACTTTGTACTTCATAATTTCTCCTGTGAATTTTTTTTTCTTGGGCATTAAAATTTTTCTATAAGGCTTCCATTTTTACTTCAATAGTTGTGAACCAATTCAACTCAAATACTACAACTTTTCTTCTTCCAAGTGAATGATGCATTTGAGTTAGGTAGTTATTTTTAGCTAGCTTATCAAATAAATAATAAATCTTCTAATGTCCACATTGACCATCCTCTAATGTCATATAGTTCAACCTATTATAAAAGGTTTGGGCTTGAAACTATAACTCAAATTAATGTTCAGGACATCTCCTCAACTTCTTAAAATAGTCCTAAGCATCATATAAGTTCTCATTATCCTCTTATCATATTGACTTATCTTACTCCTAAGTTGAGAAGTAATTTGAGGTAGGAAATATTTAGTAAGAAAGATTCTCACTAATTTATCCTGACTCTCAATGAATCTACATGATAAATATTGGAACCATATCTATGCTTTGCCACTTAATAAAAATGGTAATAGTCATAACCTTATTACATAAATATAGGCCAAAATATTTATTTTTATATTATTTCATAGCTCCAAAAATAATGTGACATGTCTATTAGGGTTTCCCAATGCTCTTCTGCTATATTAATGTTGTTGAACCAAAGCTATTAGACTCGGCTTCAACTCAAAATAATTGGTTTCAATTACTATGGACCTCCAATAATCTCTAAAAGAAGGGTAATAGATGAGTTGTTGAACTACTTGACCATCACCCCCATAGGTCTCTCTGTTACTTCTAGTATTCTCCATAATATCTTTGTTAGCTCTTTATTTGGAAAAAAAGTCATCTTTTTCTTTTAATTTCTAGGTCTACAGGTTTTATCTTAGTCACAGAGATTTGACTCAACAAAGTTTGCTAAAAAAAGAAAAGAAAATATAAGAAAACAAACAAAACCAAATAGAACCATATTTGGAAAAGAGTTAATATTACTTAGTTTTTAGATCTGAAAATATTTATCAAATATAATAATATCTAAACTACTAAAAATATTTATCCATTTACAAGAATAATTATATCATCTCATGTTAACTAGCTAAACTACATAATTCTTAGTAATGATGTAAAAAACTTGTTACAAATTTGTTGATTTGCTTAATTTAATCAGTTAGATGGCATCCCAAAAGATCATTAATGAGAATATCTCATCAATTGAGATTCACAATTCAATTTATCCCTATAAGAAATAGGTTTGGGAACCACACCCCTACCTCTAATTAAATCTTATAATTCAAAATATATGAACCCTAGACCATGCTAATTTCATATAATTTTTGGAATCTATATCTAGAAGAAAATGGTTTGAAAGCTGTGCCTATTTCCTCTAGAGATTAGCATATTTTATATTCTTTTTGCTTGCTTGTGGAACCCCTATAAAGTGTGAAATTCCCTCATAGGGTTTGTAGTTTTCATAGCTTTGTTTTTTGCATGAGAGAGAATGAGAAGAAATGAATAATCTTTGGAGATTTTTCTTACTTTCACTTTTATACTTGGGCAGCTTTGCATTACTCTAAGTAGGAAGTCATAATTTTTAGAAGAAAGTCATAACTTTAACTTTCATCTCTTCAACTTGAGATCATGATTCTAGAATATAGTCAATACTTTGTTAATAGGTCATGCCATTTATACTTAGTTTGCTTGTACAAGTCATAGTTATGCATTCCTTTGAAAAAAAGAGTACTAGTCTTGGAAATAGTTATAATTGAGTAATATTCTTTATAATTTTAAGTGTCCCAAAAGTCGTGACTTTGAATAATTATCATGACTTTGATATAAAGGCTTGTGACTATGATTTTTTGTAGCACAAAATTAATGACTTTGTTAAACTATCATGACTCAGACTTGAGACTACTAGCCATATTGATAAAATCATGGCTTTGTAAAATTAGCAATTATCTTAAGCACTAGTGGAATACTTGTTATAATAGAGAATTAATATTATAATCATTAAAATTTTATGAGCTAAATATGACTGTAACTTTATGATAATATCATAGCCTTTGAGTATATGTTGCATAGCCTTTGAGTATATGTAACTCAAGGATTCCCACCAACCATTTAGGAAGAGTTTCAACAAATAATGGATACTAAAAATATATGAGACTTTCGGATCTACCCCCTCTATTAAATACTTCCAAAAACTAATTGATTTCATGACAATTCATCTCTCCAAAATACCAAAAATCATGAAATCAATATATTTTAGTCTTATTTCCACATCTATATCTCATTATCAACCACCAAAATATACAAGAATATTTAGTAAATTAAACACAAAACAATGACATATTATCTTCGAGACATGAATGAGTATATTGTGATTCATAAGATAGTGACAACTCATTTAAGTTTCTTTCACTCACATGCTTCCCACTGGTAAAAATTGAAAGAAGCATATATTAATTGTGTAAGTATGACACTTACAAAGCTAAAAAGATAAATGCTTACTAACTATGATAATTCTTGGTCTTTATGATATCAGAGGCCAAGATATAAGAGTGTACATATATAGTAACCATCAAGAATTATTGATGAGTTGCCTAAAATATTTGTGATTATAAATAACTCTTGAGAAGAGATAATTTGTTGTTTTAATTTCAATATACCAAGGGGACATCTATGAGGTAACCACTATTTGGGATGAGCTTAATGGTAATAACTACTTTGTATGACTTTAGGACAAAAGAGTCATGATCCAACTATCCATAATTTGAACTATTTGTCTAAACTTAATATAATTCAAACTATTTGTATGTATATCACATAAATTAAATTAATAAATTCATGGATCTAAGATTGAATCCACAATTTGAAATATCAATTTTACTAGAATTGAGTTGTTTCACTTTTGATTGATATAACTATCAATAAAATCTATGTTGTATATATATCTGGATGAACGTCCTCTTTACTACTTGTTTGACCTATATACTTGTAGATATTTGTTGATAAAAAATACTCACCAAATAGCTTTTAAGATACTACCTAACCAATAAAACTATGTATCATAACAAAGTCATAATTTATTACATGTAATGTTTGAGAAAATTCTAGCCAACAATTGATGATTACATTGTTTTTTCATCTTATTTTATTTACCCTACATTCTGAAACACTAATGAGTATGATCCAACAAACAATTTATTCTATGCAAAAATTTATAAAGACAATGTAATTAGTTAGATGGATAACAATAAATAAGGATAAAGAGACTTATTTTAGAGAAATGAAAGGAGAAGATAATAAAGGATTGGAAAAATATATTTTCTATTCTATTTTTTTAGGAAAGGATAATACAAGGGCTCTCTCATATAGGATCAAGAACAAACTAACAAGACACATGTTGGCCTCTTACAAAAGTGATCGAATGGAATATTTTAAATCAATTATTCTTTAAAGATAAACATCTATAGTCATAAGAGAATTGGCTAACAACTAACATCTTTAACATCTCCTATCAAGATTATAGGACTAGTAAGGACAATGAGCTTGAAATGAAGAGCAAGGAATCATTGTGTTGGAGTGGCTTGGTCACATAATTTGCAATCTAGTCCTCATAAAGAACATAATGAACATATAAAAGTTCTTTATGCTACTTTTCTTGGACGAAGTGAAAATCAATCTCGATATGCTTCATGCAAGCATTTAAGATTGGATTTGCAATCTAGTCCTCTTGTTGTCACATATTATGTTGAGAATTACTAGTTGAGATATTAAGTGTTAAGCCAAAACTGATTGAACCCACATTAATTCTACTGCTCCATTGTTAGTCTCCTATATTTTGATTTTACACTTTATTGAGATACAACTCTTTGTTTGGAAGAAGACAAAGATATGAGATTTTTTCCCCATAAAGACATGAAAGTCACTTGCACTTCTACAATCATTAGGAATTGATACTTAGTTTGCATTTGTATAACAAATTATGTAGGTGTCTAATGATGAAGTATATAGTAAGCAAAAATGAGATGTGCCATTGAGGAACTTGAGGATACATTTCATTGCTAACTCATGTGCTTTTGTAGGATAATGCATAAGTTGAAAACTCTATTTACCACATTTGCTATGTTTGGTCCAGTCGATGTATAATTTTGCATTGCTCCCATAATGTTCTTAAATTGTGTGCCATCTTCAAGTAGTTTTCAACAATTAATTGATAAGGTAGAGACTATTAAAGACATGGGAAAAGAAACTAGTTTACATTTTGTTGTTGAGGCTTGATGTAGTAAATCGTTAATGTATTTGGTTTCATGCAAATGTAAACATGTCTTATCTCGATGTACTTGAACACCCAAGAAGTAGCGAACTAATCCATGATCTTTTAGAAAAAAATGAGAATCTAAAATGAGCCCAATTGACACATGCCCTCGAGGAACCTGAGGATGCATTTCATTGCCATCTAGTGTGCTTCTGTAGGACAACACAAACATGCACACTCTCTATTTACAACATATGCTTTGTTTGGTCTGACTGATGTATAGTAAATCATATTTTCAATTATGCTTTTATAATTTTTGCCATCTTCAAGAAGTTTTCCATCATGAATTGATAAGGCACAAGCTATTGATGTCCTGGGGAAAGAAACTAGTTTACAATTTGTCATTAAGGCTCAATGCAGTAAATCATTAATATATTTGGTTTGGTGAAAGTATAAACATGTCTCATATCAATGAACTTGAACACCCAAGAAGTAGTGAACTAAAGTCTAAGATCATTTGAAGCAGATTGAGAATTTAAAATCTTTACCAAGTTGGCAATAGTAATGTCATTCCTTGTTACTAAAATATCATCAAAATATTCTAATGTAGAATTTCAGGTACCTTAGCAATATACTTTGATACCTCTGCTACTAAATAAAATAGAAAGTAAAGTTGTATTGATGCAATATAGATGCGTATACAAAAAATATATGAGGGTTTTCGATTATATCTTTCTCAAATACCAAACTAGAAAATGGTATAGGGATTCCTCAATAGTAGTTTAGAGTTACTGGATGGAGAAGATAGAAATCTAATAGAATAAACACACACTATATCCAAGAGATCTCATAGAAGAAGTACATGCTTCACCTAATAAATCTTATTAAAGAAGAACACATGCTTGCAAGAGATGAAGAGGAGAGAGAGAATACATAGCACAAGAACACACAAGAGATAGGATGAACAATGATCTTTCTATTTTTCATTGACATAAATCTTTTAAATAGTAAATCAAAAAATACTTTTTAATTTAAGTCTTAAGGCACAACAATATAGAATAATGTTGTATCTTCATTCAAATTGTGACACCACAAAAATATGGTCACAACTTGAATCATTAAGTTTACATTCAAGTATGTTGTGATGCCATAAACAAGGATCATGGCTCAACTCCTTTAAACTTTTAGTCAATTAATGTTACAACACCATAAAATAGGGTAGCAAGTCAAATTCTTTAGACTTTCAACCTTGTAGTTGCAAAAACATAAAATATGTTGCGACTTATTTCATGTCACGACACCATATATCAAGGCCATGACTCGATTCCTTTAGACTTTAAATCTTCTAGTTGCAACAATATAAAATATGTTCCAACTTCATTCATATAATGACTTAATATTTCATGTCACAACTCCATACTCTTGTAATAATCTTCCAAAGTGTGAGCCAAAACTTACATTCTCCCACTTGGAGAATACTTCTTTATCCCAATTTTAGCTTTGCACAACTAAAATTTCTCCATACCAACTTTCATACCATTACCTTCTGATTTGGGTTGTTCTTCTCCAATAATTATAACAACTCTTATACTTGCTCCAGGAAAATTGATTTTTCATAGGATCTTTCCTCCACCCTAATATTTGGCCCAACCCCTATGACATGAAGAGTAGCATGAAATATTTGATGCCGACATACCTTATATGTAGTTTTCTAACTCATGTAAACCTCCACAATTCAGTTGTGCCACTATTATTTCTTCTTCAATAGAATCAACAACTTCTATGTGTACTATCTTTGCATCTCCAATGGAATGAAGTTGTGACTCATTTTGTGGTGTTGTGACTTGGAAATGTTGTGACTCACTTTCTTCAGAAAGGTTACCCATGTCAAAACATGCTCGGTCTTCTCTAACCTTACACACCATGAATATAACATCTCTACTATATATGATTGTTCTCATCTCAAGGTTCCAAAGCTTGTAATCATTGCACCTTCTTTATATCTGATGAACTTGTACTTCTCTAACTTGAAGTCTTACTTGTTTCTCCTTTTCTTGTACATAAGCATACACCTCACACCTAAATACCTAGAGGTGAGCTAGACTTTACTTCCTTTCATACAGCTCCTCAAAAGGTGTCTTTTCCTTCACTAATGATGTGGAAGAATGATTCTTCAAGTAGCACGCTATGAAAACTACTTCAGCCTAAAAATTTGAATCCAATCATGCCAAGCTCTTTATGCATATTGCCTTCTCTATTAATTTCATTCTCAACCTTTTAGCAACTCAATTTTGCTATGGTATCATCTAGATTGTATTATGTCAAGCAACCCCAAACTGAACATAAAACTTATCAACTAAAAAGTATCATGTACCATTATCAATGCACATAATTTGTATCTTCTTATTAAATTGATTCTCTATTAGTAATTTGAACTCCATAAACTTTTTCAACACTTTGAATTTCTTATGAATAAAGTACACCCACACATACTGGATAAGTTATTAATGAATAAAACACAAAACTTTGATCTTCCAAGTAATTGCTCTAATATTATTCTGAACACATCATTATGAATCAAATGTAATATTGACATTGACCTAGTGACTATCAATTTAAACTTTTTTCTTTTTTTTTCCATATAAATAGTCCTCTCATAAAATGACTTACATTGAATAATCTAGTACTCCTTCTACCATATTCTTCAAGGACATAATTGCCAGATTCTTTTTAATGATGTGCCCAAATCTATGGTGCCACAATATGCTTTCAAGTCTTGATGTTGTGTTCTCCTATTGTGAAATTAACTTTATCTATTGCAACTTTTAATCCACCTAAGTCCATTTGTTCTAATGTGGTGACCTCAAATTAACTTATAATGGCTTTACATTCTTTATGGGCTACTTGTTTACCCACCATGACTTCATATTTGCATGTCGTGACATCAAACTCTCATTTTTCTTCAAGGCCTTATTATCTTCTTATCGCCACTTGAATTTTCAAATTCATGATCCAAGTTTCTCTTTAAGATTCTCCCTTCAAAAAAACAAAAAATTCTTTAATCAGAGGCTTGACTGTACTTGCCAACATCTTATACAAAGATCCACACCTTGTTCTTTCATCAATCACCAATGCTCCTCATGCCACCATTAGGCCTTATCATCATAATATATACTTACTCCATCATCTATCATGGCACTCATTGAAATTAGGTTTATACTCATATCTAGAATGTGCATCATACCTAGGATGAACTAGAAGGTTTCATAATGCATCTTCACCTTTACCTAATATTGTGGTTTAGTTATGCTATCCAATTTTATTAGTTAGATAATTTCTCAAAAACTTTTGGCTAGGATTTATCATCAATAAAGTTCCATGAGTATATGGGTCAAATAAGCAGTGAAGAGGACTTATGTACAGATATTAATCTCATAAGAATTGTATTGGTAGTTCAGTAAAATAATAATAAGATAATACTATTCTAGTAGATAAGATAATTTAGGATTTTGGCAAGACTCTTGG
Source organism: Sapria himalayana (assembly GCA_029783825.1). Taxonomy (NCBI): domain Eukaryota; kingdom Viridiplantae; phylum Streptophyta; class Magnoliopsida; order Malpighiales; family Rafflesiaceae; genus Sapria; species Sapria himalayana. The sequence goes on along the minus strand of JAREIK010003076.1, from coordinate 2,248,645 downwards.
ATCCTAGGGTTTGTCTACTCTCAATCAAATGATCCATGTTTAAATAGTTTACTTCATATTGAGTTTGAATGTAGAATAAAAGTTGAGTTATTATCAAAATGCTTTTTGAACTAATAGTATACAAGGTAGTTTTTACCATTGATCCCAACCTAATGATAGTCCTCTTGTAACTATTAGTTCAATATTTTAATATCAAGATAATAAATCATATCTACTCAAATGTCATTTACAAGTCCATACATTTTAGACATAACTACCTTTGATTATTACTTTATATGTATATTTTTATTCCATAGCTTTGGTTATCTTAAAGTCTTTGAATTAATATGATCTTAAAAAGAATTTTTACTTTCAACTTCATAAGTACCATACTCATACAATTAATATATACCTTCTTTCAAATCTTACTAGTATGTACCATACGAGTAAAAGTAATTTAGAGTGATATCACCACCTTGTGAGTCACAACCACTTCTACACATCCAATAAATTACTTATCACCATCCTCCATAGTGATGATGTAACTCTTACACTAAAAATAAAACTTTTAATAAAAATACTATAAAATACTCAAATCAATTGATGATTGATTCTTCTAAGATATGTATAATGAGTTGGAATGTAAAATCATATGTACTTTCATCTTCATAAGTGGTATATTCATAATAATTAATATATCTCAATTGGAGTCTATACATATAAATTTATTGAATGCATCATGGTTGAAAGGTCTATAACTTTTTTTCTACCATATGCTTGAGTAAGCATCATGGTTTACTTATCACCATCTATTATGACAATATACACAAATTCACCAATAGTCAAACTCTAATTTTAATTCTATATAATCATTAATTTCATTAATATCAAATTCATAACATAAATTAAATATTACATTATAACCATAATATTTATACATCACATAAATCAAAATAAACAAAATCTCGACCACAATTTAGCCTAATATTATTGAGTGATTCAATATTGAGCTATAAGAGAAAATATTATGAATCTTGGGTTCTCAATGATATTTCAATTTAATTCCCAAAATCTATCATAGAGAAAAGAGTTTTAAAGTCATGCCCTCTAACTCTAGAGTTCAGCCTTAATCATATATTCCTTACTTGCTCATGGATCCCATAGGAAATATAAAAATTACTCATAAGTTGTTGTGCCTGGTTGAAGGTGAAGAAGAAGAAAGAAGATCAACTCTATTTTCTCTTTTCATATTCTCATATCTTTTATATTTAACAAATTCAAGGTATTTTCCAAATAGAAAATCATGGCTTTGGAATTATACCATGACTTTGGCCTTTAGTATTTTGAGCTCAAGGCAATGGCACTAGGAAGTGGCTATGGCTTTGGAATGCTCTCTAAACTTTTTATACCCCAAAAGTCACGATGCTGAGAAGTGGATATGACTTTAAAATATTTTCTAAGCTCTCTATAGCCTAAAAAGTCACAAACATTGAGAAGTGGCTATAACTTTTGCAATTAGCCTATATATCAAAGTCATGGTTCTAGAACATGGCCATGGTTTTGCCTTCTCTTGAGAGAAAAAAGTCATGGCCTTGGGAATAGCTATGACTTGAGTATTATGTTTTTTAGCTATTTGTATCCATGACTCTTAGCACAAAGAAATGACGATGACAGTTGGACATAAGAATATTAAGCTTTTGTAAAGAAAAAATTATGATGCTAGGAAGTGGTAATGACTTTTAGTACCATTGAGGTATGTGATTATTTGATTTAAAATTAATATTAAAACCATTAAATATTATGAGACAAGTGTTGTTGTGACTCGAAGATAATATCATAGCAAAAAAATATATATTATATAGTAAAAAGATTATACTAATGAGGTGGTGTAATCATGACCTAAAAAGATTGTCAGAACTTAAGAGCTCATATAAACAACATATATTTGAAAGAAGAATGCGAAGTGAAATATCTTCAAAAAATAAAATTTTGTTGTAGCCTCAATATCAAATAATTTTTTATGAGACTTTTAGTTCATCAATCACATAAACTAAAAAAATTTTAAAACATTTTTATATGGATAAAACATTCATTTTAAGTTTTCCAATGATTGTTTATTCACTTGACGAGGAAAATGACGCATTTCATCCATGAGAAGAGGATGAAGAATTACTTATTCTCAAAGTACTAAATTTTAGTGTCATTGGTATACTTATATTTCTTTGTAATTATACTCAACTAAATATTATTTTTTCTATCAATTTATTAGCCAAGTACAATTTTTCACTCCAACCCAAATACATTATTAATGGTATCAATCATATTTTTTGCTACCTCTTAGGAACAACTAATATGAGTCTATTTTACTCAAATGAATATTTATCAATTGCTTGGATGTGTTGATGTAGGATATATTTCAAACCCACACAAGGTCAAATCACAAATAAGGTGTAAGTATTTAATTGTAATAGAAATGTTATTTAATAGAGATCCTTTTAAGCAAAAAATAATGGCCACATAATCAAAACATTCATATATTATATGAATTCATTAAGCAAGTCATGAATACATAGGACTAAGATTAATGATTCAACATATCAAAAAATCATGTGAACTCTCCTCTATCAAAGACAACTCGACAATATTATTTAAAAATAATACTACATATGTCATACAAATAAAAGAAAGTTATAATTACTTTTTTTAAAAAAAAAGAAAGTTATATAAAAAAAAATAAAACTATACATTATTTTCCAAAATTCTTTTACATACATAAACTTTATAAGAGTTGTAAAATTGATGTTCAACAAATACGATTGGGTAATAATATAGTAGCCTTATTTATGAACTTATTACTAACATCAACATTTAAGAAGCTAATACATAAGATTAGAATGCACCAAATTAAAGATATCGACATGAGGTGAGCATGCTTACGACAAGATGTTAGTGTACTGCACTTTTTTTCTCTTCATCAATATTTTGTCCTACCAGGTTATACTAGAAATGTTTTTAATGAGGAAATCCTGAAATACTAATAATATCCTATTATATTATATAAACATGATACTTTTTTTCAAACGCTAGGTATTATCCCATTGGATTTTACTAGCAAAATTTGAATAATACATATTCTTTACGGTGATCATAAAATAGGGAGTGTTATAAATAAATGGTTATATACTTATATGGTGAATGACCACATAAAATTTGTGATTAATGATGAATGTTGTAACACTCAATATTCTTTATATATTTATTTTACAAGTTTATGAACATGCTTTATGGTGGTTATTATTGGAACTATTGAAGAAGTCACACAAACAATAAAATATTTTAAATAAGGAATTTGAAATGAAAGAAGTTAGGAAAATAAAATTTTATTTTTACCTACAAATCGAGATTTTTTGTACTCGAGTTTTAGTCTATCAATAAGCATATCTTAGTATCATTAGTATTCTTATGTATTTTGCTAATTACACTTACCCATATATTACTTTTTCTATCAATTTACTAGTTAGGTACAATTCTACTCGACCAAAGACCTTTGAATAATTTATATGAGTTTATTTTATTCAAATTATTCAAAATATTAGTTACTTGGATATGTTACTATGAGATACCTTTGAGACACACATAAGGTTAGAACACAAAAAAGATATGTATTTAATTATTATGAAACTACTATTTAATGGAATTCCTTTAAGAAAATTATAATTGCCACATCATCGAATCATTTAAAGATCATAGGAATTTACAAAGCAAATCATGAATACATATGAGTAAGATCGAAATTTTACATATTTAAAAATACTGCACTCTTTAATATTAAAAAGAACTTGATAATATTAAAAATACTGTATGTATTGCACAAATCAAAGGAGATATATTAAAGGAGAAAATTAAATATATTTTTCCAAAATTATTTTATACACATAAATTCAAGGAGAATGATAAAATTGATGTTCACCAAATATAGTTGAGTAATATTGTAGCTTACGTATTCATAAAGTTATTACCAACCTCAATATTTAAGAAGCTAAAACATAAGATTAAAATGTACAAACTCAAAGATATAAACATGAGAAAGCATGCTTATGACAAGTTACCGCACTACATTTTTTTGTTGTTGCATTTTTCATAGTTTTGTCTAACTGAATTTTATTGAAAAAGTTTTTAACGAGTTAGTTCTAACATGCTAAGAACATTATACAACATCACATAAACTTGATACTCTTTTTTTTTGCACTAAGTTTTATCCCATTAGATTTTACTAGTAAAGTTTTAATAAGATATACTGTTTATGTGGTTATGTAATGAGGAATATTATAAAAAACAATCACATGATGAATGACCAAATTAATTGTGTGTTGAATGATATATATATATATCATATCATAAAAGATCAATTATAAATTTATTTTGTAAGTTTATAAACATGTTTTATGGTGGTTACTATTTTAATTATCACGAGGTCATCAAAGTTAAAAATAAATTATTGCACATAAAGCCACTAAAATAATTATAATTAGTTCTATCACTTCTTTGTAAGATGAATAGATGATCTTAACTATCAATCTTATTTTTTTTTATCAATTTATTTAATCTCTTTTAGTATCTATTTTAAAATTCATTTTCTCTTTATACATATATAAAGAGAAAAACATAGTTATATTTAGATTTACATTTTGTCACATTATTTCATAAAAATAAGTCTTGCGAATTTTACTATTTCTCGTTTGGACCTGGCAATGCAAATACTCAGTTGAAGAAGATGCAGTGGTACTCGGTGGCTGTCCTGCTCACTCTTCTTACCAGTTCGCAGGTCGACATTTTCAATTGTTCTCCTAATTTCGTTTTTCTTTTTTGCATTTCCGGACGATCCTTTTTTCGGAATCGTACAGGAAATTTATGCGAGCATACTCACAATAGTTGTTGGTGCTGTTTATCAGGGAATCTTGACTACGCTGTCACAGGAAAATGGCAAGTATGCATACGATTATGCAACTGTTCCCTTCATGGCAGAAGTGCTCAAGGTACCTCATGTCCTGCTTGATTCTGCCGATGTAGAAATGATGTTATGATTGAAATTGTTTCAACGTCGTTCACTTATCCACAGCTTCTCATTTCTTCCATCCTGCTATGGGGAGAGTTTAGAAAATCATCTTTTCTGAAGATGACTACTGACTGGAAGAGTGCTAGATTGTTCCTAATTCCTTCGATTATTTACTTGATCCATAACAATGTTCAGTTTGCCACCCTTATGTATGTAGATACATCTACTTATCAAATAATGGGTAACCTCAAGATTGTTACTACTGGATTGTTATTCAGGTTAATTTTGTCACCCTTTTTTCTTTACTGCTGGACTGAATGTAGTGTTTTGCTACTAGTGAATGGGGGTACATGCTCGGTTTTTTCCCTTGTCAGGATATTTCTCAGAAGAAAGCTTTCAACGTTGCAATGGATGGCTCTTATTTTTCTGGCCGTTGGAACAACCACTAGTCAGGTGGGTCATTAATTGCTCTGAATTCATACTGAGATGAATACATGAAAATTGCTTTTCTTTGTATTCTTCTTTTAATGACTTGTGCCTTTGCAAATATTTTGTTTTTTTAAATTTCATGATTTTTTTTATTTGCCATGCTTCACTTCAATGAGGCAGTGACAACCTAGGTTAGAGAATTCTTGCAGTTGTGCTTGTCCGTAATAAAAGTCCCCATGTCAGGCTAGCTATAAATAAATCGTCTGTCATGCATCTGCATGTCCTTATAATGTGGCATTAGCTGATTGATTGATTTTGACATTGTTGATGGTCAACTTAATTGGACAATTTGGTTCAATAATGTGGCATTAGTCCTTGCTAGTTTATTTGAAAGTCATGAAAATTTATTAAGTTAGATAAAGAATAAGAGCAAATAATTATTAAATTTAGCAAATGTGAGAAAAAAAATTAGAGATTTATGTTTTGTTTGATATGTTATGGATGAAAATAATATAATGCTAATTGAATTCAAATTATTTTAGATAATAAGAAATGTTATTTTGCAAATATATTTAATAATAGCTCCTTTTATTTAATTAATTAAATGTACTTTTATATACTATTAGCACACATATTTTGATTTTTTATTTAAAAAAAATTATTATTTTTTTTCTTGAAATTTTGATTGTATTTATTTTGTTTATGATTTCTTCCTTGGAAGGGAGAAGATGAAAATTTGTATTATTGTGTATTCTTCATCAAGTATTTAAAATGAGTTTTATTTATAATTATGTTAAACTTGAAGCTAGGAAATTTTATGTGTGCTAATGTTGGATATATGAAATCTCTTGTTATTGGATTTGTTCCATGTCTAAATTGAGTTTTATTTGAAATTATAATTATTTGTGATCCCTTTTTCTCTACTATATATAGGCTAACAAATTGGAATACCCATATTGGATTTTTTTTATTGGTGAAGTCTATTTGATTTAATGTACTAGTAGGAATCAGAGGATGCTAACATTGGTTTTTTACTTAAATGAGAAATTAAGATACATGAATGCTCCTAAGTGTTTGATGATCATCACAACGGGATTGATCATCATCATAATTATTAAAAAAAATAATAATAAATAATTGCAATAATATTATCTAATCAAATTCATACATCAAATATTTTTTATATAATGAGAAAATAATTGAGTTAACTCAGTTCTGTGTGCTCACACTAAAAATATAAAAATTAAAAAGTAATTAAGAAAATATAATATTCTCATCAAGTTAGTTTGTACAAGTCTCAACACTAAGCTTGGATAAAAGGATAATGAGTAAGTTGAAATATATTCAAGATACCATGAAAATATTTGTTACTATTCTGTTGTTTGAATGTGTGCTATAGGAATAAGTAATTCATCATTATGTTTTTTATCTGCATTTATTTTATCAGATTAGATATTATATGTCTCATAATGTATAAAGGATAGTGAGAGAAAATAATATATATTTGACCTGACAAATGATATATGTAAAGTATCTTGTAACTAATTATCACAATCATTCTGAACTTTATTTTTGTACTAGGTTTTTAAATAATCTATTGCAAGATAATTTTTTAAAAAATATAAGATCTAATTGTAGACATGCTCTCGGTACATATTGGTATCTGTTCGAATATGAATACCTAGCCAACTAGTATTGCTCATAATCCCTGCAATAGATCTTAAAATTATTAAGAGTTTTTTATGTATCTCAGTATGCAAAGAAATTTATTATTGTGAACTTTTTGAGGATAATTAATGAAATAATTAATTATATTAATTATATATATTATATCTAATCTATTTAAAGGCAAATAATTATTATTTTATATAATATTCATATTTAAGATGACATATGATTTATTGATGCTTTGGTATCTAGTATAGAATCAAAGGCTATTTTTTTTAAATTATGAATATTATTTTAAATAAGAGATCGATATTGTGACTAGATATTATAGATATACTATCATGCTTAAGGTTATTATCTTCATGATTAAGGTTATTATTTTAAATGACTTGAAAGATTTACCGATATGTCTTCATGATTAAGGAAAAAAGTTGTTAGTGGATAATTATTCACATATTATTGAGGATATTAAGGTTATTATCTTGACTTTCATGTTGTTGTTGATGTAATGATTTAAACTATATAGATTGATCATGAATATTAGATGATTGTCATGTTATTGTTATTTGGTTGTTATTGATTATTGTGTTTTTATAATTTTTCTAATTTATTATTATTTATGATATATTGATGAAATTAAATTATGAAGCATATATATTTTTTTTATCGAGTCATAATTCTTTTTATTTTTATTTACAATATAGTATAATATATTTTTAATATATAAAATTTTAAAAATTATAACTTTATTTTAAAGACATTTTTTATGATAAAGTTAGTGCTCACGACTCCATGTCTGACATTTAGTGGCCATTGATTATAAAATTTTAATTACAATCAGTGTCTCTGGCTGATGGGCTTGCTTGGCCAGTTTAGTTCGATGGTAATGGCCATAGGCCACTGAGTTTTGGATGCTAGGCTAGGGTCACTGGTTGACTGGCAGCTGTTAATGCCAACATCTAGTTGCCAGGGCCAAACAAAGGTGAGGGGGCACTGACACAACATATTTTGACCTTACATGACCTGATCTGATCTAACATGACATGACTTGGTTTGGCTTGATATGATCTAGTGCTCTCAACATGACATGACATGATTTGAGTACTTAATTTGTGTCGTGTTCGACACAATATGGTGGCTTGATTGGCCCACCAAAAATTTGACCGTGGTGGCATGATCGACATCTCTATTATTGGAGTACAATCTAAAAAATTAATCTTTGCAAGAGTATCAAACATATATTATCTATGTTGTAAGGTGATATCTTTTATATAAGAAATAACCTCTATGCCAAAACAAATATCTAAGCCTTGTAATATCTTTTGTCTAAAATTATTCATGAAAGAATTCTTTTAGTTAGTTGATTCATAATTTGTTATATCTCATACTCAATATGTTATTTATTTTGAGAATTAATAAAATTATTATGTCATCAGCATCAAGAATTTATGATAAATAATTTTTATCAGAAATATCAAATATCACAAACTCAAGTTTTGTGAGATATGATATTTTGGAAAATTTTTAATATAATAGGAAAAAAAATAATGATAAAATAATTTTATCTTATTTGGAGCAAACTCACGCTATTAACTTTTATAAAGGGATAAGAAGAAATAAAAAAAAAGAAAAATAGTGATTATTAAATTTGATTTTGATTAGACTTAATTATATCTTTATAAGAAAGCTAAAGGTTATAACTTTGAGAAAATTAAAAGGTATGATGAGAAAGTCTTACATAAATGATGATTATTCATTTCAAGGTAATAATTATTTATTACAAAATATTTATAACAAAGACATAATATTTTTTATATTGTAAGTAGAAGTGAAAAATGGGTCGTGCTAGGTTTGCACATCCATCATATATCATCCTCATATATGATTTACAAATGTCTGAGTAAATCAAATAGAATGAATCTTTCTTAGTACCTTCTTGATATGCTAGATAAAAAGTTTTTATATTTTTTTTTAATTGACATGTTTCATAGTTAATATATATTACTCATCTAATAATTAGTTCTAGAATCATCAATTTTTTTAGAGGATGTCATAGTTGAAAGTAAATTACTAATGGATCAATAATAGACATATATCTTGAAGGTCTCATATGAGACGAGAAGAATATATACAATCTGTTTTGTTCTACCCCTAAGGAAATCTTTTGTTTGGTTTGATGATCCTATATAAAAATGAAAAGAAAAAAATAATGTCATAGGCTTGTTTCTTTGTAAATTAATTAATAAAAAACAAATTATGATGAAACTTTAGTATATATAACATATATATAGTTGATCCTAAGTTGTATTTATACATATATATAGTTGAGATAAAGTTTAATTAATAGTGTTGATATTTTTATACATTAAACATAAAATATTTAAACAAAGGATCTATAAATTAAATAATTGGAAAATAATGCACTAAAACATAAATTATTTATGTTTCGGTACATTCAAAACTTAAAACCCAAATATACCCTTGTTCCTCTCAACATCACATTAAAAAAATTAAACTTGTGAAATAATGTTTTTGAAAATTAGATCTATATTTGTATGAATAAATGTATACTATATGCTTTTATACATATAAATGTTTGTATAATATATATATATATATATATATATATATATATATATATACATATAAACATTTATATGTATTGTTTTAAACAAATAGTGTATATACTATTATACATATATACGATATTAATACCATTTTATATATTATTTTTAACTTATAAACGTATATATATGTTTAATACATATATAAAGTTAGTTATAAACTTATAACTAATTTATAACTTGCTTATGATGAGTTGTAAGTTTATATATGAAAGTTAATAATGTAACATATATAATATTATAAGTTTATAATGAGTTATATGTTTATAAATGAATTTATACGTTTTAACATTTATCTATACATAAACTCCTTATAAACTTGTTTATAAGTATATAAACTTATAAACTCATTATAATGTTATATATATAAATGTTGTAAACGAGTTTATAAATAATTTATAAATGCTTATAAACTTATAATTTGAGTATAAAGTTTATAACACACACACACACACATATATATGTGTGTGTGTGTGTGTGTGTATAACATTATAATTTGTCTATAAGTTTATAATATATATATATAATGTTATGAGTTTATACATGACTTTATAAATTAATAATGTTTATATATATAAACTAGTTTATAATTTTATAACATTATATATATGTATATATATAAACATTATAATCTTGTTTATTATGAGTTTATATATAGTTTATAAGTCTATAAATGTTTATAAAGTTAATCTCATTTATAATTAGTTATAAGTTTATATACAAATTCATTTATAAGATTGTAAAATATATATATATATAAAATTAATAACATTATAAGTTATTTATAAGTTTATAATGAGTTTATAATGTTATACTTATATATATATATATATATAAATATATAATATAACAAGTTTATAAATTTAAAAATGTTTTTAAATTTATAAACTCGTTTATAACGAGTTGAAATATATATATATATATATATATATATATAATAATCTTTTATGTATAAACTAATAAACTTATTATAACATTAAGTTACATTTAAAATATATAAATAAATTTTTAGCTTGTAATATTAAGTTATAAGTTTATAACTTCTAACATTATATATGTTTGTAACTTATAATGTTAAATTATATATATATATATATATATATATATATATTAAATATATATACATTTATAAATTAACTAATATATAAACTTTTATAAATATTGGATTCATGTATAATTGTATGTATGATATTTGTTTAAAAAATCAAATATGTACATGTATACTTATAAATATATAAATTATATATATGTTTATTTATAAATGTTGTCATTCTCATCTAGTTTTTCTAATCTTTTGAATATGTTGCTTCTTGATCACCCAATACTTATTTTCATATAGCACGGTTGATCTTATAATTGTTTCATGAAATTTTTTTTTATCTATTATATACTCATTTATTATAAAGAACTCTTGAGTGTAGCTTTCCATTTTGTTCATTTAAGTTTAATCATATGTGATACATTTTAATGAATATTTTTATTTTTACTTAATGTAAGATTTATTTACTTGAAATTATTGATAATTGATATTTCTTCATTTTTCATTTTAATTAATATATCATTAATACTCTCAACATAAATTTCATATTTAAAATATTTTTATTTTATTATGGCTAATCATATATTTCTTGTATTTAAGTATAATCTACATATACATTAATAATATGGTAGTCTGATTGACAAAAAAAAATTAATTCTCTTAACTCGTGGTCATGATATTGGATATGCTTTTCAGGGTATTTGTTAGTTAAATCTATCATGTTATTGAGATGTATCTCTTTCCTACCCTGACCTTGGGGCCCTTAGGTTCATATACGAGTTGAAAGATAGCATGGGTTAGGTTTGGGGTAAGGGAGGATGGGGGATATAAGAATGTAAGGATTAAACGATGATTTGTGATGTAATTTCATAGCTATTATAAACTTATGAGTGACACCATGAACTAACCTAATTTTGGATAATATTTGTTTATATGTATCATTAATTAGCTTAATATATGCACTTAATATCAATTTCTTATATAATTTTCCGCAAATTTAATTTTTTGAAACTTCATTATCATTTTTTTTGATTCAATAAGTAAAATGCACCAAGTAGATAGTTTCAATAATAGACGTATTTGACATAAATTAAATAGATTTTTTAAAATCTTTATTTCTCTTCGTAGTCTCTATAATTATTTTTTCTTTTCAAGTTCTATAATATAAATCATGAGTTTAATATGTTGATAATTATTATAATTTTGAATATTTTTCTTATTCTTATAAATAAGAATTATAATATATTATTTATATTCATCTGATATCTTATTGATAATCATGGTCTTGGTAAACAACCTAACCAACCCTGTCAATTTTTTTTTCTTATGGCTCTCTAAACTTATATAGAGATATTGTCAGACTTTGAATTTTTTGACATATATTTTTTTGAGATATTTTTTAATTTTTGAGTTTTATCTTGATTATATATGTAGTATTATTTAGCTATCTACTATCATTGATTTTCAAATATGAATTAATGTACTTATTTAAAGATCATTAAAATATATTTCATCTTTTTGAATTTTTTTTAATTTTTAATAAAAATTGATTATTTTTATTCTTAATATATTTTAAAATGACTAATATATTTGCTCTTCTTTCCCCTCTTCCTAACTTGTGTATAAATACCATTTTTCTTTTTTACACATTGTAGTTTATCATATAATTTATTGTCTTAAACATAATTTCTTATTATTATTTGTAGCTTTCTTTTTAGTCTTTATAATTTCATAATGTCTTCAATTTTTTTTTTCTATATTTTTTTAAAATAAGTTTGTTTTTCCATAATAATTTATTGAACCCATGTTTTTGCCTTCATATTTTTTATGTGATTAAATATTTTTTTAAACATGCTTAAAATTTCTTTAGATTTTATTTAAAATATATTATCATTTTCATATGATATTTGCATTTATATCCAATGACCAATTAATTTTGCCATTATTTATGAAAATATTTATTTTTTTTCTTTTTAGTTTTATTATTTTATTTTGATATATTTGTTTAAAGTATTTTTAAGATTGTATCTTCTAAGTTGCGGGTCAATTACAATTAGTATATATTGAGTGGTTAGATTTTCATCTGGCATCACTTTAAAATTACTTTTTTCTCTCATAATGAGAAAAAAATCTACTTACACTTATTAAAATTACTTTTGAATAAAATCAAGTATTTTTCTTTTTTATTAAAATATGTGTTAGTTATAGAAAAGTCATAATTTACTGTGAAATTTAAAATTGTTCTTCTAATTTTATTTATTTCTCCAAATCTATATTTTATATGGTGCTTCGCATAACTTTTGTTATTAATTTTATATGTTCATTGAAGTCTTTATTAATTATGATCATTTTTCATTTATATACTTTGTACTAATTTTTCTACATCTCTCTAAAAATTTATATTTATTTTTTGTCTTATATGTGGAGCATAAATACTAATTATATTTATGATCTCTTATATACTATTATTTTTATTGTTATAAATTTATTATTGGTTTTTTTATTCTCAACAACTTTATTTTTTAAGTTTTTGTTGTTAATTATTCCATCATTTTTATTTATCATTTTGTCTATATACTAAATTTTATAACTATTAATTTTCCTAGATTTTTTACTTCATTTGGCCTCTAGTATATATCATATATCAATATTTTTATGTCTTTGGGAATAAATTAACTCAACACTTACCATTTAATAATCTAATATTTTAAGAACATGTAAAATTAAAATGAGTAATTTTATTTCACTGTGATTTTTTATGCTTGAGCTAATTTTTTTATTCACACTCATTTAAGAAAATGTAAAAATCCTTATTTTTTTTTGTCACTATGATTGGGCTGCATCGCAATGGTCTTTGCCAAGATATTATATTCAGATTATGTTATGCATTGCTTAAAATTAAAATGAGTAATTTTCTAGCACTAGCATATATTTGTAATTTCAAATTCATAGAAAATTTATGATAAGTTTTAAGTTTATCAAGATTATTTATTTATTTCATATCATCCTCCTCTTTTATTTGTGCTTGGGACCAACAATATAAGTTTAGCTCTCACATGCGAATTACTAATACACACACATAGACAGTTAGATACACCCACACATCCATAAACCTTCACATAGCTACACCCATATACTTCTCCACGCACACACTCTTTTCTTTTATTTAGGCTCGAGATTGGCAATGCAAGAGTAGTTCACACAAATGGAATTTAGGTGCCTAAAAAAGTAAATAGACATATGTAGAAGATTTGGAGAGAAATTTGAAATATTCTTTTTTATTGATAGTTATCTTATTAGAGATTATATTTTAGTGCGATGACTAATATTTTTGTTCAAGAGTGATAAGTTTTAGGTTTGAGACATGTTAGACTTGTCATCTATAATTTATCGGGGATAAGACTTGTCTAGATACACACACACACACACAAATAAATAAATAAATAATATATTTTTTAGATTTAGTGTTAGGTAAAATTTTGTTGTATTGGATATGATTTATTGATAGTTATCATATTAGTGGCAAAATTTGTCATAATCTATATTGAACACTAATTTTTTTATTAATACTTGCTTTAGGACTTGATTCAATTCAACCCAATTATGACTCAAGCTTGGATTGGCCATGTGAGATGTCCACCATTGTTGTGTCCTAAAATCTTGTTCTTATAGGTTGTAGTGGAGTTACATGAGTTGGTGTGCTATGCAGGATGGCCTGGATACATGGCCCATGGCTAGAAGACCATGTGCCGTGGACTAAAGCACCTGACCAGTGGCTCATGTCTCATGGCCCTTGGTCATTTTGATACGTGGGATGTGGGTTAGTACTTAGTGAGTCCAAGTGACTAATTGAGATGAGAAAAAATCTTTAGTACTTGGAATTTTTTTTAGCAATTACAGATATTTGCAGTTAACAAATATTCAGATTTTAGTTATATATTAGTTTGCAATAAAGAAGGCAGATATTTTTTTTATATTTTTTTGAAAATACTTTTATCTTATAAAAAAGTAAGAGATAACTAATTATTTTGAGATTTGATATATAAATAGAGTTCAATGTGAAAATAATTATTACTCATGAGATACTTTGGATTTGACACTTATTTGTGAAGATTACGTATTTATTTTTTTTCTTACTACTCTTTACATTGACAGTTAGATAATTATATATATAATCTTGAATTTGGTATTTTATGAGTTGACGAAATACATAATAGTAGATTATTTCTTTGTCATAAATAAAATATAAGATGAGATCATTGTTATAGTTTATATCCAAATAGCTGAGTAACCAATACCTTGAAAATGTCTTAACTAATTTTTATTTTTTTAAAATTTGATGTTCTGAATCTATATGCAACTAGTTGAATCTATATGCAACTAGTTTATTGTTTTGTTATTTTATTTGTTTATTTTTATCTTTGTATTATAGTTGTGAACACCCAACTAGTGAGATTATCCAATTTAACTAGTTCTTTATTTAAGGGCTTAGCTTGTATATTTTTTATTGAGTTTTTTTTATCATTTTTTTTTCAGCTGATGTTTTCATCATTTTTAATCATAAAAACATACCAAATTTTTTAGTTTCTATGATGGAAAAGTTATTTTTATTCATAATTATTGAGTTTCAATTTATTTTTTTGAGACATATAATCTTGAATTTGATATTTCTCTAGCGAACAAAATATAATGAGAATAATTATTTTTTCTTCAAGGATAAAGTATAAGATGAGATCTTTGTTACACCTTATATTAAGTTAGTTGAACAATCAACAAATATATTTAGCAAAATCTTGAAGAGGTCTTAATTAATTTTTCTTGTTTTAAAGTTTGATGTTTTGAATCTCTATGCACCAACTTGAAGGGGAGGGGTATTGTTGTATACTATTTGTTATTTTATTTGTTTATACATATTTTTGTATTATGGATATAAACACTCAACTAGTGAAATGCCTCAATTTGATTAATTCATTATATAAAATCTTAGCATGCATACTTTTTATTGTGAATGTTTTTTATTTATATTTAGCTTTTGCTCTCAACATTTCTAATCATACAAATATGCCAAAGTTTTTAGCTTTTATAATATATGAGTTATTTTCATTTATAATTACTGAGTTTCAATTTGTTTTTTTATTTTATTTATTTTTCATTATTTGGGAATATTTTACTTGTGAGTCATCCCAAACTATATATATATATATATATATATATATATATATATATGTTTATGTTGTATTCTATCTTTAACTTTTAATAATTAATTAAAATCCATTCTTTTTTTTTTTAATTTTGCTGCTCGTCCTTTTTTGATCTTTTTGTTGCTTGAACTAATCTAATGCTAACTGAATAATTCAATATGGTATCATAGGTGCTTTTGGCAAGGGAATTGTGCCACTAGTGTGTGATGGTGATGACGCACCCATGATAGTGTCTGCATTTGTAATCACCCATGAATTGTGCATTTTGTGGTGTCGACGATAGTGCCACCATATTGTATTCTGAAACACTCATGTACAGTAGGTATTTCTCTATTTACTTGCCATTTGCAGGTCGTTGACATCTGATGGTTGGTTTTAGGTGTCCAGATGCCATTTTATGAATATTACAACGAAGCCCACAGGGGCTGACATTGTACATAAGCTTCTTGTAGGTTTTTTTGGCTGCAAAATTGTTTTTAAAATTTGAAATCTTTATTTTTTGAGTTTTTTTTTGCATAACACTGTGGTTTGTGTGAATTATTCTTTTTGATTGATATTTGTGTGTAAATATGATAAGAAATGATTTGAATCAATATGAAATTATTGAGAATAACTCAATGGAAATTATAAGTTTAGGCTTAAGAGATTTGACAAAGATACTTTGAGTGGCAGAAAGATAATATTGATATGCTCTTTGTGTGGGAGGTTGAGATATAATTAGGAGAAATGCTCGACAGTAGACCTTGAGTTACAACTAATTTTTTGAGGTTCAGAGGCTATACCACATACTATTAGAGTTATCCATGTTGATACTTTTATGACTGCATCTATTAGTCCTATTGTGTTGATGTTTTTTGAGGATGAGTATGTCAGAATTTATTTTTTCGGTGCTATTGGTTTCAGCTAGAGGTGTCAAATGAGTTGGGCCAGCACATAGTTGTGAAAGGCGCGCATAGGCTCAAGACACAATCACTCCCTAGTTATAGCGCATTGCCTTCCAAGGCATGAGCATTACTGAAGAGGCACGTCTTATATACTATAGTTTTTTTAAAAAATATATTTATTCTCAAAATTTATAATTATATATTGAAATTTTTATAATTTTATTTATTTTTTTCATCAGAATTTTTTTAAATATTAGGAACATTTATTTTTTTATCAATAGAATCATATTTAATAAAAATTTATGTGCATCTAAAGTCACATTTTACTTCACAAAAGCCTACGTCTAAGATGTGCCTTGTGCTTCAAGTCTCCAAGAAATCTTTGTGCCTTGGTGTGCTTTGTGCTTTTTAAAACTATGGGCCAGTCTGGGCTGGTACTACCAATTTTTAGTGGCCCAATTGGGCCATTGTGGCATGCTCAGTATGACTAGATTAGCATGACACAATTTGAGAACTGCCTGCCTGGCCCGGCTTGGCCTGTTGGTCCGGCTTGTATTTGGTTCGGGTCGGGTTGTACCCCAAATCTATTAGCTTTATTTTAAAAAAATCCTGCTATGGGTCCTCGTAGAGGTGTCAAACCGGCCGTGCTGGGCTGGCCCAACACGGATTTAGGCCGCCCAACCATGTTACCATGTCGGGCTAGGCATAGCATGGTTACTGTACCGTGTCGTGCCTGGTTCGGCATGGATTCTTCAGGCCCGACCCTACATGGTCGGCATGCACGGTCGGTTTTTTATCGTGCCAGGTCAGGCTCGTACAAGCTGGTTTAAAAAAATAATTTTTTTTATTTTTTTATTTATAATATTTATGTAATTATAAAATATTAATTGGATAATGTTTAAAAATATTTAAATTATACATTGTAAATACTTGAATAGTTATAAAATTTATTTTTTTTTATGTTATTTATTTTAATTATGTACAAAATAGATTAATAGATTATAATTTATTAGTTAGAATTTATAATGAAATTCTTAAACATAAAAATAAAATAAACACAATTTTTTTACCAAAAATGACAAAGTCATAAAGTCAAATGCCTAATCTAAAACAAATAAAATATAAATAAAAATGAGTACAAAATATCAAAATTAAAAATAAAAATCAAGCATAACTAACTCGTAAGCATAAGCATAATCGTAACACAAGTGTCGCTGTTAGCGTATCATAATCCCGCAATCATCAATTATTAGGTATCAAGTGACATCCTCATCAATCGTCCATCGGCGTATCATTATTATCCTCAACCTCAATATTAAAATCATTATCATATGGATAATTATTAGCAATCAACTCATTCGCTTTCACTGTAGTCTCTATCCCAGTATGATCTTGGATGCTAAATCTCGAATCCTTTCAATTCGTCATGCATACTAAAGTTTTAACAATGATTGGATGTAATTTTGATTTTCTATCTAAAATCACATTCACTATAACGAAAAAAGTAGACTCTGATGTAGAGGTGTCAAACGTGCCGGGCCGGCCCGGCCCAGCACGAGGCACGGCACGGTTCGGCCGTGCCTGGTCCGGCCCGGCACGTTCTTAAACCGGGCCCGTGCCGTGCCCGGGTGAAGAAAATCGCGTGCCGTGCCTGGCACGGCACGCCGGCACGGGTCCATTTCGTGTCGGTTCACGCAGGCACGCGTGGTACTGGTGGCGTGCCACGCGTGGCGTGAGTCGTGACCCATCCGGGCCCCCCCCCTGGTAAAAAGACCGCGGGTCGGGTCCAAACAGACCCCACCCGCGGTCTTTTCTGCCGAAACCCGAGTCCGATCCGAGCATTTCCAACGGCAAAAAAAAAAATTCAAACTTGAGCGATTTTCAGCCCTTGGATTCACCTCCAACGGCTAGGGGGCAAAATCCAACGGTCCTCGTGATTCTGCCCCTTAAATATATTAAAAAAATTCAAAAAAATAATAAAAAAATATTTTTTTTATAAAAAAAACTTTATTTAGCCTATAAAATCTACCCCCTCCCTATAACATTTATGTTTTTCAAAAATATAAAACCTCTCAATATTTTCTCTCTCTCACATAGACCGTGTATCTCTCTCTCGGCCCTCGTGATTTTGATTTCGGCTTGGATTTTCGTGAAACTCAACTTGAGTTTTGAACATCAGAGCTTCCTGCGGTGCAACTTGTACGTGAGTGATCTCATTGCTTTTATCGGGTAATATATTTCACGTTTTTTTGTACTTTCTCTCTCTAAAGCTTCTCTCTCTAGAAAACTTACGAAAAATAAAAAATGACAAATACACCTAACACGTTTTTAAATTTGGAAAATGAAAATGTTAGTGTTACACAGACGTCCGTGGCTCCTGAAACTTTGGTTTCTCCTCTTGTCTCAGCCCAAAGTTCTAAAAAACAAAAAACTAGGAGGACTTCTGTAGTTTGGACACATTTTAAAATCATAACACAAGTAGATGTTAGGGGTGAGGAACATGAAATGACACAGTACAAATATTGTATGAGACTTTTAACATGCAAGAGTACATGTGGGACTGGGCACCTCAAGAGGCATGCTGAAATATGCTCCAAAAAACATGGACCCTTAGATCCTAGGCAAACCCAACTTGGCACTACATTTTTTGAGACTGGATCTAGTTCAGTCTCAAAGTTTACTCCCTTCGTATACTCCAGCGAGTTGGGTAGGGATGGCATGGCCAGGCTCATCACATTGATGGGTCTTCCGATCAGATTTTCGGAAGATCCGAGGGTAGTGCGCATCATACAGACTTATTTTCAGCCATCCTATCGTAGGATTCCTAGGTCCACATCTAGGAGTGACATACTAAATATATATAAGTTAGAAAAATAAAAAATAATTAAGGAATTTTTGGCATTTAGTGGAGTGGTGTCCGTGACATCCGATATATGGACATGTCACGATGATTCTTCTTATGCATGTCTCACGAGTCATTATGTAGATTCTAACTGGACAATCAATAAAAAAATATTAGGATTCACTGAGATTCTTCATCCTCATGATGGCCCGGTCATTTTTGAGTGTATGATGAAAATATTTAGGGAATATAAAATTCAAAATAAAATTTTTAGTGTCACTTTCGATAATGCTGCGAATAATGGAGTAGTGATCAATATGTTTGTTAGGAATATTAGAGACGCACCATTAGGAGAGATCTTTCATGTCAGATGCATGTGTCATGTGATTAACCTAATAGTTCAAGTGGGTATGAAGGTGTGTTCCCCCGCGTTGGAAAATATACGCAATGCACTCAAGTATATTCGCACTCATCACAGACTACAAGAGTTTGGTAATCTCTGTTTGTCTGCGAATCTTAAGAAGAAGAAATTTCAATCGGATGTGAGACATCGTTGGAATTACACGTACCTGATGTTGGAATCATATGTTGGATACGAACACGTGATATCCGACTACGTCAATAGTAAGAGTGGCAAACTTATTATTGACGACACTGACTGGGCTTCAGGAATTTCATTTATGAAATTCCTGAAGATATTTTATGACACGACGAACATGTGTTCGTCGGTTTATACGCCCACCACTTGCATTGCACTCCGGTGCATATGCAAGATTAGTAGCATGTTTAGGAAGTATCGAGCTGACCCGACGCTTAGCCATATGGTTGCAGAGATGAAGACCAAGTACTTGAAGTACTGGTCCACCATTCTATCTCTTTATTGCCTCGCTGCATGCATGGACCCTAGGGCTAAGGTGGAAGGGGTAGAAAACACCCTGACTTTCATTTCCTCGTGCATGAACCTGAAAGAGCCACCTGAAGGATTCATTTACGAGAAGTTGACAGACCTGTTCACATACTACGATACTAGGTATGGTGGTGAGACTCTGAGTACAGACACTGATACCTTGTTCGGAGATGACGATTATTCCATTAACCTAGCGAGGGGGAAACGTAGGGGTGGACCTTCACATAGGAGCGAGCTGTCTCGGTACTTAGATACCGATTATTGCTCAATCCTATCACCTTCTGACAATAAGAATCTTGATTTATTACAGTGGTGGAAATCATATGAGTCCGCCTATCCCGTGCTATCTAGGATGACACGGGATCTACTGACTCCTTCGGTATTAAGCGTAGCATCGGAGTCTGTTTTTTCTGTTGCAGTGAACGTGATTTCGAATAGGAGATCGAGATTACGTTCAGATATGGTTGAGGCCTTGACATGTTTGAAGGATTGGGAGGAATCGAGATTTAGCATCAGTGATCGTGCTGAAGCTGGGACTGTGACAGACACTGCAGTCGCATCCACATCCACTACGATGGCGGAGGAGCTGATTACCGATGATGATGACCCATATGATACTGATCTTGATGTTGTGGCTGATGATTCTCATGATATGCCGCTTGACGATTGATGCTCATCTGCTCTTTTTTTCGATATTTATTTATTTATTTTATTTATACGCTTTGTTTGTACTTTGTACCATACGTTGTGTTGAAACTTATACTTGTTTTGTTCGGACTATTGGTTTCAAAAGCATTAATGGTAATTTTTCATTTGTGTAGTTTAATTTTTTTTTAATTAAAATTTTTACTAACTTAATGTATTTATTTATTATTTTAAAATTTAATAACATTAAATTTTAATATATAATTAATAAATTATAATAATAAAAAAAGCTAAACTTAATTGAAAAAAAAAATTTTTTTTTTCTAATATTTTTTTGTTTTATTTAATTTTAAATGTTATATTTTTTATTAAAAATTATATTTTTTAATTATTACTAATACTCTAAAGTATATATAGTAACTTAATAAAAAAATTTAAAAAAAAAAATTTTGTAATCTGCCATTTAGGGCTGGCCTCCCGGGACCTGGACCCCGGTTGACCCGGTCCCGCGTTGCGGCACCCACCCCGCCTGCCCTGCCGTGCGCCCGTGCCGCCTCGCCTGGCCTGTGAGTGGCAAGGCGTGCCCGAGCGTGCCGGGCACGGCACGGCACGGCCTTGCCGTGCCCACGGGCCGTGCCGTGCCGTGCCGTGCCTGCCTTTAACTGACCGTGCCGTGTCGGGCACGGCACGGTGGCACGACCGTGCTTGTGAAAAATAGGCCGTGCCGTGCTGGGCCGGCCCGTTTGACACCTCTACTCTGATGCTACACTCAACACTTTAGGAGTCAATAGATTTTGTGTCATCTTAGATAGTACGGGAAAGGTAAACTCATATGATTTTTATCACTGTAATATATCAAGATTCTTAGTATCAGAATGTGATAGGATTGAGCAGTAATCGGTATCTAAGTACCGAGAAAATTCGCTCCTATTTGATGGTCCACCCCGTTGTTTCTTCATTGCTAACTGAATAAAAAAATCATCATCTCCGAATATTATATCTATGTCTGTACTTACAGTCTTACTACTACTACCATCATGCCTAGTATCATAGTATGTGAAAATGTTAGTCAATTTCTAGTGAATAAACTCTTTAGGTGGGTCTTACAACTTCATGCTCAAGAAAATATAAGTCAAAATATTATATATCCCTTCCACCTTAACCTTAGGGTTCATACATGCAGCGAAACAATAAAGAGATGAAATAGTGGACCAGTACTTTAAGTATTTGGTTTTCATCTCTACAATTATATGGCTAAGGGTTGGGTCAGCTCGATACTTCCTAAACATATTACTAATGTTACATATACATCTGAGTGCAATGCAAGTCATGGGAGTATAAACTGATGAACACATATTTGTCGTGTCATAAAAAATATTCAGGAATTTTATTAATAAAATTTTTGTAGCTCAATCAGTTTCGTCAATAACAAATTCGTCACTCTTACTATTGACGTAGCCAAATATCACGTATTTGTATTCAACACATAACTCCAGGATCAAATACGTGTAATTCTAATGGTGTCTCACATCCGATTAAAATTTTTTTTTTCTTGAGATTAACAGATAAATAGACTATCAAACTTTTGTTGTCTGCGAGGCATGCAAATATATTTTAGTAAGTTACTTATATTATCCAAAGCAGAGGAACACATCTTCATTCCTGCCTCTACAATTAAGTTAATCACGTGATACATACATCTGACGTGGAAAATCTCTTCTAATGGTGCGTCTCTAATATACATAACAAAATATGTTAATCACTATACTATTATTAGATGCGTTATTGAATGTGATACTAATAATTTTATTTTGAATTTTATATTATCTAAAGATCTTCATCATACCCTCAAAAATAGTCGAGCCATCATGAAGATAGAGAATCTCAGAGAATGTTAAAATTTTTTTATTCATAGTTTATTTAGAATCTACATAGTAGACGGTGAGACATGCATAGAATGAATAATCGTGACTAGTCCAGATATCGGACGTCACAGTCACAACTCAATCATATGCCATAAAATTATTAATTATTATTTATTTTTCTAATTTATAAAATTTTAGTATGTCATTTTTAGATGTGGATCTAGGAATCCTACGATAAGCATATTGAAAATATGTTTGCATGATGCTCATTATTTTTGGATCTTCCAAAAATCTGATCGGAAAACCCATCAAGGTGATAAGTTTGGCCATGTCTTTTCTACCCAACTCGCTGCGGTATATGAAGAGTGTAAACTTTGAGACTAAACTGGATCCAGCCTCAAAAAACATACTGCCAAGTTGGGTTTGCCTAGGATTTTAATGAAACATATTTTTTGGTGTATATTTTGGCATGCTTCTTAAGGTATCTAGTCTCAAACGCACTCATACAAGTACAAATTTTTTTATAATATTTGCACAGTATCATTTTTTCTTCTCTACTCCTAATATTTTTTTATTTTATTATATTAAAATGAGTTCAAACTACATAATTTCTTCTATTTATTTATTTTTTAAATATTTGGGTTGCGACAATCGGAGAAGTAAAAGTTTTAGTTGTCTCAGACCTTTGTGTAAGATATTCATTTTTTAAATTTAAATTAATTTTACTAGTATTTATTATTTTTTAGTTTTTTTTAGACAAGAGAATAGATTAAATAGTAAAAAGATATAAAAAGTAAAAAATTAATTATTTTTAAATATTAATTATTATGTTAAGACTTAAGAGTTTTAGTTAACTAATTAAAAAAAACAAAAATATTCAATAATTTTAATTTTTTTTTAAATTTTGAACCATTGGGGATTGGGGGGGGGGGGGGTAGAATTGGACCCGTCCATGGTGGTTTCGGAATTGTCGAGCTCAACTTCTGTTGTTGGGGTTGTTTCTCGGCTCGTGCTGACGTACCGTGCCAACGGGCCAAGCACGACACGAGACCCAGTTGGCCTTGGCATGACATGACATAGTTCGTGCTGTGGATAGGCACGACTAGAGGTGTCAAACGGGCCGGCTCGGCAAGGCCCGGCCCGTTTTAAACCGGCACGATCGTGCTACCGTGCCGGGCCATGCCCGGCATGGTTTAAATATAGGCGGGCCCGGTCTGGCCATACAGGCCAGGGCAGAGGCTGACCCGAGTGGCCGAGCCCGAGTCCTGAGAGTGAGAGAGACAGAGAGGCAGGGGCAGCCCGGGTCACGCCCACGTGTGCCCGCCGCCCGCGTGAAACCTAACCGGCACGGGAAGATACCGTGCCGGTGTGCCGTGCCCCGGCACGGCACGGCACGTGCCTAACCCGGGCACGGTTTAAAAACGTGCCAGGCCGGCCCAGGCACGGCCGAACCGTGCCTTGTGCCGGGCCGGCCCGGCCCGGCCCGTTTGACACCTCTAGGCACGACACATACATAGGCACGGGAAATTTTCATGCCGTGTCAAGCCATGCATAATTGAATCGTGCCGGGCCGGGCTGGCTCAGTCGACACCTCTAGGTC
Organism: Sapria himalayana; assembly: GCA_029783825.1. Classification (NCBI taxonomy): domain Eukaryota; kingdom Viridiplantae; phylum Streptophyta; class Magnoliopsida; order Malpighiales; family Rafflesiaceae; genus Sapria; species Sapria himalayana. The sequence goes on along the minus strand of JAREIK010003076.1, from coordinate 2,223,906 downwards.
CTCGGGTAGATTTACTGTGCCATTGAGCGAGGACATGGGCCGTGCCTGGTTAGGCACGATGCAAGGTTCGTGCCGGCTAGGCATAATATGAACTGTGCCGAGGGGTTGTCCTGCCTGGCCCGAGGTACGATTCCAAATCATGCCAACGGGCTAGACACGACCCATTTGACACCTAGTTTTAGCATGTCTATATGCATTATACTTTTTGTTTATCGTTTCATTTCAAACTCTTGGATTGTAGATTTATGAGTGAATATATATACCACTTGCAGTCATTTTTTCACTTTTTTTTATTATATTTAGAGTTTATAATATTGTCGTGGCCAATATTATATTGCTGGTCATATTTTGATGTGTGTTTTATATGTATCAAATATTATAATAATTTATTTTTTATTAATTATTTTGCGAAACAATAAGGTTATGATATTATTATTATTTTTTAATATTTTATGTGTAATCATCAAACACATTTCTACTATTAAGTCACTAGTGGTTCGCTCTTAATTACGATAATTTATTATACAAGCTAATGATAGTTATTATTCTTTTGATTATTATACTTGATTTATCAAGTATAATAATCATAAACTTTTAAAACAAACATGCCAAGAGAGTGCTAAGAAAGATCAATTTCATCTGATTCATTCATTTGTTTGAGGATCTTGTTGAAAGATTACATATGATTTCATAAGATATTTTGTTATTTTTATGATCATTATATTTGATTTATATGATTATTTATTTTTATGGTATTGAAAAGTAATAATATATTAAAATTTTATTAGTTTTTTAGTTTTTTTTTGAGTACGAAATAATTTATTAGATATCTTGTGCTGATATTTATATAGAATGAGTTAATTAAGAGGAAAAATTGATATCTGATTGAGAAGATTAAAATATATATACTTTATAAGAGTGTGCCTTGATATTTTTTTACAAATGATGTTAATCATTCACTTCTTAATCAAAAGGGATGCTTTCTTTTATTCTCTTATGTCATATCACATATCAACATTATATAAAGGAGATAAACTTCTTTGGCTTCTACCCAAGATTTTTGAATTGATTAATTTTGTTTAGGAACTCTTTTTAGACATGAAGAAGAAGATTGCTTATGTCATCAATTATGTTTTTATTGGATACTCAAATATTCATAAGAGATATATATGTTATTCATAGAGACTAGGATAGTAATTATGAGTATTATTATTGTGTTCTTTAAGGATAAGTTATTTCCTAAGGATTCGATTCTAAAGAGCATACCTTCATACATTATAGTTGTAGACTCTTTTTTATCTAGCTGTTATTCCTCATGGAGTAATGGTTGGCTCTATTAATGTATGTATTCTTGATGTAATTAGCATGACTAATTTTGAGGAGAATAATGACATTGTATCTAAGGTAGTGTGTCTATGAGAGGAATATAACATGAGTATATCATTGGATACGAGATGTGAGTCTCTCTAAGAGGTATAGATGAGGTTTGGAGATTTGTTGATTCTAAACTAAAGTAGATGTGTCAAATGAGTCATGCCATGTCATGCCTGCATGACCTATTTTTAAATGCCCATTCTAGCTACATTGTCAGGTACGACATGACATGATATTTATCACTGACTAAGCCATGCCATGCCATAATAAATCCAAAAAAGGGCAATTCGGCATGACTTTTTGGTGGGTCGTGTTGAGTCGTGCCAAGCCGTGTTAGGCCTGGCCAAGCTAATTCGACTAGGACCAAGCTAGCCAATTTGGATAAATGGGCTGAAATTGGCATGCATGGGCTATAATGTCAGGTAATGAATTGTTAAGCCTCTCCTGCCAAAAAATTTGGTATGTCACGATCCGAACCATGCTGCTCACCGGCTAGTTTGTGGCATTTTTAGAGATGATTTTGAATTGTATGTCTGAGTCCTGGCTATGTTGACACCTCTAAACTAAATGTATATATATCTTCACAGTCTCTTTTGGATGATTTTTCTATTGTATTTGCTGATCTAGTTCGGAGTAACTTTAATTTTCTTATGGAAAGAATCAATGACTCATTCAACTCAATATTTCTTATCTTGGGTATTTTTTTATATTTTTTTAATATTGTATATTTTAGTTTTTTATTCTCATTTGATAGTTGCAAGATCTTGGATATTGTTTTCAAGATACTTAGCCATACATGATGGTTAAAGACCATATTGAAAGAATTTAGTGCAATCACATATAATAATTATATGTGAGATCTCATTCTAAAATTGGTATGTAAGCTAGTAGTGAGAGGCACATGAGTTTATACAACATAGATGAGACGCAAGAAAAATGTTTATAAACTCAAGGGTCAAGACTTGGGGTAGCAAGATATTTTATACATACTTATGATTGTGATTACTAGGACATTTTACTTAAATGGGCAAATTGGTCACTATTAATAGTTACATTCTATTGTAATATCATATTGATGAATTGTGTATTAGCTAGATATAAGAATGAATTTTTTTATGATGATTTAAAGGAAGAATTATTCATGTAGTAGCCACTAGGATTCACCATTATTGTGAGTGTAGATATGATATGTACTATGTAGATTGTAAAAAATATTTTATGATCTAAAGTAGTCTCCTAGGTTTGGTAAATTTTCATTGACTCTTATTATATTTGGTTATAGAAAATAAGTTTCATATTATTTTGTTTATTTTGATGTGGGTTAGGATGTGAGTATGTGATATTTGTTATAAACTTCGATGATATTTTGATTATAAGAGAATCAATTATATATATTCCAATTGAAATTATTTTTATAGATTGAATTTCAGACAAATAATTTAAGACGTATGTAGAGGTGTCAAACGGGCCCGGCCCGAATTTTTTGGGCACGAGCGTGCCGCCGTGCCGGGCTAGGCACGGCACGGTACTGTAACCGTGCCGTGCCTGGCCCGTCACGGTTTAAAATAATCGTGCCCGGCACGGCCCGCAGGCACGGCGGGCGGTGCCGTGCCTTGCCTGGCCCGCTCGGGCTTGCTTGTCCGAGCGGTTCGGGATAATGGGGACCGCGGGTCGGGTCGAATCAGACCAGACCCACTGTCTTTTTTTTGCGGGAGGGGCATCGTGGGGTCGGGCTCACGGGACACCCGGCACGGGACAAACCCTTGCCGCGGGCCGAGCCAGGCACGGCATGGCTCGTGCCAAACCCGGGCACGGCACGGGCCCGGGCACGTTTTTTTTCCATGCCTGGCCGGCTCAGGCACGGCACGGCTCGTGCCAAACCCGGGCACGGCATGGGCCCGGGCACGGAATTTTTCCATGCCGGGCTGGCTCAGGCACGGCTGAACCGTGCCGGCCCGGCTCGGCCCGGTTGACACCTCTAGACGTATGATATATATATTTTTTGTATTGAGATCACATACTTATGAGGTATGATATTTCTTTTTTAGATGATATACGTTTCACATATTATATTTGATCTTGATAAGTTGGGATATGCACTCGTTGACTCGCCATTTTATCCCCAAGTAGACATGTGTAAAATTATAGGATATTAATTGACTCACATAAATATTGGATTATCATAAAAAATTAAATTATTTGAAATAACTAGTCATATATTAACTATATTATTAGTATAATTTATTATTTTTTGGATTTTCCCAAATCAAGATGCAATGTATTGGATTTTCAATCATATGAAGAAAGCTCTGAGATGTGAGATTATGTTTATAGATTATAAGCATAGTTGGAAAGACATGTATTTAGAATCTAGTCTAGCTCATGTAATTACAGAGAGTAGATTCATGATGTTTTTTTGTGTCTTTTTGTAGGTAATCTTATTTCTTAGAAAAGCAAGAGACGGACAATTATTTCAAAATAAAATACATAGATAGAATATAAGATTATGACATTAGCTAAATGTTACATCATCACTTTTGAAGAGCCTCTCCCCACCAAACAGAGGCAAAGAACTCTTAGATGGTTTTTATAAAGAGATGGAAATCTTCTAGAAATATGAAGAGACATTTATTTTCAAGTAACGTGTATACGATTCAATAGAATTAAGTGTCTAGAACCCTCTAACGTTCTAGATATTTCTATTGATATGTATAAAAAAAGAGGTGACCTCATTTGTAATTTATTAAGTTGTAAACATATTTCTTTAATGACAAGTTATTTTCTTTTCATGTTCTTTTGAGTTTTCTTTGTTTATAAATTATTGGTAGAAAAGTTGTATCATTTGCATGGTAAGTAAGATGCTGACTTAGCAATATTCAAGGGATGAGCATAGTTATGAAAGCGCGCCTAAACCTCAGGCACCATCATTCCTGGGAAAAATGCCTCGCTTCAGGCGAGGCGCAGGCGGGTGAGGCGTAGCAGGCGTCGACTTCTAGTTTTTGTGGTTGCAGGCGTCGAGCCTAGAGATGTAAGCCGGGCCGGCCTGGCCCGGCACGAGGCACGGCACGGTTCAGACGTGCCTGAGCCGGCCTAGCAGGGAAATTTCCCGTGCCCTGGCTCGTGCCGTGCCGTGCCGTGCCGAGGCCAATCGGGCCTCGTGCCGTGCTTGGCCCGGCATGGTACCGTGCTTGGCCCGGCATGGTACCGTGCTGAAATTTTTTTTTTTAAAAAATTAGGGTTACTAGGCGCCGAAACCCTATTTTTTTTTAAAATTAGGGTTTCGGGCGCGCCCAATTCCTAATTTTTTTTAGAATTAGGGTTTCGGGCGCGCCTAATCCCTAATTTTTTTTAGAATTAGGGTTTAGGGCGCGCTGAAATCCTATTTTTTTTTTTTAAATTAGGGTTCGGCGCGACGGCGCGTGCTGAAACCCTAATTTTTTTTAATTTAGGGTTTGGCCCGACTGGGCCGAACCAGGCGAATCGTGCCGCGGGCCCGTGCCGGGCTGAACCCCCAAAAAATCATGCCGGGACAGGCACGACACGCTTACTGTTCCATGCCGTGCCTGGCCCGGCACGGAAGCCCGGTTGGGCCTGGAAAAAACATGCCGGGCCGGCCCGGCACTGCCTGTTTGACACCTCTAGTCGAGCCAGGTACGCCATTCTTCTTATTCTTATTCTTCTTTTCCTATCCTTTTTTTTGCCGGATTCGTCTGTGGAAATGGGGAAATTTCGTCGGAGAAGAAGGGCAAAGCAACGGCGGAAGAAGCGGCGAGAGGCAGAACCAGGCGAAACTCAGGAGGAGCGCTTCGGGGAAGACGATGTATTCGGCTGATCCAACCCAAAACGATGTCGTTTTGGGTTGGGTTATATTTTTAAAAAAAAACAAAACTCTCAAAACGACGTTTTGAAGTTCTGATTTAAAATAAAAAAACGACACCTCCAAAACGATGTCGTTTTGGTCTTCCAGGAATTAAAACAACGCCGTTTTGAAGTTTTGTGATTTTAAGCCCTATAAAACCTCCTCTTTCTCGGGTTACACCCTTAAACCCTCAAAACAACCCTCCCAAAACACTCTTAAGGCTGGATTGAAGAGGAGAGAAGAAGAAGAAGATATTTTTGTTTTAGAACTTTGAATGTTTGTTATTTTGTTTTGAAACTTTTAATGTTTGGATGATGGAAACATTGTTAATATTTGATTTTTATTTTTGATGTTATTTAGTTTATTATTAGATGAAAATTAAAGACTATATTTAGTAACATGTATAATTTTTGTGTATTAGGCTGGGTGTGTCTCAAATAAAAAAGCCCGTGCCTCAAGTGCGCATTGAGCCTTAAGGCCCCAAAAGGCTTTTGCGCCTCAGTGCGCCTTGCGCCTTAAATAACTATGGGGATGAGTCACTTAAGTATTGCACAAAAGAATTGTATCAGAGGGAGGTATTAGAGGGAGGTTACGTGTGTGAAGTCACTCAAATGAAATGATGACAAGCTCTCATATGAAGGAAGTTTTCAATGAAGTTCAAGGAAAAGGCTTTAACCCTCTTGCCAAGGATAAGGGAAAAAAGAATGAGTCATATGATTCTTTCACAAGCTTAAATGATCAGGTAACCAGGTTAGAGATTGTTATGTTAGATATCAAAGAGGAAATATACCTCATGGAGTAAAATATGGAGAATGTCGTGGATGATCTTCAAGTGCATATTCAAAAATTTAATGAGGGAATGTGAGACTCGACAATCTCAATGGTGTCAAATGAGAAGTTCATGAGAATCCTGGATATATTCATTAGCTTGGAGTAAAGGATCGAGGTCTTGATTAAGCATGAAGAAGAGCTAAAAAAAATGTGGCAATTAATGGTGCAACGTTGTTAGCTTGGGTGATTACCACTTGTGGGGTATCAAGGGTGGAGGTGCCAAAGCCCCACACATTCATGGGACAACATATTATGGAGTTATACAACTAATTATGATGTGTGAAATAGTATTTTGAGGCAATTTCATTGGTTGATGAGATGACACAGGTATATATATATATCATTACTCTTTATTTCATATATAATGCAATGCAATGATGGTGTATAAGATTTATGAAAATAGAGAGGGAGATGTGCATGATAAATATTTGGGTTGACTTCAAGAAAGAGATAAAAAAATAATTTTACTTGGGGTTTGTGGCATATATGACACGTAAAAGGATGAAATATCTCAAATATACGAGATCATTTCATGATTATGTCAGGAAGCTATCTTTTTCGTTGCTTGCGGCTTCTGACATGAAGGAGAAGAAATTATTCTTCAACTTAATGAATAACTTGCAGGATTGGGTTGAGCAAGAGCCGAGGAGATGATGTCCAAGACTCGGCCACCATTCAAGGGCAGTTATGCTAAAGGTGATGGATAGAATGGACCCAAGAATTATAATATAAGAGAAGGATCAAGAGTGTGACCTCTTTTAATAAAGTGTGTAAGGATCATCTCAGCCCAAATATTTCAAACTAACAATCAATTATTTTTTATGTGATGAACTACACTAGACTTGTGAATGTCATAAGTAGTAGAACTTCAGTGCCATGATTGAAAGGCAGATCGTGTAGGAGAGTGATGATACACACATAAAATCAATGTGTTGTTGAATGATCTCAATGTCAAACTAGGCATGGAGCAGCCTCAAAGCAGAAAACTTATACATAGAGGCAAAGATAAATGAGATATTTATCAAAGTCATGATAATCATTAGTATCACACATAACTTTGTCTCAAATGAGGAGAAAAAGAGACTCAAGCTCTAGGCATCGAAGGAGATAGGTTGGCTCAAGACAGTCAACTTCGTTGTCAAGTTATCACAAGAAGTAGCTCGTGGGGTACAATGAAGATTGAACTATGGGAAGACATATTATTTCACAATACCAACTATCAATGACTTTAAGATAGGTATCAAGATGAATTTCATATGCCAAATAAAAGTAGTCAGTTTTTTATACTCAATGGTTATTTTATAAAAGGAGGCACCATGTATGATTCTCATAATTATTGAAGACAAAGATAAGACTTATATACTATTAATTATGCAAATAAAGAGTGGGTTGAAAATAAGGTGAAGACCAACTTAGTAGCTTTAAAGGAATACATAATTTATTCTATGAGAGATTTTATGCCCATATAAGTCGAAAAGGTGTTGAGTGAATTTAAAGACGTGATGCTATTAGAGCTATCCAAAAAGCTCTCATCAAGAACAAAAGATGATCACAAGATCGAGTTGTTGCTGTGAGCCAAACCCCTTGCCATGGTACCCTACATGATGTCACCTTTAGAATTAGAGTAGTTAAAAAGACAACTAAAGGAATTATTGGATCTTGTATTCATCTAATCACCCAACATCTCATATTATGCATTAGTCTTATTTTTAAAGAAACATGATGAGTTTTTATGAGTGTGCATTGATTATTGGGTGCTCAACAAACATGATGGTAGAGCAAAATACTTCATTAAGTTAGATTTGTGGTCGTGGTACTATTAAGGGAGGATACCAAAGGGGATGAGTTGAAGACAATGTGTATTATACGGTATGATTCTTATGGATTCCTAATGATGTCCTTATATCTTATTAATATATCTGCTATATTTCGTATTTTGATGAATAAGATATTTTATAATTTTCTGGGTAAGTTTGTGGTAATATATCTAGATGATATTATTTTATGTAGTAATATATTGGAAGAACATGTTGATCATTTAATCAAGATATTACGTCAATTACGATAGAATAAATTGTATGTGGAGAGAGAGAAATATTCTTTTGTCATGGAAGAAGTGAGCTTTGTATGATATTACATTAAAGATAGAAAACTCATGGTGTCATAATTAATACTAATACTATTCAGAAATGAGATCTCCCAATTATGGTGTCATAATTAATGTCCTTTTTGGGATGTAATTAATTACTACCATTAATTTATCAAGTAGTATTTAGCAAGAGCAATAATATTGACAAATCTTCTCAATAAGAGTAATGCGTCGACATGAGATGAGAAGTGCTAGTAAGTCTTTGAAGATTTGAAAAATGTTGTAATGGAGGAGTCGATGTGACACTACTTGACCTTATCAAGATATTTGAGATATATACTAATGCCTCTAGTTTTGTTATTTGATGAGTTTTTATGCAAGAAAGATACCTTATAATTTTTGAAAGTCACAAGTTCAATGACATGAAGAAGTAGTACACGATCTAATAGAGAGATGACAGTGATCATTCATAATAAAAATGAACAACATTGTTATTAGTTACTTCCAGACTTATAGTAAACTAAGCCCCAAGAAAGCTACGTAGCGATACTTCATAAATGAGTTTTACTACACATTGGTGTACAAATCATGCATTACTAATGATGTGGTTGATGACTTAAGTCATAAAATTGAGCTAGCATTCATAACTAGCCAACCCATTGGAGAAATGATAAATCTCATTAAGGAATGGTAGCAATATGATCCAATGGCAAATGATTCATTTTCCTAGCTCATGAGGGAAAAACATAATAATTTTGGATAGAAGATCATCTATTGTACATAAAGGAAAAATGACTTTATATAACTGAGAAAGTATCAGAAGGAATTTCAACGAGTATTATGACTTCAAATGGGCTGGTCATCCAGGGTAATGATACACAAGAGTTTTACTAAAGTTTGTTTACTATTGATCACAAATATGAGAGAATGTGGAGGAGGTTTACGTGATGATTTGTTTTGTGTGATAACAAGACAATGATGAATATCATCCAAGGGGATTGTTTGAGTCACTACTTATAGCAGAGTAATTTTTGGAAAACATCACAATGAATTTTATCATTGGCTTACTTAAGTTAAAAAGTTATGGATAGATCATGGTGGTGATGAACTATTTCTCAATGTATGTTAATTTTATAATAGCCCTAAAAATTACACATTAGAGGAGATAACTAGGTTATTCCTCAAGAATATGATAAAATATTAGAGGTTATCAAATTCATTGTAAGTGATCATAATCCATATTTTATTGAGAAATATTGGATGCAGCTTTTCAAGTTCATGAGTATCTTTCTTCTCTAGTAGTTTTAATCCTTAAATTGATGGACAGACATAATGAGCAAATGCATGACTATAGTTATATTTGAGGAATTTTATGAGTGTTAATTAGGCTGATTGGGCAAAACTATTGGATTTGACTCAATTTTTTTATAATCTATAGAGGAGTGAGGCAATCAAGAGGTGTCCATTCTATAATCACTAGTACAAGTGTCAAATGGGCCGAGCGGCTTGAAGTCCGACCTGAAGCCTAGCCCGAAGCTTGACCCATTTTAGGCGTGCCTGGCCTGGCACGACACGTTGCAATAGCATTCCCAGGCCCGTTCCGGGCACACCCTAAGCATGAATCATGCCGTGCTGTGCCGAGGGTATTTGGCCTGCGTCCCGTGCCAGGCACAACACTTGTGCCTGACATGTGAGCCTGACACGGGTGACCACGCACAGAGCAATGCCCAACGAGGGGACGATGAGGTGATGCTCAATGGGCGATGACTTGGCACGCTCGAGAGGTGACAACGACGTAGCGTTGAAACTCTAATTTTCTAAAAAAAATGACCGACCCAACCCAAACATGCTCAAACTTGGGTGGATTTTGGGTCCCGAGCCCATACTGGGCCTTCCCTCCAAGGAACCATGTCGTGTCTTGCACGGCGTGCTAGCCGGGTTGGGCCCGAAAAAAATAGGCCGGTTCGGTTGAGCTCGTTTGACACCTCTGGTCATGAGGCAATAATCGATGTTTTGTCACACCCTAGCCAAAGGGTACACAAAGAAGAGTTCATCAGCCCACAAGCTTGCTAAGGGATGACATGAGTAGGCTGACATAGTACGCTCATACTTGGAGAAAGTTGATAGAAAGATGAAAAAGTGGACTGACAAGAAGAGGGGGTTTGCTGAATTCCAGGTTAGAAACTTGGTATTTATCTAACTCAAACCATAACAATTCAAATTCTTTCAAAATATGTATTAAGAACTTATAAGAAAATATGAAGACTCATTTTTTATATTGGGATGAGTTGGTAATGTGTCATATAAGATTGAGCTACCATCAAAATTAAAGATTTATTTTGGTTTTTATATTTGTAATATCAAACTCTATTATAAAGATAAAGAGAATTTAGACCGGGGAACTTCTAAGAGGACACCCATATTAGTGGTGACATCTTATGACAAGAAGCTGAACTACATCATAGTAGACTAGAATATGATAAAGAATAACTATTAATTTTACAAGAAATATTTAATAAAATGGAAGAGACTATTGGAAAGCAAAATCAATTGGGAGCCAATAATGACATTGTGACAGTTCCAAGAATTAATTGAACAGTTTCAAGTTGAATGATTGACAAGAACCTTTATATCTTTGATGGGGGATAATGTCACACCACCACTCATGAAGAATCTATCTCCTCACTAAATGAAGGTTGGGTGATTGGTGAGGATATCTACATTTTGATGGGAGATAATGTCACACCATCACTCATAAATAACCCTTAGGGGCTTATATAGGGAGGTGGGAAACTTTTAGAAATATGAAGAGATTTTTTTTCAAGCAAGGTATGGAATATTCTAGAGGATCAAGTGTCTAGAACCTTTAAGACTCTAGAGGATTATAAAGTGTCTAGAATCTTTCAAGATTCTAAGTATTTTAATTGATATGTATAAAAGAGGATATGATATCATTTGCAAACTATTAAGTTATAATTTTTTTTTCAATAAGTCATTTTCTTTCAAATATTCTTTTGGTTTTTTTTTTTTATTTCTAAAGTGTTGGTAGAAGTCAAATATTACTTGATAGGAAAGTGAGAGATTAACTTAGCAACATCTAAGGGATGAGTTGTTTAAATATTGCATAGAGATGTCAAATGAGTCATTCCGAGCTGGCACGATTTGTTTTTTGGTGGCCCACTCGAGCCATCGTGTCGTGCTTGGCACGACACGGTATATGAGTCATGTAGTGTTTAGCATGACATAACTCAAATTGGCAAGGCCCGACATGACTCGATCAGCCCAAGTTTGCCTGATTCTGGCTGGTTTGTGCCGGGCCTAGTGGGTTTTTTTTGCTGGGTCGTGTCGGGCCTTGTGTGTTTTGTGCCGGATGGTGTCGGGTCGTGCCAGGACATGCTGTTTTGGCCCGTTCCAAATCGGGTCATCTCTAACTTCAAATATATTTTAAATTTTAAATTTTAGTAATACATAAATTAATTAATCTAGTAAATATATTAATACAATAAAAAAATAAAATTACAATCAAATTTACAAGTCACAAGTACAAATTATAAAATAACAAAGCAAGCTCAAAAGATAAAATTAATACATCAATGATAAATTCATAAATATCAATTTCCTAGGTGTTTGAATAAATAAATAATAAAATAATAATTAAAGTAGCAAGTTCAAATAATAAAAATTAATAGACAATTCAAAAATGATCAATCTCATAAGCATATGATGATATCACTAGTGGTAAGTAGTAGGTAGTAGGTTCAATCTCAGTCATCATTAAAATCTTATGAATCATCATCAGCCACCAACTTCAATGCTTTTCTTCCCGTTGTAGTATCATTTTAGATGTCAAATCTTGAATCTTCTCATCTTTTATACATGATAATGTCTCAATAATATTTGTTCATAATCTCGATCTCTTATTTGAATTTGTATTCATTAACAACAGAAAAATTAGATTTTGATACTATGCTTAATATCGAATGAGTTAGTAGATCTCCTATCATCTTAGACAGTACGGTATAGGTGGACTCATATGATTTCTATCACTATAAAATCTCAAGATTCTTATTATCGGTATGTGATATGATTAAATAGTAATTAGTATCTAAGTATATAGATAGCCCACTCTTATTTGATGGTGCACCTTGTTATTTTTTTCTAACTAACTGAATTGGGAAGTCATTATCCTCAAATATGGTATTTATGTTTTTACTCGAAGCCTGACTATGACTACCAACATACCTATTATCACTGTATGTAAATAACTCAATTAATTTTATTTGAATAAACTCATTAGGTTGGTATTATTGGTTTATGTACGATGATATTTATATCAAAATATTTTCTACTATTTTCACCTTAATCTTAAGGTTCATGCATGCAGATAGACAATAAGAGATAGAATGGTGGACCAATATTTGTACTTGATTTTCATATCAAGAGCCATGTTAAAATATCAAGTAATCTTTAAATTTCATAAATATATTACTAATGTTGCATATGCACCTAACTGTAATGTAAGTTGTGGGTGTATAAATTGACGAATACATGTTCGTCTTATCATAAAAAATCTTTAAGAATTTTAAAAATAAAATTTTTATAGTCCAGTCAGTGTTATCAATAATAAGTTCGTCACTCTTGCTATTGACGTAATTGGATATCACGTGTTCGTATCTATCACACGACTTCAGCATAAGGTATGTGTAATTCCAATGGTGTCTCATATTTGATTGGAATTTCTTCTTTAGACTCACAGACAAATCAAGACTACCAACTCTTGTTGTCTGCAAGACGTATGAATAATTTTAGTGAGTTACATATGTTTTCTAAACCAGGAGAAATAATCTATATCCTCGCTTATACCATGAGATTAATAATGTAACACATACATCTAGCATGCAATTTTTTTTCTAATGGTTGATCTCTAATAGTTCTAACAAATATATTAATGATACCTCCATTGTTAGATATATTATCAAATTTGATATTTATATATTTTATTTTGAATATTATATTTTCTAAAGATTCTTATCATGCATTCATGAATGATTGTGCCATTATGAAGATAAAAAATTTTTGAGAATTCTAATATTTTTTTATTTAGTATTCATTTAAAATCTACTTAGTGGGTAGTGAGACATGCATAAGATATATCATTTTGATTAGTCTAGATATCGGACGTCATGAATATTATACAATTATATTTCTTAAATTTATTAATTATTATTTTTATTAAGTTATAGTATTTTAGTATGTTATTCCTATATATAGACCTATGAATTCTATGATATGCAGGCTGAAAATAAGTCTACATAATACTGACTATCCTTGGATCCTCTAAAAATTTAATCGGAAGGTTCATCGTGGTGATCAGTTTGATTATGTCTTTTCTCTTTAACTTATTATGTTATATGAATGGAGTCAACATAGAGGCTGAACTAGATCCAACCTCAAGGACTCCATTGCTGAGTTGGATTTGCCTAGTATCTAGTGTATTATATTTTTTGATATATTGTCTGACATGTCTTTTGAGGTGTTTAGTCTCACATGAACTCTTACAGGTTAATATTTTTTAATAATATTTGTATTGTGTCGATTTTTCATCGTCATCTCTAATATTTTATTTTGTATAATATTAAAATGAGTTTAAATTTTTATTTTAGTTTTTTATTTTTTAGATGTTTGGATCGATGCAAAGGAAGAAAATAAAGTTTGGTGGGCTTGGGACTATATGTAGGGTTATCATTATCATATTAAATTTTTTTATATTTACATCAATATTAATTTTATTATTATTATTAAAATTATTATTTATTTTTTTAAATTTTTTTAGTTTAATTAATTATATTCTAAATTATATTTTTAAAATTAAATATTAATTTATATTAAACTATTAACTAAACTAATAATAATAAAAATAAATAAAATTTTAAAAATAATACTCGTAAAGTATAAAATTCTGTTTGCTTGATAATATACATTGTTTGATAATCGATGTTCGCACCGCAGTCTTTACTCATGTCCCAAAAGAAGAGAGAAAAAGCGATGATATGAGAGAGCGAGGATGATAAAATAAATTAAAAATAGGATATATATTTGAAAATGAGAGGAGGTATATATATATATAGATTTTAAAAAAGTAATTTAAAAAAATCATTTTTTTTTATATTTTTTAATTTATTTTTGGCTAGAATATCAATAGATGTCGGATTTCTATCTCTAGTCATTGGGGCTGAATCCAATGTTTGGGCGGTCTGGTTCGGACTTCACCTGAATACCATCCCGAGATCCGAGGCATGGTTAGGGTTGTACCTGATGAATTGTGCCTTCGGGCTAAATAGTCAGGTCGTGTTTGGCCTGACATGAGGCCTGGGTGAGCTCGGCATGGCATGGAATGGTTCTGGACCGTTTCGTGCCAGACCAGAGACAGCTCATTTGGGCCTTGCCTCGGGTAAGGTCTGGGCTGCCTGGCTCACTTGACACCTTTAATATCGCATGGAAGTTTAGTAGAGAGACTAGGTCTTTGATATAAAATTACTTGTGAGATCTAGTGAACTAGTCACTTTTTGAATGAATTTTGTCAACCACTTCATAGATCGATGATATTTTATAATAATTAGGCAACTTGTCATATTGTTGTCAATCCGTTGTTGTACCAACAGATGAAGCATATTGAGATTTATTAAATCTTATGTTTATTTGAGCTAGATTAGCATCTTGAACAATCACATGGACTCTGGGGTGAGAGCATTACTATCCCCATCCTCATGCCCGGGGGTGTAGCTTGTGATGATTAAACTTGCACCCCAAGAAAGCATACATTCAACATTAATATCTATTGGGACTATACATGTCATTGTGATGATACATGCTGAAGTGATTACCACTATTTTTGAGAAAAGATAAACTATAGAAATATTTACAGCTTACATACCTACTAATGTTTAAACTATAGAAATATTCTTGAATATTCTCAAAGGATTACATATTAATTTTTATTTTCTAGTTGGGAATTTGTAATATGTAAGCTACATTTTCAAGGTGGGGGAGGGTATTAAATATCTGTTTATTAATTTATTAATTTATTAATTTATTCATTTTTTATTGTTTGTGAGTAATTGACTTATGAGCTGTATCAAATCATATATTTTGGTTATGTAATATTCAAATTTTAATTTTGCAGAATTAATAATTTTTTTTATCATTTTTGCTCTCTCTCTTTCTCTGTCTTTCTCTCTCTCTTTGTCTCTCTCCTCTTCTCATCACTTGAACCAACCTAATCTTAACTGAATAATTCAACAAATATGGAAGAAATGCTGAAATTCATAAACAAAAAAAGTACACAACCATACGTATTTAGTGCTCTCATCTAAGTGAAGAAAAAAAAATACTAAATAAATAAAAATAAATATAATATCTCAAAAATAAATATATGTTTAATTTTTAATTATTTTATTTGTTTTTTTTATTATTTTTGATTTGTGAGTAATTGACTTTTGAGTTATCTCAAATCATATATTTTTTTGCTATGTTATATTCAAATTTTAATTTTTCATATTTAATAATTTTTTATTATTTTTTTGCTCTCTCTTTCTCTCCCCCCTCTTCTCATCACTTGAACCATCCTAATCTTAACTGAATAATTCAACAACTATGAAAGAAATACTAGGGTTCATAAACAAAAAAAGTTTACAACCACACGTGTTGAGTGCTCTCATTTAAGTGAAGAAGAAAAATAAATAAATACTAAATAAATAAAAATAAATAATAAATTTCAACACATCACTCAAGTTTATTTGTACATATCACAAATGTTCAATTCAAAAAAAAATAAAATGTCTGAAGTCCTCTAAGCATATTCATGAAGATATTTGTTATATGATTAAAGGTTGACACATTGGTTGTTGTAATATTATCCTGAATTTACTTTTGTTTGGAATAAAAATTAATTTTATTGTATTTTATCTGCTTATGAAATATTAAATTAATTTTAATATATTGAGTTGTCTTATTATTATTGTATAATATTATTTTCTGTTGATTGGGCTCTTTGATTCGGTTGGTTTGGTCTTCTTGGTGAAATTATCAATATGCCCTTACTGATATTTGATAAATGAATGCGTGATATTTATTGTAAAGTTTGATTTACCATATGTTCATTATCAATTATCAAGTCTTGTATATAAGCTACATTTTTTTTACTTTGTAAAAATACGGGACACATTTTTATTGTATTGACCACCCTGGTTTTCTCTTTGTTGCTGCCGCTCTTTTTTTTCTTCTCTACTATTTTGTTCTCTGAAATCATTGTTAAAACAAGGATTTGTTATTGTGAAACAACAATCTGGTATTAGAGTGAAGTTTCTATCTGAAATTGAAGATTTTTTCTGAACGATTGTTCAAAAAAACTTTTCTAGAATAGACGATTATTTTTTGACCTAACTTTTCTTCATGATTTTTTTAGATCCAGAATAGATCTGACTAGATTTGTTAAGATTTGAATGATTTGTATTGTTGAAACTATATTTTCTACAAAATCTCCAAATTTTTGTTTGAATATTTTTCAAATTTTATAAAATCAACATGTTTTTCAAAAATCCAACTTCATCAAACTCGGGATCAATCCCCAAACCCATATTTGATGGTGATAATTTTGATTATTGGCTTATTAAAGCGAGAACATTGTTTATCTCACAATATATTTGGGAAATTATGGTCGTTGGATATGTAGAAGTACATAATTTCTCTACTCTAGAAGGAAAAGAGTTGATAGAAGAGAGAGAGCTCAGAAAATTAAATATAAAAGCATCATTGTTCATCTAATAAGGAGTTAGTAATGTAATATTTTTTTGATTATTGGGATATACTCAAGTCAATGAGGATTGGTATCTTCTAATCGAAGAATACAAGGAGATAAGAAGGCTCGAGGAGCCCTTCTACACTCCTTGAGAAAAGATTTTAAGAATCTGAGTATGAATAACTCACACTCTCACTAAGTTCTCAACTCAATTTCCGGATATTATTAATCAACTCAAAATACATGGTGAAAACATCTCAGAGGCTTAACTATTGAGAAATTATTAATATGTATGTCTGACAAGTTTGTTGCCATTGTGGTGATGATAGAAAAGACTAAAGATTTGTCAAAGCTCACCATTCAACAAGTCCTGAGCTCATTGAAGTTATATGAAAGTAGATTGCTCAAGATAGGTGAAGTTTTGGAGTGACATCAATGTAATCGAGATGGGAAAATCACTCAGCAAAAAAAGAAAATCAAGCAATAAAAGTAAGAAATAGAAGACAAACTTCAAGGTATGTGCCTAAAAATAAAAACAAAAATAAAAATAAAATTAGTTTTTTAGTTGCCTCTCATAATGACACATATATCTTGCAACATATGTAAGAGTTTAAATCACACTGTTACAGAGTGTTGGTTTCAAAATAAAAACCAGTACCTTAATTGTAAAAAGTTTGGGCATATTTCAAATGATTATAAAATAAACCACACACAGTATGCTGGTTGTGCAGAGTAAGTAGTCTCTGTTGAACACTTATTTTATACAAATGAAACAAGAAATTAACCATCAATTAATACATGATTTCTGGGTAGTGGTTGCTCAAACCACATGTCTGGTAATCAAAAAATATTTGTGGATTTACTTCTAGTAGTAAATTTATAAGTAAAATTTGGTAATAAAGACTTAGTCGAGGCAAAAATCAGAGGCAAAATGCATGTGCCTACTTCCACAGGAATCAAGCTTATAAAAGATGTACCTCTGATTTTAGCACTGGACCAAAATCTATTGAGTGTGTGATAATTGATGGAAATAGGATATAGACTGGTGTTTAAAAATAATACATGTGATATTTGATCACGGATATGATCAACATTCATGGATAGTGAAAATGTCCATTGGAAAGAGTTTTCCACTGATATTTAATTAAAAAATTGATTATGAATATCAAGTCTAAGGCCTTATTATGGCATAAAAGGTTTGAACATCTAATTATTTTAGCATGAAAAATATTTTTTCAAAAACTAGTAAATGGAGTGTGCTCAAACATTGTCATTCCCACTACTGCCTGTGAAGAATGCTCACTGGGAAAATAAACTAGATAGAGTTATCCTAAACACTTTATTTGGAGAGCCTCTCAATCACTAGAATTGATACACACTGATATTTGTGGATCCATATCTGTTCAGTCTTTAGGCAACAATAGCTACTTTCTACTGTTTGTTGATGACTGTACAAGACATATGTGAGTTAATTTTTTTAAGCACATGTCTGAAGCACTTGATTGCTTCAAGAAATTCTTATCCCTTACTGAAAGACAGTCTAAACTAAGTGTGAAGATACTTAGAACAGACAGAGGGGGTGAGTTCCTCTTACAGAAATTCAATGATTTCTATGAATTAAAAGGAATAATAGACATCTCACCACTTCTTACTCATCTCAGCAGAATGTTGTTGTGGAGAAAGAATATAATAGTAATGAAAATGGTTAGAAATTAGAGGTGTCAAACGGGCCGGCCCAGCACGGCACGACCCGTTTTTCACGAGCACGGTCGTGCAACCATGTCGTGCCGGGCACGGCAAGGCCGTGCCGTGCCGTGCCGTGCCTGGCCCGCTCGGGCACGCCTTGCCAATACTGGCCAGGCAAGGCGGCACGGCAGGGCTGGCGGGGCGGGAGCCGCAACGCGGGACCGGGTCAACCGGGGTCCGGGTCCCGGGAGGCCAGCACGAGCACGGGCTGAAAATGCCAAAATGGCAGATTAGAAAATTTTTTTTATTTTATTTTAAATTTTTTTATTAAGTTACTGTATAGACTTTAGAGTATTAGTAATAATTAAAAAATATAATTTTTTGTAAAAATTATAACATTTAAAATTAAATAAAACAAACAAAAATTAGAAAAAAATTTTTTTTTTTTTCAATTAAGTTTAGCTTTTTTTATTATTATAATTTATTAATTATATATTAAAATTTAAAGTTATTAAATTTTAAAATAAAATTTAAATCGTAAAATAATAAATAAATACATTAAGTTAGTAAAAATTATAATTAAAAAAAAAATTAAACTACACAAATGAAAAATTACCATTAATGCTTTTGAAACCAATAGTCCGAACAAAATAAGTATAAGTTTCAACACAACGTATGGTACAAAGTACAAACAAAGCGTATAAATAAAAAAACATTGAAAAAAAAGAGCAGATGAGCATCAATCGTCAAGCGGCATATCATGAGAATCATCAGCCGCAACATCAAGATCAGTATCATATGGATCATCATCATCGGCAATTAGCTCCTCCGCCATCGTAGTGGATGTGGATGCGACTGCAGTGTCTGTCATAGTCCCAGCTTCAGCACGATCACTGATGCTAAATCTCGATTCCTCCCAATCCTTTAAACATGCCAAGGCCTCAATCATATCTGGACGTAATCTTGATCTCCTATCCGAAATCACGTTCACTGCAACAGAAAAAGCAGACTCCGATGCTATGCTCGACACCGGAGGAGTCAGTAGATCCCGTGCCATCCTAGATGGCACGGGATAGGCGGACTCATATGATTTCCACCACTGTAATAAATCAAGATTCTTATTATCAGAAGGTGATAGGATTGAGCAGTAATCGGTATCTAAGTACCGAGACAGCTCGCTCCTATGTGAAGGTCCACCCCTACGTTTCCCCCTCGCTATGTTAATAGAATAATCGTAATTTCCGAACAAGGTATCAGTGTCCGTACTCACAGTCTCACCACCACCACCACCATACCTAGTATCGTAGTATGTGAACAGGTCTGTCAACTTCTCGTAAATGAACCCTTCAGGTGGCTCTTCCAGGTTCATGCACGAGGAAATGAAAGTCAGGGTGTTTTCAACCCCTTCCACCTTAGCCCTAGGGTCCATGCATGCTGCGAGGCAATAAAGAGATGGAATGATGGACCAGTACTTCAGGTACTTGGTCTCCATCTCTACAACCATATGGCTAAGCGTTGGGTCCGCTCGATACTTCCTAAACATGCTACTAATGTTGCATATGCAACGAAGTGCAATGCAAGTGGTGGGCGTATACACCGACGAACACATGTTCGTCATGTCATAAAATATCTTCAGGAATTTCATAAATGAAATTCCTGAAGCCCAGTCAGTGTCGTCAATAATAAGTTCGCCACTCTTACTATTGACGTAGTCGGATATCACGTGTTCGTATCCAACACATGATTCCAACATCAGGTACGTGTAATTCCAATGATGTCTCACATCTGATTGGAATTTCTTCTTCTTAAGATTCGCAGACAAACAGAGATTACCAAACTCTTGTAGTCTGCGAGGAGTGCGAATATACTTGAGTGCATTGCGTATATTTTCCAACGCGGGGGAACAGACCTTCATACCCGCTTGAACTATCAGGTTAATAACATGACACATGTATCTGACATGAAAGATCTCTCTTAATGGTGCGTCTCTAATATTCCTAACAAACATATTGATCGCTACTCCATTATTCGCAGCATTATCGAAAGTGACACTAAAAATTTTATTTTGAATTTTATATTCCCTAAATATTTTCATCATACACTCAAAAATGGCCGGGCCATTAGGAGGATGAAGAATCTCAGTGAATCCTAATATTTTTTTATTGATTGTCCAGTTAGAATCTACATAATGACTCGTGAGACATGCATAAGAAGAATCATCGTGACATGTCCATATATCGGACGTCACGGATACCACTCCACTAAATGCCAAAAATTCCTTAATTATTTTTTGTTTTTCTAACTTATATATCTTTAGTATGTCACTCCTAGATGTGGACCTAGGAATCCTACGATAGGATGGCTGAAAATAAGTCTGCATGATGCGCACTACCCTCGGATCTTCCGAAAATCTGATCGGAAGACCCATCAATGTGATGAGCCTGGCCATGCCGTCCCTACCCAACTCGCTGGAGTATACGAATGGAGTAAACTTTGAGACTGAACTCGATCCAGTCTCAAAAAATGTAGTTCCAAGTTGGGTTTGCCTAGGATCTAAGGGTCTATGTTTTTTGGAGCATATTTCAGCATGCCTTTTGAGGTGCCCAGTCCCACATGTACTCTTGCATGTTAAAAGTCTCATACAATATTTGCACTGTGTCATTTCATGTTCCTCACTCCTAGCATCTACTTGTGTTATGATTTTAAAATGTGTCCAAACTACAGAAGTCCTCATACTTTTTTGTTTTTTAGAACTTTGGGCTGAGATGACAGGAGAAACCAATGTTTCAGGAGTCACAGACTTCTGTTTAACACTAATATTTTTATTTTCCAAATTTAAATACGTGTTAGGTGTATTTGTCATTTTTTATTTTTCGTAAGTTTTTCTAGAGAGAGAAGCTTTAGAGAGAGAAAATACAAAAAAACGTAAAATATATTACCCGGTAAAAGCAATGAGGTCAGTCACGTGCAAGGTGCACCGCAGGAAGCTCTGATGTTCAAAACTCAAGTTGAGTTCCACGAAAATCCAAGCCGAAATCAAAATCATGAGGCCCGAGAGAGAGATGCACGGTTTATGTAAGAGAGAGAAAGTATTGAGAGGTTTTATGTTTTTGAAAAACATAAATGTTATAGGGAGGGGGGTAGAATTTATAGGCTAAAGAATATTTTTTTTAATAAAAAAAGATATTTTATTATTAATTTTTTGAATTTTTTTTCGATTTTTAAGGGGCAGAATCACGAGGACCGTTGGATTCTGCCCCCTAGCCGTTGGAGGTGAATCCAAGGGCTGAAAATCGGTGGAGCTTGAATTTTTTTTTTGCCGTTGGATTTTGGATTTTGCTCGGATCGGTTCTATGGGCGTCGGGACTCGGGTTTCGGCAGAAAAGACCGCGAGTCGGGTTTGTTTGGACCCGACCCGCGGTCTTTTTACCCGGGGGGGGGGGGGGGGGCAGGGGACGGCCGGATAGGTCACAAGGCGTGAGTCGTGACTCACGCCACGGCACGCGTGACACACTGCCAGTGCTACGCGTGCCTGCGTGAAACGGCACGGGATGGACCCGTGCCGGCGTGCCAAGGCACGGCACGGCACGGCACGGCACGCGAATGTCTTAACCCGGGCACGGCACGGGCTCGGGCACGGTTTAAGTACGTGCCAGGCCGGCCCAGGCACGGCCGAACCGTGCCGTGCCTCGTGCCGGGCCTGGCCGGCCCGGCACGTTTGACACCTCTATTAGAGATATTCTGAATGAAAAATGTCCACCTAAAGTTTATTTGGCAGAAGCAGTTAACACTTCAGTATATCTACTCAATAGATGTCCTACAAAAGAACTGAATAATCTTACTCTAGTACAAGTTTGGAATGGGAGAAACCTAGTGTTAAACACCTAAGAGTATTCGAGAGTGTTTGCTACTCCCACATACCGAATGCCTGTAGAACCAAGTTAGACTCTAGAGTCTAAAATGCATATAAGTAGGTTACAGTCTGTAATTCTAAGGGTTACATATTCTATTCACCAGAAACCAACTTATTTCTGGTGAGTAGAGATATAATCTTTGATGAAAATAGCAAGTGGAATGAAAACTTCAATGAAATAAAGTTGCAAATAAAGAAGGTTGTAACATTAATGTTACAATAAGTAATAAACAGGAATGCACTCCAAGGTACGAATTCTCCTCCCTTTCTAAGTCTGAATCTGAGTCTGTATTAGAGGAATCATATGAAATAATTATTCCTGTCAAATATAAAATCCTATCTGATATATATCAGAGATATAATTACACATTAGTTGAGTCACTCAATTATGAAGAAACTATAAAACATCAAGTATGGATAAATGCAATGAAGATAGAAATATCTATCATTGAAAAGAATCAAACCTCGACTCTAGTAGATTTACACCCAAATAAACATAGTATAGGGATCAAATGGATTTTTAGGATTAAAACTCGACTTAATACCAATTAGCTTGTATATAAGGCATCAATTAGTGGCTAAAGGCTACTCTCAAAAGCCTGGAATAGATTATCTAGATATCTTTGCTTCAGTAGTATGGTTAGAAACAATAAAGTTTTTAATAGTCTTAGCTGGAAAAAAAAGGTTGAAATCTATTCCAACTGGATATAAAGTCTAACTTCTTGTATAGAGAATTCAAGGAGGAGATTTATGTAGAACAATCCATTGGGCTTGTAAAATAATGGAGTGAACACCGTGTTTATAAATTAAACAAGACTCTATATGGGTTGAAATAAGTTCTTCGTGCTTGGTATCAACAAATAAATACTTATTAAATTAAGGATTCAAATGAATTAAAAGTGAGTTTACACTTTACATTAAAAAAGTTAAGAATTTTGCAATCTTAATTGTATCTATATATGTGGATGACATAATTTTTACTAATAATAAAATAGAATTAATAATTGATTTTAGAAGAGAAATGAAGACTAAGTATGAAATATCAGATCTAGGTAACTTGAAATATTTCTTAGGACTAGAAATATCTTAATACACAAGTGGTGCGTCTATATCTCAAACTGCACATATAAAATCTGTATTAAAAAATTTTGGAATTAGTGATTTTAAATTTGTTTTCACCTCTCTTTTAGTAAACTAAAAACTAATTTCTGTCAATGACAAATTGGTAAATGGAAAAGTATACAAAAGCTTAATTGAAAGCTTGTTATATGCATCTGCAATAAGATTAGATATAGTATGTTCTATTTATTTATTATCTTGATTCATGCATGCATCTAATCACATATACCTTAGTGCTGCCAAAAGAATATTATGATATCTTAATGGAACTATATAGACTTAGGTCTGAAATACACTAGGATCAACCATACTGAAATATCTGGATATTGTGATAGTGATTGTGGTAGATGCCCAGAAGATTATAAAAGTATCTCTGGATATGTATTTAATTTAGGAATTGTGGCTATTTCTTGGTAGTCCAAGAAATAATCCATAGTTGCCTTGTCTACCACTGAAATTGAATATGTTTTAGCTTCAGTAGCTACATCTCAAGCCTTATGGATGAAAAAATTGCTGACCAATTTGGATAAATTATTAAACTGTCCAACTAATATATTTTTTGATAATCAATCAGTTATATCCATTACGAGTGATGTGGTTATGTATAATCGAACAAAATATATAGGTCTCAATTATCACTTTATTAAAGATACCATCGAAACTTATGAAATCAATTTGTTGTTTTGCAGAACATAAGAATAAGTGGTTGATATTTTCACCAAGTCTTTACCTAGAGAGAAGATTGTTTATTTTCATGAAAAGTTGAGACTTACACCAACTACATCAAATGGAGGAGATTGTTGATTGGGCTCTTTGATTCAGTTGGTTTGGGCTTCTTGGTGAAATTACTAATATGCCCTTACTGATATTTGATAAATGAACGTGTAATATTTACTATAAAGTTTGATTTACCATTTGTTCATTATCAATTATCAAGCCCTGTATATAAGTGGTATTTTTATTTACTTTTTAAAAAAACAGGACACATTTTTATTGTATTGGTTATTTTGGTTTTCTCTTTGTTGCTGCCACTCTTATTCTTCTCTAATATTTTGCTCTCTGAAATTTTTGTCAAAACAAGGATTTGTTGTTGTAAAATAATATTTTTCTCATAAATAATAAGCCAACTCTTTCAAAAACTAATTCATTCATTAAAGTTTATAAATAATTTATATAAAACTTTGTATCCTATATTTGCACTTGATTTTAAAAAAAAATATGTTATTTTTTTTATATGATATGATTAATTCTAAAAAAAATAAAAAAAATCAATGATAAAGCTCATCTTAATGATCATATGAGCTCAACTAGTAAGCATATACGTAACCATGCTCTTTGTTTATGAAATAAATTTCATATCCTAGAATTTTTTTTTTGAATATTTAAAAATTTGAGCCCAACTAGAAAGCATTTACTTAACTATGCTCTTTGTTTATGAAATAAATTTCATATCCTAGAATTTTTTTTTTCATATTTAAAAATTTGAATAAATATATTCATATGAATATAATTAGAGAATTTAAAAAATAATTAATTATATTAATAATATAAATAATATTTTAGCTAACAACTATTAGTTTATTAAGTTTTTCTGTGATCATTTTGTATCTAGAAGAATCTACTAAAGTGTTGGTATCTATGAACAAGTCTAAATTTTGATAAAGTAGAGAGTTGATTGATCCACATTTCAACATCCCTAAATTTGGATTAAATATTTAAAGTATATTTCTTTTGAGAAAGAAAAATTATATCTCATGAATAGATAACCTTAATACCTAGAAAATATGTCTTAAATTTGTCATCTGAAATATAGTATATAAAAATATATTCTATTGAAATATATTCAACTAATTATTAATGATAATATGAATATTATTAATATATATCATTACTATTATATATTATCTTATGACATATGTTAGTGAAAATAAAAATTATCTAAATTTTTTAAAGTTAAACGTAGTAACTATTATAATTTTAAAAGATTTGCTTTAAGCATGCCTAGACTCAACGTGCAGCCATTTCCTAGCATAGCTCCTTACTAGCCAAGATATATGTATTAATGAAGAGATGTACTTTATTGATTTAGCTCTTCTTTTTCAAACATTTTTATTTTTGAAAAATTTAATTATGTATTAAAATTAATATTATTAAATGTTTATAATTTTAAAACTTTTATTGATTGAATTAAATTTTGAATTAGATTTTATAAATCAAACATGTATCCTTATCTACATTTCACTTTACTTAGGCATGTGACTTATGTCGCGTCTTATGTCTAAGTTATAAGAGTTTTTTGTGTCTTGGTGTGTCATGTATCTTATAAAATTTTGGTGATTGTTTAAGAGAAATGATTGAATCACATACAAGTAAATTATTTCAGGCCATAAAAACCTTTAAGTATAGTAAAACTTGTTGATTGCTTCATAAATATATTATTTTCAAAATTATTATAAAAAAAATATTATTTTCATGTTTAACTATAAATAATCTACCTATTAGATGAAATAATAGCAAGTAATATTCTAATAGTGATTATCTTGGTCAAATAAGAAAAATATAATTATAATCTATACCATAAATATGTAAACTCTATCGTTATTACTAGATACTTCAGAACAAAATCTTATATATTTTTGAAATGGATTATATTTAATTCATCTAACATTATATGTTTTCATCTCTATGATGACTACATTTCTTAAAAATAGTATCTAAGATTCTATAACTATCAAAGGACACAAATATTAAAATATATAGTACTAAAATAAAAATATTGAGTACTAAGTAAAATATATCATTGATTCATTCTTTAAAGTAGTCAGAAGTATCAAGTCGATACCCTTAATTAGATTGGCTAACATAGCAGATGATTTGACTAGGGAATATTATGGGCATATTCATCTAGTATATACTTTTACACTAAGATAATTATATTTCATATCCATAATCATTTTTGGAAAATCTTATACCTTATGTCTTATAAGACACTCTTACCAGAACCCTCGTTGTACCACTAGAAGCATCCACAAAATCATGGTCCAATGAAGCACCAAGAAATGTTGTACCACTCTTTTTAAGACAAATCATGGTGGTTGTATAAAGGGTAGAAACGAATTCCATTGCCATTCTTGGAGGGGTAACAATTTGTTTTTGTTTTATATTCAATATAAAACACATTATTCATGTTTTATTTCATAATTTGCAACTTATCTATTGATAAATATTTAAATTGAGAATCTATAGCTAGTGGGTTAATCATAACCAAGTATTTAGAGAAGTTTATGTGGGTGGATAAAAGTAAGTAATATCTATTGTACTTAATGTCAAGGGAAGTCGTATGCATGATCTGCTAATTCTCCGTAAAAACAAATCAAATGGAGAAAAAAAATATTTATTTTATTATTTAATAAAATAATTGACTAAAAATAAATTATAATAAAATTTATGTATAAAAATGACTTTTATAAAAAATGAGACTCTACATTGATATTTTATGGAGTTTTTAATTAGTTGGAGAGAACAAAGAATAGTATAAGTAATTCTAGTAGATGTGCCTTCATTGAAGTTGGTAGCTTACAAAGAAAAAAATATGAAATACATATTATGAGTAAGTATAACGAGATTGGTGAGTGTACACAAAAAAAAAGTTATAATTGATTTCTTTTTTTTTAAAGGCATGTTTCTTAACTTTCTCACTATTACCATATAGAGAAGTAGTAATTTGACCGATCATGCCAACTCTACTAGATTTGGGTGTTGGTATACATGCTTGGATTAGTTTTTGATAAATCTTTGAAAATACATTAAGTATCATTTCATTAAGGATATGTGTTTGTGAAATAATATATTGCCTTTAAAATAAATATAATTAAAGTATACCTTTAATTTGATTACCAATCGCTTAAGCATAGTCGAATTCATTAATACAAGTATTATTATATCAACTATTTTACATAATTATGTCTAAGTTTGTATAATAAGTAGTCTTATGATAATTAGTCAAATTCTAATAGTTAACTAATACTGTTGTATGAGAAAATATCCTAGAAGAATATATTTGCGGTTACTAATTTTTAATATTTCTTACACATTCGATAATAATTAAATATATTAGTCATACTCAAATTATTTGGTCGTCACAAATGAATAAATAATTTGTATTGATCATTAACTACATATCCGAATCAATTTTAGGTGGATCATCTAACAAATATTATATATTTTATTAACCCAAAAACTAAACCTTCATTGAGGTGACCATCCATAACAAATAATCACCATTTGCCTTTAAATTTCATAGAATTATTCCCTATGATCTGGTATTGATTGTCATTATTTTTGTATTTAGATATCATAATCAACTAATTTCTCAACACAATTCTGACTAATCATGTTTTTGCACAATCATTGTCCGCCACCTCATGCGCTAACCCCTCATGAACTAACCCCATTGCATAGGAACGGCTCCATTGTGCATGCCTTCACACATTGTCATTGTGCAAGGGTCATTGTACACACTGTCACACAACAAATACACAACCTACTGCACAGCCACATCTTCACTATTTTTGCCTTCACATGCTATCACTGTGCATGGGTCACTGCATATGATGTCACATGGCAAGCATTCACACTACTGGTTACTGCACATGCACGCCTCCACGTTCGCACACGTGCTTCGAGGTTATTGTGCTTCGAGGAACTCTGCATATAGGTTGATGCAATAGGCATTGACATCACACACACTATTCATTATGTTGACTTTAATAATGGGTTGACATCATTGTAGCAGTGCTGTTATAATGATGTTGAAATACTAAGTTTTTGTTATAGTGTATTCGAACCAAGTTACTCGTGCACAAGGTTTTTGTTTTCTTGGATCTTTTCTTGTTTTGATATTATGTTGCATGAATGCTCAAATTTCTTAATCAAAAAAACATACACAAACATGTGTGAGTGTGTGTGTGTGTGTGTGCATGTGTGTATAGCTAGGGTTGGAGCCCCCCACATGTTAGGTGCTCCCATCAAAGCAAAGAACAAAAAGGGCAAATTCTAAATAAATAAAAATAAATGATAAATCTCAACAGCATTTATAGAAAAAGTAAATTTTAATATTATAGTAAATACATATGAATTAAAAAACTATATGATATTTAAGGTAACATATAAAAATTAATTTATGAGATTTTTATATTTTATAATATTATAATTTGTAATTTATCAAAGGATATATATGAGTAATAATTAATATCTAACTATTTTGAAATATGAATGTCACAAGATGGATCAACTCATTTCTTTCTTTTGATTGTATTAAAAATATATTATTTTTAAATGTATATATAGTTATAGTCTTCAAATGCAATTATATTTATTCTGATAGTATTTATATAAATTATTTAATTATTTATATATCTCTTTCTTTTATTTCAATGATAAGTTTATACATTTAAATATAAAATACAGACAAATAATATGATATTATAATTTGTGAAAGGGTATGCTATTGCTACCTAACTTTAATAAGACATACAGTGTATCTTTACCAATCATTTTATTCATATTATTAGGATTAGGACTTTACTTGCTTCGACACTAGGGTCCTAAAGCTCATATATGAACGAAAGGATTGTATGAGATAAAAAAATAATATAAAATATAAAAGATTTTGTGCACATTCTATGCAATATAATGGATGAATAATTATCAAATATTTATTTTTTTTAATTTTTAAATATACTTCTCTAAAAAATAAATCTTTCTTATATTCTCAAAACACATTACTTATGTTTTAAATATATCTAAGTGTAATGTAAAATATAAAAGTATATTGAAGACATGTTTATAGTATCATATATATTTTTTTAATGAATTTTAAAAATAAATATTCATCACCCCATCATTGGAAATTATTATAATTTTATTGATAATATCATTTATAAAATTTGATGTAATCTATTTGTATATAATACATGATTTAATGAGGTATATGGAACTCCACTATTGTTGAACATCTTAATAAAATATATTTTTTTAAACTTGTTGATTTATTTAAAGTATAAAAATCTGGAATCTTGTTATATTAATAAATAAATTTTATAAAGATAGAATAACTTATAATGAGGTTGATATTAACTTTATAT
The DNA here is from genome assembly GCA_029783825.1 of Sapria himalayana. Classification (NCBI taxonomy): domain Eukaryota; kingdom Viridiplantae; phylum Streptophyta; class Magnoliopsida; order Malpighiales; family Rafflesiaceae; genus Sapria; species Sapria himalayana. The sequence goes on along the minus strand of JAREIK010003076.1, from coordinate 2,194,092 downwards.
AGATTTAATAATATAATAAATATATCAAATATAATTTTTTTAATTAATGAATATAATCTAATTGTTCTAATAAATATATGTATTACATTATTATAATATTTGAAATGTTAGTGTAATATATATATATATATATATATATATATATATAAATAAAATAAAAATGCTAAAAATTTTTATTTTTAATGTTATGTTTTAAAAAAATACATATTAGAAAATTATATATGCTAGGATAATAAGCAATCATACATATAAAAATCTAAAATATTTATTTTTAGTATTCAATTTGAATTATCTTAATGAGTAATCACATCTTTAAAAAATATTATTTTGATTAGTCTATATATATGAAGTCACCAATATATTATTAATTTAATTATTAATTATTTATTCTATAATATTTTGTGACATAATTGTTAGAAATTATCTTAGAAATTCTATGATAAAAGAGCTAAATATTTTGAATATATTTTATAAATTTAGATTTTTTTAGTGGAAATTTGTTATTATAAATCAATTTTATTAATCATTATTTTACTAATCATTGATTGTATATGAAGAGAGTATTTGCAGATGAATTTAATCATATTTTAATATATTATATATTTTGGTATATTATTTGATGTCTTCTAAGACTATTATAATTAATAGTTTTATAATCATTTATTTTTTTCATTATCTGTATAAAAATAATTTTTTTTTATTTAATATGTCGAAATTTGTTTATATAATAAATACGTATTTATTATTCATAATTATTTTGTAATAGTGGGAGGGACACTAGATTAAGGCAAGTTTTTTTCATCATTAAAATACAAAGTTTATTACTTAAATAAAATTTATTATTTTTATTATTTAGTTGATTAGAATTATTTTTAAATTTTAGAAGAAAAAAAATTGAGTATTAGAAGAAAAGTTTAATTAAATTAAATAAAAAAATAAATAAATATATTGATCTTATGATGTTAATCATTTATAAATTGTTTTATTATCAATTACTGGATATTTTTAAGTTTATAAGCTTGAGAATTGTAAAAAATTAGAACTTACAAAGTAAATATAAAATGAAAAAAAGAAAAAAATTTAAGAAAAAAATTAAGAAAAAAATTATCCCCCACTTGTTAGCTTCTTATAATCGATGACTATAATTATATATTACAACCAGATAATCATTATATAAAATTACAACATTAGATATTGTAATAAGATGGCTATCATAGTCATGTTATTAAAATAACATTGTAGGTAGTATGATCTGGACTTTGGATTTATGCATGAGCGAATCCTTGTTGGCTTTTTGTGTGATGATTTAGTCATTTTAATAAAATGGTAATGCTGTTCCTCATATTTGTAATGTGAAGCGCCCCGACCAAATGGAAACAATTATACTCAAATTAGAGATAATGATTTAAATTTAGCTGAAATAATTTTCATTGATAATGCTTATGAAAAAGAAGAGAGCTTGTATGACAATCATCAGGAAGATACATGGAACTATCATTTCATTTAATGTAATCATTTATCCAACCTAACGATCAATTATTAAGACAATTGATTAATATGGGGTGGAAGTGAAAGAACTAAATATTCAAGTGGTAAGTTAATATGTGGGATGATGTCATATCTAGTGCACAAGACTCTCATTTTAAAGTGAAGTTTGAGAGGTATTAATATCTCGATAATTTTATCCTCGAAAGTTGGAAAATCTGCTTTTGATGAGTCTCGAATCAAATACTTATTACCATTTGTTGAAGTTACTTGCCATCCCACCTAAGTATGACTCCTAGTTGATACATGCAACTTAAGAACTTTTTAGATGATCAGTAATCTTATTATTATTCTTGTCTAAATATATTTAATTTCAATTTAAGAACTTACTTGTCATCTCACCAACTTAAGAGCTCTCTAGATTATTCTGTGCTAACAGATACATGCAACTTAAGAACTTACATGTCATCTTACCAAAGAATTCTTATGAGATTTGTTATGTTGGTATTTGAATCATATTAAAGAAAAATATCATATTTAATAATATATTTAATAGCTCGTATGTGTCCATCCTAATGTATTTATATGGTTATTCTTCAATAATGATAATGAATAAAAATTAGAAGGAATGCACATGTTTTAGTAGGAAGAATGCACATGATATTCCATGACTTGTTTCTATTGTGACATTCATTTCTGTTGGTGGTATGCATGTCTACATATATGTGTCAGCATATACACTTTTCTTTATATATTTTTATGTATATGGATACAATACACACACAGAGAGACACTCTTACATAAAAGCATGCCTTCATATGAGTTATTTTTCATCCTTATCTATCCTGGTACTGTCTTTTTTTTCTTTTGCTAAGGTAAAAGGCTGTGGCGAGCCTACATGTGAATCTGTTTTCTCATCGCCAATTCAAGGCTATGTTTTGGGATGCTTATCAGCATGTCTTTCAGCTTTGGCTGGTGTCTACACAGAGTTTTTGATGAAAAAAAATGATGACACTTTGTACTGGCAAAATGTTCAGCTATACACGTAGGTATTTTTTCTTTGCGAACCTAAAACTCTCTCTATTATGATGGTACAATCCAAAATAATGGATGTTATCATAGATCTCGCTAGAACAGAAGACTTCTATTTGCTGATACTTTCTGTATGTTATTAAACATCTCCATTCTAGACTATGATCCCAAATAGCATCTGAACGGGCCCAGATGGTTGGTTCTATTCCCAAGAGATACAGAATCCAACACAGGACCAGAAGCAATCCACCATGGTTTTGTTATAGTTTGGAACAATGAATTATATATCAGTTTTTGTTCTGATTTTGACTGATCCATAGTTTTAGTATCCAAACCAAACAGTCATTTGGGCTCAGATGGTTGGTTATATTTCCAAGAGATACAGAATCCACCACAGGACCAGAACCAAATCCACCATGGTTTTGTTATAGTTTGGAACCATGAATTATATGTCAGCTTTTGTTCTGATTTTGATTGATCCATAGTTTTAGTATCCAAACCAAACATTTATTGGGCTACTCCAATCCAAAGTTTTAAAAGGCTTCATAAATGCCTTGGTGTTAAAGTGGGTGCTTTGCCTATGAAATTCTCATGTCAGGTTTGCACCTTTTTATTTTTGTTTATTTTTTAATATATTTAATAATATTTTGTATGTATTATACATATATATATATATATATGTGTGTGTGTGTGTGTGTGTGTGTAAAATATGTTTGTTAATACGATGAGCATTATATATTATTATTACTGATATTTCAATGTATAACTATGGAAATAAAATGAAACTAGACTATTGAAAAAATACACTTAAATTTATTACTTAGATAACTATGACATATCATAATAAAATATAAAAAGATAAAATACAATCAAATTGTTTGTATTTGTTTGAAACAATTATAAACATAGAATACATTGAAAAAAATAAACAAATTATATTATTTATTTTGTAAATCTATAAAATTATTATATTTTTGTATTACTTTTAAAAATTATTATGTTCTCCACTAAAGAAAATATAATTGTTAGGGGCACGTTGGATCTCATTTTTAATGTTCAATTATATTGAATATATGCTAAGTCATTAAGATATTGATGATGTAATTTATTCTCTTCTTGTGAATTTATAAAAATAATAAAATTCATAAATTAAATTATGTTGTATAAGAATAATCATAAAATATCAGTAATAATTACTTATATTCTCAAATATGTTCTAGTTTTTATATGCTTTGATCTATTATGCATAAAATTTAATATCCTTATTTTAAATCTTTTATTTATTTATAACCAATAATATAAGAAAAAAGTGCAAGATAATATATTTTTGTATTTATAAAGTGAGACATAAGTCTCGAGATTGGAAGACATATCTTTTGAGTCACTTATTTTATCATTAATAAATAATTCAAAATATATATAAAATATTGAAAAATGAATAGAAGAAATTAATCTATTAAAATGAAATATCATGCTAATTCTATATTTTTTTAAAATGTACAACTTAGCATAATTATGAAAGGCGTGCCTGAGGTGTGCCTAAAGCTCAGGCGCGATCACTCCCGGGAAAAATGCCTTACTTCAGGCGAGGCACAGGCGGGTTAGGCGTAGCGGGCAAAGAAGCACGGACACGACATGGATACGTGTCTGATACGCCACGTGGCATATCATTGATAAATCCGTATTTGATATGCCACGTGGCGTATCGGATGGTGGCGTATCGGACGTCCAATGGGCGGCAGAGGGTAGAGGACAGGCGCGATTTGAGGGGGGGAGAGCGCGAATTGAGGGGGGAGGCAAGGGGTGGGCGGGAATTGATGGGGGGAGGAGGCAGGGGGCGGGCGGGAATTGATGGGGGGAGGAGGCAGGGGGCGGGCGGGAATTGATGGGGGGAGGAGGCAGGGGGCGGGCGGGAATTGATGGGGGGAGGAGGCAGGGGGCGGGCGGGAATTGAGGGGAAGGCAAGCAGGTGGGAATTGAGGGGGAAGGCAGGCGGGCAGAAATTGAGGGGGGAAGCAGGCGGACGAGAATTGAGGGGGAAGGCAGGCGGGCGGTAAAATAAAATAAAATATTTTTATTTTATAAAATAAAAAAATATATTTTTATATAATATAAAATAATTTTAAAATATTATTTAATAAAATAAAATAATTTTAAATATTATCTTATAAAATAAAATAATTTTAAATATTATCTTATAAAATAAAATAAAATACAATATTTTTATTTTATAAAATAAAAATATATTTATTTATTTTATAAACTAAAATATTTTAATTTAATTTAATTTATTTTATAAAATACCTAATATTTATAAAGAAAATAATTTTTATTTTTAATTTTATTTTTTTTATCATGACGTATCTTAGCCGTATCCGTATGCTAGTTTTTTAGAATTTGCTGTGTCCCCGTATCCTGCCGTGTCGTATCCCCGTGTCCGTGTTCGTGTCCGTGCTAAACCAAGCAAAATATAAATACCAAAACCAAAGTCAAGACCATTTAGCTCTAAATATACTCATACTCTTGCTTTAATTGATAAAAATAAAGAGATGATCTATTCATCGGGAGAGGAAGATGAAGAAGAGGGAGAGTGGAAGATTAATGATGAGGATGATATTGATGAAGACTTTATTGATTTAGATTTACATGTAGATACATGAGTGTTTATTTTGTTTTTGAACTTTGAGTGTTTGGATAATGGGAGTATTATTAATATTTGATTTTTATTTTTGATGTTCTTTAGTTTATTATTTAATGAAAATTAAAGACTATATTTAGTAAAATGTATAATTTTTATGTGTATTAGGCTGGGTGCGCCTCAAATAAAAAAGTCTGCATCTCAAGTACGCCTTGCGCCTTAAGACCCCAAAAGGCTTTTGCGCCTTAGTGCGCCTTGCGCCTTAAATAACTATGTAACTTAGTCACATAATATAGATTAAAGTCAAATATAATAATAATTCTTAACTTTTATAACAAATTATATATGTGCTATAGAATAAAGATAAAGTTTAATATATATGACTTAAATATTTTGACACAAATTCTGATATTTAATTAGAGGTGTCTAATTGGCTGGACTGGGCCGGCTTGACCTATTTTTTTTGGGCCCAACCAGGCTGGCGTGCTTAGAGGCGTCAAACGGGCTAAGTAGCCTGAGCCTAGCTTGACTCGTCCGTGCCTGGCTCAGCCCTGCACGGTACAGTAAAGACCCATACTCGTGCTCGTGTTGAGCTTGCTCACGGCGTGGCTCATGCCGTGCCGTGTTTAGGTCAATTGGGCCATGGGTTAGGCTAGGCACGACCATTGTATTCATGACTCTAATGGCTATGGGGCAGAATCTGACTGTGCTAAAGATTATGCCTGTTTTTAATTATAAAAAATTAAACAAAAATCAAAAAGAATAATTTATTTTAAAGTTAAATTATGCTTTCTTAATTTATAAATTTTCCCATTCCCTTCATTTTAAGATTTATGTTTTCAAAATATAAATTTCTCTCTTTCTCTTATTTTCTTTCTCTCGGTTCTTAGTTTCTTGATTTTGTTTTTGACTTACGAACTTTTAATATTTTGCTTTTTGGGATTTGGGTGTATTGTGGTGTGGATTATGGTACACGTGTCGACATCAAAAAGCTAACGGCTAATTATTATGAGTTACGGCTATTTTTTTATTAATTAGTTTTTAAGTTTTAAATCTAAAATCTTCTTTTATTGATGCTATTCTCTCTCTCTTAATCCTAATTCATAAGTCCAATTTAAAAAATAAATAACAAATAGTAATTTTAATAATGAAAATAAAATTAATTATAACTTTGATTCCGAAAATCCTACGGAAAGGTTTGAGGATGTCAAAATTTTAGTTTTTCTGGTCTCTTCGACCCAAACATCTAAAAAATAAAAAACTAAAAAAATTTTAGTAGTTTGGACTTATTTTAATATAATAAAATAAAAAAATACTAGGGATACCAAAAAAGAATTAGCATAGTATAAATATTATAAAAAAAATATAAACATGTAAGAATTCATGTGAGACTAGGTACCTTAAGATACATGTCGAACTATGTACCAAAAAATATAGTGTATTGAATCCCATGTAAACTCAACTTAGCGGTGAGTTTTTTGAGATTGGATCTATTTCAGTCTCAAAGTTTATTCCTTTTATATACCACAACGAATTATGGAGGAAACACATGACCAAATTGATCATCACAATGAGTCTCCCGATTAAATTTTCGGAGGATTCAAGGATAATCAGTATCATGCAGACATATTTTTATCTTGTATATTATAGGATTCCTATGTCTATATCTAGGAACGACATATTAATATATTATAAGTTAGAAAGAAAATAATTAATTAATTTAGTGAATATAGTGGAGTGGTATCCTTGACGTTCAATATCTAGATTAGTTATGACAATGCATCTTATAATATCTTATCGCCTACTATGTAAATTCCAAATAAACACAAAAAATATATTAGGATTCTCTAAGATTTTTCATACTCATGATGGTCCAGTCATTTTTGAGTGTATGATGAAAATTTTTAGAAAATATAAAATTCATAATAAAATATTTAGTATCATATATTTGTTAGGAGTATTAGAGGTAAACTATTAAGATAAAATTTTCACGTTAGTTATATGTGTCACGTTATTAACCTGATAGTACAAACAGAGATGAAAGCATGTGCCCCTATTTTAGAAATATAATTCGCACGTCTTGCTGATAATAAGAGTTTATTAGTCTATGTTTGTCTGTGAGTCTTAAGAAGAAAAAATTTTAATTGGATGTAATATATAATTAGAATTACACATATCTAATATTGGAGTCATATGCTAGATATGAACATGTGATATTTGACTACGTCAAAAGTAAGAGTAATAAATTTATTATTGACGACACTAATTGGACTAAATGAAATTAATTTATGAAAATTTTGAAAATATTTTGACACAACGAATATGTGTTCGTCAGTTTATACGCACACAACTTGCATTGTATTCATGACTCGATACTTAGTGATATGGTTCTAGAGATAAAAATCAAGTACTCACCCTAAGATTTTTGACATATATTTTCTCATGCATGAACTAGGAAGACTCACCCTAAGTGTTCATTCATGAGAAATTGACCGAGCTCTTTACATACTACGATACTAAGTATGATGATGGTAGTTTTGAAATTTCGAGTATGAACATGAATACCATATTCTAAGATGATTTTTCTATTCAAGTAGCGAGGAGGAAACGACAGAGTGGATTGTCGAATATGAGTGAGCTATCTCTGTACTTAAAAATTGATTACTATTTAATCATATTATATTTTGATAATAAGAATCTTAATATATTACCGTGATGAAAATCATGAGTTCACCTATCTCGTGCTATATAAGATGACACGAGATCTGTTGACTCATTCTGTATCGAGCATAACATTGGATTTTTTTTTATTGTAGTGAATGTTATTTCAGATAGTGGACCTAGATTATGACCAGATATTGTTGATACTTTAGCAAATAATGAAAATTGAGATGATTCGAGTTTTGGTATCCAGGATCGTGCTGGAATTATTGCAAAAATGAAGGAGTTAGTTGCTGAGGATGATTCGTATAATATTGATATTAATGATGAATTGATTATTGATGACATTGATAATTGACGGATTAAGACACTGATGTCTAAATATTAGATTTTGATTTACTCATTTAGATTGTAGCCGTCTCTAGTTGGGCATTGTCGTGTTGTCCCCTTGTCGGGTGTCTCTCTGTGGATGGTCACCTATGTCGTAAACACTTGCCAAGCACCCGTGCCGTGCCTGGCACAGAATGTTGGCTGAATCCCCTCGGTATGACATAGCACGATTTGTGCCAAGGGTCTGTCAGGCATGGGCTCGGGCCCGGGCATAGTTTGTAGCATGACGGGCCCAGGCTGCACAACCCTTTTTACACATCTATATATAATAACATTATAATTATCATCTAATGATTGAATAGTAAGAAATATTTTTATTTTTAAATTTTTTTTATCAAATAAATTTTTACAATAAAATGTTTATTAAAATTTTCATTTTCATGAATTTATGTTCAATTCAACATCGTTTCATTAACTTTGCCTCTAATTTTACCTAGCATAATATATTAAATAAGGTGTATGTATTATAAATTCAATTATATATTTAATCATTTTTATTATTTTTTTAGTGTTTACTTAGAAATTTAACATGTTTTTATTGTTGAATCTTCAAACTTCATCTCAATTTAGTTTCTAGCTTTTTTTTTAATTTTGATTTCACTTTTACCAAACATAAAATAATAAATTGAGTGTCAATATTATAAATTTACAAACATGTTTATTCAAATATGCAAATTAACTTTTTTATTACCTACAAATTAATAATTTAAGTTTTCATTATACAATTCTTTCATTGTTTACTTCATTATCTTTATGAATTATTATTCAATGTAATTAATGTTCTTTGTTTTTATCTTCACTAATATTTAGTTTAAAATAATAAAGGTTAAGTGCTATAAATTTACTACTATATTTAATCAATTATATAGTTAGTCTTATTTATTACTTATATTCTGTAGTGCTTACTTAAAAATATGTATTGTTTTTATTATCATATCTTCCAATTTCATTTGATTCTTTATTTTTATTATATAATTTTTATTTTTTTTCTTTTTTTTTTTTAATTTCACTTTTACCTAATATAAAATAATAAATAGTGTGTCAATATTATATATTCACAAACACGTTGATCCAAATTTACAATTTAATTTTTTTTACATGTAATTAATTAATGTGAGTTTTCATTATAATATCATTTCTCTTTGTCTAATTTTTTTATCTTTATGAATTAATATTCAAAAATATTTTTTTCTTGTTTTCTTATTTTTTAATTTCTTATTTTTTTTTCTTTATTTTTTGGTTCTTATTTTTCTTCTTTCATGTTTTTTTTTCTTATTTTTGTTATTGTTCTTCTTATTTTGATTTTTTTTCATCATTTTCTTTTTTGCTTTAATTTAATTATTATATATTTACTAATATATGTAATCATATTTGTAACATATATTTTTAAATATTTATTTGGAAATCTTTTATATAAGCCTTAAAGTTTCATCATAAAATTATTTCATCTTGCTTAAGTTTTTATGTTTATAATTTGATATCAAATTCAACTCCTTTGTTTATATCTACCTTTATTTTTTTAACATAAAATAATAAATAAATAATAAATGTTACTAATTTATTAATATATTTAATTACATTTATGCTTTAAAATTTTTGGTATATATTATTTCATTACATTTTTTAATTGGAAATGGGAAAAAATCTTTTTATCTATTGATTCATAAATTATTTGGTCTATGAATGATACAATTAGGATATTCATATTGAATAATTCATCATTTTCAACTCTCAAGTGGGAGGAGAAATGTTTCTTTCTCAATAATTAATTTGTCGTCTGAATCAATATAATCTATCGAAATTTGATCTTTTATTTTTTTGTTCTTTGTAAACTTTGCTCTATTATTTTAATGTTCTATCTTACATATGTTAGATCATTTAACCTCTTATGTTTTGAATCTTTTTTTTTTGTATCTATATATAAAAAAATAAAATTATATGTTATGTTGAAGTTAATTTTTTTTACTTTAAATATAAATACACAGATAATATTATAAATAATAAAAGTATTACCAATTAAAAAATCATTCAATTCTCTTACATTTCAAAGTATGATTTAAATTTTCATTATTCTCTTTCATTAACACAATAAGTAGTACAATAAGATTATCATAATTTATCTTTTTTTTAGAATTAGTATCCTCAATCTATGCATAGGTGAGGGCTTAAATTTGGGTCCATAATTTGTACTAACTTTAACAAGAATTTCAGCTAGGGTAATTTATCTTATTGATTAGAAGATCTTTTGAGATATAAATTGATTCTTTTGTAATAGCATTAATTATAAGATTTCACTTAATACTCAAATTAGTTATTCTAGATTATGCAGTAATAAATTAATCTGAATTTCTTAGATGTAAGTTTTCTGCTCCCTCTTAGACTTTTAATCCCATTGATACTCACTATTATTTTTGCTAAATGACAATCATTTGAAACTGTCACATGCAAAAATTTTGGAGTAATTAATTTATTTTTGATTTTTAATTTTTAAGATTATTTAATATGTTTTTGTATTTTAATATTATATTTTCATTAGTGTTGTTGCAAAGTGGTGTCCAATTGATTGTTCTAGGCTGAGACATCCTGTTTTTGTATTTCCTAGGTTAGGCCAACAATTAATGTGATGGGTTGGGTCAGCATCACATGTGTAGGGGCATGATTGATGAATGAGCATGAGGTGTGTGTCCAATGGGCTGTGTTGGGTCGACACAAGTCACAACTTGGTTTTGTTCTGAGATGTGTCGGGATGGGTTGTGCTGGGTTTGGTTGGCATTCTATGGCAAATTGTACGACCCAGGGATGAGCCATGTTGGTGATGTGGACCCTGGTCTGTACCAACCATGTCTCGTTGTGTCCCTCCTGGTCCAGGGCGCCAGTACCATCTAGGTCTGGACACACCTACCTGTGAGCTGTTCTTGGGCACATGTGGCCCTAGTTTAGACCATGCCTGATTGGATCCAATGTGGTTTGGGGCATTTGCATGACTCAGGTACTACTTGTTTCTGAGCTTGTGGATGGCGGACTCTAATCCAGACCATGAAGCAATAACACTCCTGTGTGTGAGTCATAGGCCAGGTTAATGGATCCATCTATCAAGCATTGGGTAAATGGCTTGTGCCCCATATCTCTAGGAACATGGTCCATGCTCTTGTCCCCAGACATGTGGGTAGCAGCTATCTAGGCATGTTTTTGTTGGGTTGGGTGTTCTCAGCTTTGGAGTATATCACATGAGCAAGGCTAGGGGACTAACCTAGGGTCTTGTGCCTTTGTGAATGGAATGTGGGTTGAGACCTACAAATCTTGGCCCAAAGCCCTATTGGGTTATCATTAATCATTCTGTGATTTGAATGATTATAATCATAATATTTATATGTATTTTATCAACATAGTAGTTCAGTCAATAGAAGAGGATGATTGCTCTAATTTTGAGGACATGAGTTTGATCTCCATGAATGACAATATAGTTGTTAGACTAAGATTTGAATCGAGAATCGGAATACTTGATTAATGATTCGAGAATAAATAATTGACTCGAATTGTAAATTAAATTTTGTCATTTTTTTCACGTTAATTAATTCTTCTTTCTTTTAGTTCATATTTTAGTTTATATTTTTGTGATTTTTTTGGTATTTTATGATTTTTTTACGTTAAATTCGTAGTATTAAAGGTTAGAGTTGCTTCTTTCCACGTTAATTAATTCATGCAGTTGATAATTTTTTTTTTTGGTATTTTAGTTTTTATTTTTGTGACTTTTTGAGGATTTTGGTTCATTGAGAATTTGTATTAAATCGATTCATAATTTAGTGATTCAGTCTTCGATTTATATATATATTTGATTTTTTTAAAGCATTTGATCGTTTATCTCCCGAATCGTATATCTAATCGTGAATCATATGATTTTGATAATAGTGATGATAAGTATCTTCCGCAAGATGATTCTCATGTTATCTATTATGCTGTTGGGATGAAGGCATGTCCTGCTCCAATCTTGATGTTCCAAGACTCATATATGATCAAGAAATAATATGAGTCATGAGTGACAGATTTTTGTTGTACTAATTTTTATATTTTATTTTATTTATACTTTGATGGGAAAGTTTTTCATGTGAGCTGTCTCAATTATATTTTATCATTATATAAGAATGAGAGTTATACATTGGTATTATCTGAGTAATTATATATTTTTTTATTTTGGTCTGTGACTTAAATTTAACATAGAGCATATAAATAACCCATTTTATAATTATTGAATATAGTTCTAACTATACTACAAAACAAACTGGAACAAATATTTTTAGATTCTGCTGGTTCTATTGGAACTAAAAAGAGAATTCATTATTTGGGAATGTTGAATCAATGCCATCAATAATCAGTTATATTTTCATTACTAAGCTTTTATTTAGTGGGACAGTTTTTGAAGTGTATGAACTTTTGGCGGCCCAGTTCTGGACACAAGTGGATAAGTTGGACATGCAAAAATATTCAACAAAATCAATTTGATACATAAATCGTATATATCACAATCCAATCATACCACCTTGAACCTTTCTTAGGTTTGCCCATGTACCCTAACATGAGCGAGAAGAAAACTTGTGAAAAGCAGGAAAAAAATTTGTAGAGGTTTGAGTTTGACTCAGTTTTTTTTTTTTTTTTTTTTGTGAAACCTTACAAATATAAACTAGAGTTAACAATCAACATATTCATAGTATACTTAAAAAATAAAATTTTATTATCACAATAATTTAGTACAATTTATAAGAAGTATATGGATAAAGGGAATAAATATTTTTAAGTATAATACTATGATCTAGAAAGATAATATTATAATAGTGAGTACCATACCTTGCTTTTCAACTCATTATGTCAAGAATTCTTTGTTGAGGTGTTAATTAGATGATATTAGCTTGACAAGATCCATTTTGTACTAGTAATATTGTGTTATCATATTAGGTTAGTATGATTCATTTCAAAGCTGATTGTGTCGACTTAGTATGCCTCATTAATGAAATGTCATGGAATAGAAAGTTGGCTCATTAGCTTATGACATGTCATGCTAGGTTGGGTTGGATGGGTGGGCCAGTAGTATATGGAGGTGTCACATGTGTTGACTGTCGTGTCAGATCACCATGACCTAGTTTGGAATAAGAGCCATGTTGATCTAGCATGCCTAGGAAAATGGGTGGCCCTATTTTAATCCGCCCAACCATGCTACCATGCAGGGCTAGGAATGGTAACCGTACCGTGCTTAGCATGGCACAATTTTTTCCGGCCAGACCCGGTTCTGGCTCATACAGGTTGGTTTTTATAATTTATTAATTTAATATTTTTTTTAAATTATATTATTTTTTATGTAATAATTAATTAGTTAATGTTTAAATATTATTAAATCGTAAATTATTAATTTGTAATATTTTAAAACTTATTTATGTTTATTATTTGTATTTTTTATTAATTAGAATTAGAATTTAGATATGAATTAATAAGGTATTCAAACTTTAATACGAATTAAATTTTAAATTGAACGCACAATGAAAAAAAAATAAATATTCAAGTTTTAATTTTCAAGCATAATTCACAACCAAAAATTAAATAAATACAATAAGTCTAAATGATTGAAACACAAATGACAAATACAAATCAAACCAAATACAATGTAATCAAAAATAAGTACATTGAAATAAAAAATTCGAATCAGATATAAGTATAACATAAGTGTTGCAATCTTACAATCATCAACTATCAGGCGTAAAATGGCAAAGTCATCAATCGTTATATCATTATCATCCTTAATATTAATATCACTGTCATCATATGAATCATTATAAACAATCAACTCCTCCGTTTTTGTAGCAGTCTCAGCACTATCTTAGATGCCAAAGTTTGAATTCTCCCAATTATTTATGCATGCTAAAGTCTCAACAATATCTGGACATAATCTTGATCTCTTATCCAAGATCATATTTACTGCAACAGAAAAAGCAAACTCTGATGCTACGCTTGATACCAGAGGAATCAGTACTTCCTGTGTCATCCTAGATAGGATGAGAAATGTGGACTCGTATGATTTTTATCACAATAATATATTAAGATTTTTAATATCTGAATGTGATATGATTGAACAATAATCAATATCTAAGTACTGAGAAAGCTCGCTCCTATTCGATGGTCCACCCTGTTATTTTCTCCTTGCTAACTGAATGGAAAAGTTGTCGTCTCCGAATATGATATCAATATCAGTACTCAGAGCCTCGTTATTACCATCACCATACTCAGTATCATATTATGTGAAAAATTTAGTTAACTTCACATGAATGAATCTTTCATATGGATATTTCAGGTTCATGCACAAGAAAATATAAGTCAAAACGTTATTTATCTTTTCCACATTAACCATATGGTCCATTCAGGTAGCCAGATAATAAAGAGATGGAATGATGGACTAGTACTTTAAGTATTTGATTTTCATCTCTACAATCATATGGCTAATTGTTAGGTCAGCTCGATACTTTTTAAACATGTTAATAATATTGTATAAGTACTTGAGTGCAATGCAAGTCGTGAGAGTATAAATCGATGAATACATGTTCGTCGTATCAAAAATCTTCAGGAATTTCATAAGTGAAATTTCTGTAGCTCAGTCAGTATCGTTAATAATAAGTTTATTATCTTACAATTGACGTAATCAGATATCACGCGTACATATCCAACACATGACTCCAACATCAGATAAGTGTAATTCCATCGGTGTTACACATCTGATTGGAATTTTTTTTTCTTAAGATTTGCAGACAAACAATGATTAACAAATTTTTGTTGTCTGTGAGGTGTGAATGTATTTTAGTGAGTTGCATATATTTTTCAAAGCGGGAGAACACACATTCATTTCTGCTTGTACAATCAGATTAATCACGTGACATATGCATCTAATGTGAAAAGTATTTTCTAATGGTATGTCTTATAATACTTCTAACAAACATGTTAATCGTTATTCTATTATTAGCTGCGTTATTAAATGTGATAATAAAAATTTTATTTTAAATTTTATAATCTCTAAAGATATTTATCATGTACTCAAAAATGATCGGGCCATCATGAGAATGAATAATCTCAAAAAATCTTAAAATTTTTTTATTTAAAGTTCTTTTTGAGTCTACATAGTAGGTGTTGAGATATGCATAAGATGCATCGTCGTGACTAGCCCAAATATCAAACATCACAGACACAACTCTATTATACTGTATAAATTCATTAATTATTAATTATTTTTCTAATTTATAATATTTTAATATATTGTTCTTATATGTGGACTTATGAATCTTTCGATATGTAGGCTGCAAATATATTTGTATGATACTCACTACTCTTAGATCTTTCGAAAATCTAATCAGAAGATCCATTGTGATGATCAGGTTGATCATGCTTTTCCTTCCTAACTCGTTGCGGTATATGAAGAAGGTAAATTTTGAGACTGAACTGGATCTAATCTCAAAAAACTCACTGCTGAGTAGGGTTTGTCTAAGATCTAATGCATCATATTTGTTAGTGCATATTTTGACATAGAGGTGTCAAACTGTCCGGAACAGCCCGGGCCCGACACAGTTCAGCTATTCTTGTGCCCTGCCAGGCATGTGGGCACGGCACGCATGACCATGCAACGAACGTGATCAATACGAGCTGACGTCTGACAGGCGAGGCTTGCTAAGCTCTAAAAGGGTGAATACGTGCTACGGCATGGCGGTGTGCCATCAAAATCTTAATTTTCTTAAAAAATTAGGGTTTTGTCTGACTCGAACTGGGTCGAATCCAGCGGGTTTCGGGCCGCGGACCCGTGCAGGGCCAACACTGCATGGTAATTATGCTGGGCTAGGCATGCCATGGTTACCGTACCATACTTGGCCCATCAGGGTAGCTCGGTTGTGCGACCTTAAACTGGGTCAGGCCGGGCCGGGCAGGTCTGTTTGACACCTCTATTTCGGCATATCTCTTAAGGTGTCTAGTCCCACATGCACTCTTACAAGTTAATTTTTTTATAATATTTGTATTCTGTTGATTCTTCTTCGGCACCCCAAATATTTTTTTTATTTTATTATATAAAAATGAGCCTAAACTATTGAAGTCTTTGATTTTTTGTTTTTTAGTTGTTTGGGTCGAGGTTACCAGATAAATCAAAGTTTCTGTAGTCTTGGACCTTTCCATATGATTTTTATTTTCTATATTTAAATTAATTTTATTTTCTTTATTTAAATTAATATTGTCATTATTTTTTTTAGATAAGAGGATTGAGTAGAGTGAGAGTGAAAAACTATTAAATAGTAAATACTAATATTTTTTAAAATTAAGTTAACAGTAAACTATATAAAAAAATGAAATACCCGTAAAGTAGCGTAAAGCACATGCACTACAAATCTAAAGTCTAATCCAAATACTAACTAAAGTTGAATCCAAGTTGAGTCTTGAAAATTGCTTAAATCCTGAGAGAGAGAAATTTAGGAGAGCGATAAAGAGAGAGAATAAGAATTGAGATTTGAGAAATTTATATTTTTGAAAAAATATAAATATTAGAGAGGGGGAAGGGGGTGATTATAGATTAATAAAAAGTTATTTTAAATTTTTTTTTTTGATTTTTTAATATTTTTATTTATTTATTTGGGGCAGAATCATTTGGACCGTCAAATTCTGTCCCTTAGTTGTTGGAGGTGAAATTCAACGGCTCATATTCAAATTGTGGACTTGGATTTGGGTCGAAAAAATTGTTGGGGGGTGGATTTGGATTCGGGTCGAAAAAATTGTGGGTCCGGATTGGGGCCCAACGCCTCGACGGAATTTTCGGATCTGGCGGGGGCTCGGGCGGTTTCAAAGTTCATGCTGAGTAGCCGTGCCGTGAACAGGCCCGACACTGGCAAGGCCACGGGTCATTTCTGTGTCGTGTCGGGCCAGACACGACCGAACTGTGCCATGCCTTATGCAGGACTGGGCCGGCCCATCTCGTTTGACACCTTTATCCCAACACAATCCTAGCATAATGCATGGGCCATGCCTGGCACGAACCCATGACTAAATACTAATCCATGATAGCTTGAGGTTAGGTTATGCTAACCAGGGTTCATGCGAGGCTAATTTGGGCTTGGAATATTGATTAATATTTGCGTTGAAAAGACCTCAATAGGGTGAAGTTGAAAATGGGCCATTTGATGGGTTGGTTCGACTTCGATTTGACTTGACATGTTCTTTTTGTTGGTTGTTTAGGTTCATGCTGCCCTAAGGCACGACTCGAGCATTACCTATTTTCCAAAGGGACTTTGGTTTGTACATTGGGTTGTGTTGTGTTGCATGCGTAATCAGCTTGCGGGCCAATCCCTTGGGCCTGACACGACTCATGCCTTCGGGCTTTGTTGTCCCACAATTTTATGGCTTGGGTTTGGATGTGCCGTGGTGTAGGCTGGGCAGTTTTTGCCCATTTTCCACCTCTACTGGCATGACTTGTGTCCTTTTTGCCCTTGTTTCATTAGCCCTATTGTGTGGCATGTGGCTTTGGGTTCCCTGGCACGGATGCCCTCATCATGTGTCTCATGGCTTGTGGTCCATTGGTTGTGGCAACTAATCACTACCATTGGCCTCTAGCTTGCAACCATGAGTAGGCCCATGACAAGACGCCCATAGGTCTCCGCTTGACCTTTGGGCCCATTGGCCACTTACTATGTAATTTGTATTAATGCATTTGCTATATTTTTTTTATTTTTAAATTAAATTTATTTTAAGTTTTTTAATAATCAAATAATTTTTTTTTCTTAAAGTTTAAGCATGTATGCATTATACATATAATAATGGAATTAATAATGAATATATAAAATGAGTTGATTAAAGAAAATGAAATAATAAAATTATGACTTATTATTTTAATAAATTATGTGAAAAAACAATAAAAAAATGAAAAAAAATACAAGAAAATAATTTACCTGGTGATACAGAACAGTTATAGTTTTGAATAAAATAATAATTAAAATTAAATAAAAATAAATATTTTAACATTGTTATGCTCTTTATTTGTAGTGTTATTAAGTATTAGATCCATTTATTTTTGAAATTTAGAAAAAGTCAGATTCATAACTCAGAAAATGAAAATAGAGATAAGATAGATTAAATAGAGTATTATATTTTTTCTAATTATCTTGTTATGAGATTCATAATCTTGTTATGAGATTCATAATCTTGTTATGAGAAACTATTGAAATTAATTGTATCTTAAATAAATGTAGGGTAAAACATAAAAGAAAAAAAATATATAATTATTGTTAGGTCATAGTTTTAAAAGGTGCAAGGCATGCTAAGATGCAAAATCTTTCCAGAGCCTAATGTTGCTGGCCTACTCATTCGCTTAGCGATGCAATTTCAGTGGTTGCCCCACAATCAACACTATTATGAGATTCAGCTTGTCATGTTATACTTTATGCTTTTTTGCTAATTGATTTCGTCCTACCATAGGCTTATCATAAGAGTGACTCTAACTCCTAACCAATTTACGTAGGATAGGCCAATACTCTTTTTCATAGTCAAGTCTTAGAGTTGTGACAAGTTTCTCAAACTTAACAGGATTGATATGCTTGAATTGCAAAGAAAATCACCTTCAACATATTTTTACTCAAATTAATCAGCATGTTTGCTATTTAATAAAGTATATAGTTATAATCACGAATATACATGATAGGTTTGTGATACTAGGTGCACAACACACTTTAAACATTAGCTTTATTGAAGTGTGACACCATATTTGTGTGTGTGTGTGTGTGTATAATTTTATATAATATTATTAAATATTATTCATAAATTCAATCTAATTTACAAAAAACACGAAAATAAAAAATTTTAAGAATAAAATCAAAGTATCGTGAGTGTCAATGTATATCTAAATTCAAAGTTTCTAAAATAACATATGATTTATCACAATATTAATAAAAATCACATAACCAAATAACCAATATTTTCATCATCATATTTGTAGTATTTCTCATATTTCTCTTTTATTGAATCAATCATTTAATCTTTATTTATTAATATAATGAAATCACATTCAAAAGCTTAAAGCTATTTCACTTGGCCTTTATATTGGTATTATGCTTGAACTTTATCTTGCTCTTGCTTTAGTATTAAACTAGGCTCATCAGGACCACTAGCTCTAGTAATATTATTTCATGTCAAATTATTATCATCAAATACAAAATTATCTTGTGCATTTTTATGGGAATTCTCATAATTTATTCTTTCAATTAATAATTTAGTATTATCATTTATATCTTTCAAAGAAGTTGAGTCAATAATGTTATATTCATTATATTTTTTGTGGTTTGATTATATTTTATGTAAACCAAATAATTCAAGCATTGATGGACTAACATATCTCTTCTTGCTTGTATTTTGGCGTACTACATGTTTAAGTTGAGGATTTTCATTATAATTCTTTGTAAATGTTGTATGAAAGCTTCATATGCAGCTCACCATTCAACTGCAATTAAGAGATAATTTAATAAAATATTTAATTTATTTTAGCAATATATGTGTGTGTGTGTGTGTGTGTGTGTGTATATATATATATATAATCATTTAAATTAACAAAACTAAATATCTAATTAGTGGTTTAGTTTTTGTTTTTCTTGTCATGTTTGTCAATTTATTTCTAAATAGTCCTTGATATTTACATACAAATTTACTTGTCATGGCTTTTTTTTTGTATAATATTATTTCTTGTCAGTTTCAAGATGCATTTATATACATTACTCATTATATTTGTTGAATATTTTATTTTTGGTTTGTCATAGAAGAATTTAGGTTTCAAAAAGTACTTGACTACATGCAAATATCGATGCAGCTTAACTTACATATCTTATTAATATTTTTCATAATTTCTCTTCATTTTTTATGGAAATTTCTCACAATTCTATTTTAAGCTCTTCCTATTATCTCCTATATGTAGTTCATATAAGTATTTGTTTAACTATCAATCAATCAAAGAATATGAACAAGGGGACCTGACCTCTTTAAGAAAAATATCATAGTGTTCCAAAATGAAGGTAGCAAAACTATGTTACCTATAATTTTTCTTGTGTGCTCTTTTGTCTAATTTCTATATGACCAATATGAACTTGTAAATATTTTTTCTAAGTTATTTTTTTATTCATGCAAGTAGGATAATGTGATAAATCGAGTGACAAATTGAGACTTGGCAAGCCTATGTAATTTTGTTAGTCTAGTGAACTACCTTATGTTAAGTTGACCTGATCAATTATAAATATAACTATTTAGCTATGTGATCCTTTTTAATATCTTCTAACTTTTTGATATCCTTCAACATCATGTTAAGTTAATGTGCAACACATGATGTCTAATATAAATATGATTATTTTATTGCTAATAAACCTCTTTGTATTAGATTAAACATGATAATTTATATAAATAATAATGTTTGAACATACAAAAATTTTAATGTTATCATTAAATAAAAATTTTAGTAGTATTTATTAGTTATTTGTCATCATATAAATTGAGTGCTTATTTGTGATTACTTCAATAATATTTTTTTTACCAACTTATACTGTTCAAGTATCAAGTAATTTAAATGTTTTTTATTTTATTTTAATAATTTATGAGACATCAATGACTTATATAAACATGATTTTATTTAAACAATTAATAAAATGGTTTCAAATTTCTTTTTTTTATTAGTCTATTCATTCGATATACTTGAATAATTATTTTTTTTTCTAATTAAATAATCTTTCATTAAATTCTTGGAAATAGTTAATTCCTTGAGATTAGCAACCCTGATCTCATGAAGAAATGGTCCCTTCGTGCCTACACCATATTGGCCAATAATATTAATTATTGTTTAAAATTTGGGTGAGTGATCATATTAAATGGAATAGATGTCATATACATTTACCTTATTATAAAAGTATAAACTTTTTTTTTTTTTTTTTTTTGTAATGATAATAGCTTGATTCATAGGATATTTTTGTCTTAGTTTCTTTGAAGATTGTAACACACCATTACTTTCTTCATGTTTATTGCTTTCACTAAAATATATTGGTTACACCCATTTTATTATTATTGTCCTTATAAACATCATCATTTTGGTAACCAAAGAAATCTTCATTTGTATTTTGGTTGTTTATATTCATGTATTTTTTTTTGTGATTTTTTGTACTCATGCTCTTTCATTTTTTGTGTAATAACTTTCAGCCATTTTTTATCCTTAGTAATATTGTTAGAATCATTAACAAGATGTTTTAGTGTGTGTTAGATATCTTTTTTTTTTGTTCATAAAAAATACATATAAGAGCGTTCAAATCATTTTTATTAGCTAAATAGACATATTTTCACCCAAAATTTATTTTTCACACGAATTAGTCTAGCTGAACTATATTTTCATTATCAATTATTATAATAAAGAGAAAAAAATACCAAGAGCTCCATGGGGATTAAGGCAGCCTTGTTGTGGGGGAGGGGGAGCATGTAAAAAAAAATTGGCCGTAAACTATAATTGAAGAGAAAATATTTCTAAAAATAGACTCTTTCTTTCTTTAATTCTTGTTGTTTTACAATCAATACGATGATTTATTTATATGCAATAGTTTGTCCTAATAAAACCAAAAATTAAAAATCATTATCATCCATTAGAGTAACTATTGACTCTTGACATTTCATCTTCCCTATTGAAAACAAATATTTAATGTCTAAAAAAAAAATTCTCCATTAAAAATTGACATTTAATATTTATTTAACAAAACTCCCCCATAAACTTAAATGCTTCTGTCATCTTTCATGCCGAGTAATCTTTTGTAGTTGTCGAGTAGTATCGTAGGTAGTGGTTTGGTGAAGATATCTGCGAATTGGTCCCGACTTGTCACGTATACTAATTTTATATTTCCTTCCTTTACTTGATCTCGGATGAAGTGAAAACGAACGTCAATATGTTTGCTTTTCTCATGATTCACCGGGTTCTTACTCAATTCAATTGCTAATTTGTTGTTAACTCGTATCTCAGTTGCACCGAATTGTTGCTGCTCCATCTTGCCCAATAAATTTTTGAGCCATATCGCATGACGTACACACAAAGATGTTGCCACATATTCAGCTTCACATGTTGAAAGTGTCATGATTGATTGCTTCTTTGAAAGCCAAGTAAATGCCGTGTCACCCATAAAAAATACATAACCTGATGTGCTTTTTCGATCGTCCAAGTCTCTGCATCAATCACTGTCGGAGTACCCAACCAGCTTGTAATCTGTCATATTTGTATAAAATAACCCGAGTGACATTGTTCCTTTGATGTATCGAAGGATTCGCTTTAATGCCTTCCAATGTGAATAGATTGGCTCCTTCATGAATCAACTTACAATGCCGACACTTAATGCAAGGTCTGGCCTTGTGCATGTGAGATAGCGAAGGCTTCCCACTAAACTCCGATATTTGTTTTCATCGACTCGTTCTCCTCCATCAAACTTAGAGAGTTTTGCACCTGGTTCCATTGGTGTTGAAATTGGATTGCAAGACTCCATCCTGTATTTCTTCAAAATCTCCTTTATATATGCCTCCTGAGATATAAAAATACTCGTCTTTTATTGCCTTACCTCTAGACCAAGGAAAACCTTCATCAAGCCCAAATCTATCATCTTGAATTCCCGTGTCATTGTGCTCTTGAACTTTTGTATCATTTTATTATTATTTCTCATAAAAATGAGATTATCAACATAAAGAGCAACAAATAACATATTACTTCCACTCTTCTTCACATAAAGAGCAACAAATAACATATTACCTCTATTCTTCTTTACATAAAGAGCATGTTCATAAGGACATTGCTCGAACCCGTTCTCTTTGAAGTATGTATCGATACGAGTATTCCACGCCCACGATGCTTGCTTCAACCCATAAAGTGTCTTCTTCAATTTCAATACTTTCTTTTCTTCTCCAATGTTCATGTAACCGGGTGATTGTTTAATATAAACTTATTCTTCAAGCACACCATTTAGGAATGCTGATTTGACATCTATTTGTAATATCGGCCAATTGAGCTGAGCCGCTTGTGAAATGAGCAATCTGATTGTCTCCATTCTTGCAACGGGAGCAAACACCTCATCATAGTCAATTCCCGCCTTTGCTTGTATCTCTTTGCTACAAGTCTCGCTTTATACCATTCTATCTCTCATTGAGCATTCATCTTTCTCTTAAATACTCACTTAATATCAATGGGCTGAGTTCCTTTTGACAATTTTGCTAACTCCCATGTGTTGTTGCGATCTATTGATTTAATCTCTTCGTCCATGGTAGTTTGCCACTTCTTGTCTTGCATCATCTGTTCAAAACTTAAATTTTCGGAATCTACCAAAAGACATACAAGGTGTACCTCATTTGATGAATCATACAAATTTTGTAAACTTCGCATATTGGGTTGTCGTGGTTCATTTTCATCATCAATGGTTTCAGAATTTTTTGGTATGGTTGTTGGCATAGCAATTGATGATTCTCCAACATCAAAGATATCCTCTGTTGTTTTATTCCAATCCCATTCATTTGTTTCATGGACTCGTATATCACGGCTCACTAGAATTTTCTTGCTTATTGGGTCAAATAGCTTGTATCCTTTTGTTTTCTTATCATACCCAATGAAAAATATATTTTTTGTTTTTGTCTTCGAGCTTTATTCTTCGCTGATCCGGCACATGTGCGTAGGCCAAATTGCCGAATACACTGAGATGAGAGACCGTTGGTTTTTGTCCACTCCATGTCTCTTGTGGTGTTTGATCATACAATATTGCATGTGGACACCGATTTTGAACATAGACGGCGCATTGCACGGCTTCCGCCCAAAACTCATTCGGCATTTTCTTGCTTTTGAGCATTGACCAAACTATGTCAAGAATGGTTTGGTTCTTCCTCTTGCTTCACCATTTTGCTGTAAAGAGTATGATGTAGTTAAAAATTGCCTTATGTCTTGCTCCTCACAATACTCCATGAAAATTATCGAAGTATATTCGCTGCCTCTGTCGGATCGTACAGATTTAATATATCTACCAGTTGTATTTTCCACCAGCACTTTGAATTTTTTCAACACCTCAAATGCCTCGGATTTTTCTTTCAGAAAATAAACTCAAGTTTTTCGTGAGAAATCATCAATAAAAGAAATGAAATACCTTTTGCCGCTAAAAGATTCAGGGGTGATTGGTCCACATATGTCGGAATGAATCAATTCGAGTGGTTGCTTAGCCCGATACTCTGTCTTCTTTTGAAATGACATTTTTGCATGCTTTTCAAGTACACATTCTTCACAAAATTTTTTCTCGTATTCCATGTCCGATAATCCGTGCACCATATTTTTCTTTGCCAACTTGTTTAGGTCATCATAATGTAGGTGACCAAAATGAAGATGCCACAGTGACGCCTTGTCTTTCACATTGACTTGTAAATATTTTTCTTGCACACTTTTCAAATTCAGCTTGTATATCCGATTTCTTCCCATTTCAATTTGTGCAACTGAACGCCATTGTTTGTCTTTCAATAGTAATATTCTGTCTTTTATAAAACTCAAATATCATTTCATGAGTTGCCTCATACTTAAAATGTTGCTCTTGAGGTCTGGTACGTAATACACATCTTGGATTGACCCAATGAAATCATTCTTTTGTACATAATAAATCGTACCTTTGCCTTTTACCTTAACCTTTAAGCCATCTCCAAACGACACAGATACAGATTCAACCTTTCGCATTTCTTTGAAACAATGCTCGTACCCACACATGTAGTTGCTTGCAGCTGTGTCAAGGTACCACACTGTGTCGTTGTTGGTGTTGACTTTGTTATGTCATTAAGAGAAAGCCTTCTTCCGCCTCGTCATCCATGACTAGATTGTTTGTCTCTTCCATCCTTTTTTCAACTCGACATTCTTTTTCAAAGTACCATACCTTTTCATAATTGTAACATTTATCAGAATTACAATCCTTCGCATAGTGACCATATTTGCCACACTTGTAACACTCAAAGTTGGAATAATTTGACCGACCGCCTCTTCCACGACCGCGTCATCTTCCACGCCAATTTTATTGGTTTGATTGACCCTTCTCCTCATGATACCCTTCTTGACTGTGGCTTTTCCCACCGCGAATTTTTCCTCGACCATCACGACCTCGCCATTTACCTCGAAAGTTTTGAGAATAAAATACTTTTTCGTCATTGAACGATGCTTTAGTTTGAAGTGTCTGCTCAAGTATCTCCTTATTTTTCTTTTTCTTACGATATTCATGTGCCATTAGGAAACATGCAAGCTCGTCGATTGTGAACGTTGCTAGATTCTTTGATTCTTCTATGGCACATACCACATTCTCGAAACTGTCAGTTAACGATCTTAGAATCTTTTCCACGACTCGTGCATCAGATAATTTTTCTCCGTCTCGGTTGAGTTGATTTACCACGGTTTGAACACGCGTGATATAATCGGACACACCTTCTGACTCCTTCATTTTCATGCTTTCAAACTCGTTGCCAAGAGTTTGAAGACGAACTTGTTTAACTCGGTCGGCTCATTTGTACGTAGTCTCCAAGATGTCCCACACTTCTTTTGAAGTTTTTGCACTCGGAATCTTCTCAAAGCCCGATTCATCAACAACTCGGAACATGATGTACAATGCCGTCTTATCTTTTGATCGCGTCTCTTTCAACGCCTTATTTTGAGCCGTCGTATATCCTTCGGTAGATTGAGGTTCTTCAAAATCTTCTTGAACCACCTCCCAACAATCCACAGAACCGTGAAGAGCTTTCATTTGGATGTTCCAATTCTGGTAATTCACCTTCGTTAATCGGGACAGTGGGACATTATTGATTATACTCCCTATCCCCCCTGATATCAAATTGTAAAAAAAAATTGGCCTCAAACCATAATTGAGGAGAAAATATTTCTGAAAATAGATTCTTTCTTTCTTTAATTCTTGTTATTTTACAATCAATACAATGATTTATTTATAGGCATTAGTTTGTCCTATTAAAACCGAAAATTAAAAATCATTATCACCCATTAAAGTAACTATTGACTCTTGACATTTCATCTTCCCTATTGAAAACAAATATTTACTGTCAAAAAAAACTCTCCATTAAAAATTGATATTTAATGTTTATTTAATAAAAGAGCAGACATACACACATGGAGGGGAGGGAGGCAGCTGAGGCATGGATATTGAATATGACAACATTGTTATATATATATATTTTTTGGTATATTGATTGATTTGTCTTTTAAGGTGACTAAGGATACTAGAACTCTTACATACATATATATTATTATTATATATAATATGTGGAATCTTCTTTGATATTCAGAATTATTATTTTTTTATGATGTTGAAGTGAGGCAAAACTATCAAATCCACATAGTTCTACCCTCCTAGGAAAACAAGCTGAGTATGTTGGAGAGAATCTAAGTTTGGTCTTGAACTTTTATATCGTGTTATTATTATCATCTCAAAATCTGAATCAAAATCATTATCATTAAAATTGATATTTTTTATTTTTTATTTTATTTATTATTTGAACTTTAAAAAAATTATAATTTAAAAATTTTATTATTTATAATACAAACTAATAAATATAAATTAAATATGTAGCATAATTTTGTGTGTAATAACTCACTTTTTTTCGTGCTAGTGTCAAAGCTGACACTAGGATAGAGACGGAGAAAAGGAAAACTCAAAATGAAAGTAGATGTGAGAATAAAAGAAATTGAGTAAATATTAAAACAAATTTTTTTTCATATTTGTGATTTTTTTTCATATTTGTGATTTTTTTTCCATTAAAAGATTATTATTATATATATATATGTGTGCGCGCGCGCGCCCGCGTGTGTGTATGGGGCCAGAAATTCTACAGCTGTTGGATTTTTACCTATTAGCTGTTGGGGGCATATATGATGGCTCAAAAACAGTATTTTTTTTTTTTAATTTTTTATATCCTTTAAACAATAATGATAGTAACATTGACAGTGTCGGTATCTGTCTTTGTCTTGAAAGATTCTCATCTGTTATGTTTAGTTTAATGGATGAGGGGAGGAGGGGGGGGGGGGGGGGGGGGGGGTTTTCTAAAAAAAACCTGTGCTTGCTTGGACCATGCCATTGTGCCACCCACGCTTCCCGTGCCTGTGCTGCCCAGCATACATGACACCTCTATTAATTGTATAAACACGTGAAGTATCAAATTTTTTTTGATGAAAATTTGTTGATTGATGTAGGTTTGGTGCAATTTTCAATATGGCTCGACTCTACTTGGATGATTTAAGAAGTGGGTTTGAGAAGGGAGCATGGTGGCAGAGGTTCTTCCAAGGGTATGGCATGATAACTTGGATGGTAGTGGTCAACTTAGCTTGTTCTGGGCTAGCTGTTTCATGGTTAATGAAATATGCAGATAATATCATCAAGGTAATAATTCCCTTCTCTCTTTTATTCCCTCGAGGGGGAAAAAATGCCCCTTGTGTCGTCAATTTGGTTTTTGTTCGACTTTCTCATGCCATTCCAAACCAGGTTTACTCGACGTCAATGGCAATGCTGCTGACAATGATTATTTCTGTGCCTCTTTTCAACTTTCGACCAACTCTTCAAGTAAGCTCCATTGTGCTAGTACAACCAACCTCATGTGGCTATACATGTGAATTCTTGTTTCTTCTTTGTTTATGATTTGTAGAGTTTCTTATTTTTTTATATATTTTGTAATTTAACATCAATCTGGTCAACTTCTGTGCACCTTGATCTCACGGGGGGAGATGAGCCTTTCCTATTGGTTCTGCTTCTGCACCCGTTTTGGTTGAAGGTGAGATTCTAGCCCTGGTGTGGTGTGGGTGAACATGTTCCGTTAAATGTTTTGATTGCAGCTTTTCTTGGGAATTATTGTCTGCATAATGTCGCTGCATATGTATTTTGTGCCTTTGAATGTGCAAGGGGAATTGACTTCGCAGCAACAATCAGGTCCAGAAGATATTTGATGATTTTTGATAAAATTTTGATTAATTTGGATAATATTTATCCCTCCGGTACATTTTGATGATATTTGATGTGTGTTTGGGTAATGACTTGCATAATTGACATAATTTTCATAGTTTTTGTTTATCAGCACCAAAATTTTATTTAATTATTTATTTTATTTGTGTATTCTCTACCCAAAAGTTTCATTTGTTAAAATTCAACATTCTTATCTTTGTTATGTTTCAATAATATGTGATAATATTTATGTTTTGGTTTTAATAAATTAGGACTGACCACAATGTTTAGTAGTAGGCATTAAATTTTGATTGTCATGTCGCACATGATTTCTAAATTTAATATATAAAATAAGAAGTTTTTATGATAGTTCATAAATTTACTATGAAACATAATATACGAACATCACTATCAATGGTAAAATGTGGAATGTTATAATGGTTTGCTCCCACACAGTAGAAATTCCTAATGATAAATATTACAATGAGGTTTATTGATTATGTAAATTGAGGATTATATGGAATCATGCTAATGTGTTTTTTTTTTTATATAATTAGCTCAATAATTTAAAAGAACATCAGAAGTGAATTGATAGTTTGAGCAAAGGATTGAAATTTAGTAATCCAATGAGAAGAATTTAAAAAAAATAAAAAACAAAACCTCAAAATAAAGTATACACATAAGCATAAAATTATCTTACCGTCACACAGTCAAATTCTACCACAAAAAATATACAATAGTAACAAGTATCGTCGCAGCACAACAATTGTCAAAAAATAATAGTTTTGGGGAACCTAAGATTCAAAAATCCTTGGTCATGATAACATGCGTAATACTAATATATGATTATTATTATTTTTTAGAATTATTGTTGTTTTAATAAGAATGACATATTTTCATAAGGATCATATGTTGTCAGTGGAGTCGTCTCTTATGATGCTCTATTTCAGCCTCTAAACAAAGAAAAATGATGTTACATTGAAGTAGCATCATTCATGCCATTATTACATAATTTAAATCAAAAAAAATAAAAATAAACCATCACCTGTTACATTAGCTTTTAAATATTATTTAACATGATATTTTATTTTTCTTTTAATTTTAAAACATGATATTAAACATTTTATGTGTGTGTGTGTGTGTGTGTGTGTGTGTGTGTGTGTGTGTAATTAAAATCAATTTAATATAAATCATTTAATTTGTTTAATAATAAAATTAAATAATTTGATCAATATCAAATTAATTATTATGATTATATATACTCATGCTCTAAATAAATAAACAAAATTTTTAAAATATTTCTAATTACACTAGATAAAGTTACGGAAGATCTAAATATGATTTCGGGCTCTCATTATAAGTTATATTGTATCATAATTTATATTAATTATATTTCATATCATTATTGAATTTTAATTATATTTCCTAACTTATTCATGATAATTTGTATATTTTGTTATGTAACACTTATTAAATTCTTTATATTAAGATTACATAAACTCATTGATTGAATTAAGTTTTTAATAATCTAGTTCAATCAATCTTTAATTATTTTTTCTAAACTTTCAACTTAATTTATTTGAAATATCGGATCAAGATTTATTTGTAGGGTTCGATGATATCAAAACATATAAGTTTTCTCAAGGGGACATCAGCAATCTTTTTAACATGAAATGAATTTTATTAGTAATTAATATTCATCATATAATTAATAAAGTTATCTAATTCATAGAATTCGTATATTTATTTTGAGTTTATTCTTTATGAATCAAAATAATCGTCAACAAAAATATGTAAATATTAATTATTTCAAGAATAATAATGATATATTTTATTTTACATGTCAGTACAAAGTAATCACATTGTGGTGCTCTTGTTCAATACATAAAAATATACTATCACTAGAAGTTAAAACTTTATTAGTTTTTATAGTTAAAATAGACCTACTAAAATAATGTACTACAAACTTATCGATAAATTGCCCAATTTTAATAGATTATAAATAATAAACTTATATTTTATAAGAACTGATGATTCGATCTTCCTTTTGTAAGTCAAGTTAAACATGCTAAATCATCTACTACATAGAATAAAAGACATGCATTTCTAGAAATTTAACTCATTATAAATTTGTTCAATAAAATAAGAAAATAATTCAAATCTAATAAAAGAAAAATAACAATAAATAACTTTGAGAATTAAGCAATTATAATAATCTCACTTAGACTTAAAGTCGTGATATCACATGTTTGACACTCCTTTTTTTTTTCACAAGTCTTTTTAAGTTTTAGCTGTAAGCTCTTCATAAAAGAATCCACCAAATTGTTTGCTAAGTTATCTGACAATATCACTTTCGTCACCACCATATCTCTTTCTCTTTTTTATATCTCTTATCAGATAATATTTATGATCGATGTGTTTCAATTTCTTGTGGATTCTTAATTCCTCAAAGTTAATAATTATTTCACTATTATTATAATATAATGTACAAAAGGAATAATCCCCAAGTGTGTTAGTAAGTTCCTGAGCCATATAGCATTCTTTGCTACTTCTAAGTAGATGTGTCAACCAGGCTGGGTAGCCTGGGCATGACCCAATTCAACACTGCCTAGCCCGATATTGTATGGTCCAGAACCATGTATGGTTCCAGGTCGTGTTGCCCCATGGCACGGTTCATGCCATGCTAGGCTGGTGTGAGCCATGTCTCATGTCGGGATAGGCATAACTCATATGTCTGACCTAGTAGCACGGTCCACCAGCTGAAGATTTGGTATCGACTATGGGTCATGGGTCAAGTTCCGTTGGGTGACAAAGTAGGTTATTTTTATTAAAAAACTCCAACCATGTAAGCTAGATATTGACCACGTGGCCGATTGCAATTGATTGACCACTTAAGTTAGCCACCCATAGTATTTTCATGCAATGGGTTGCACGGGTATAGTCTGACATGGCCCTACACTTGGTCGTGTCACCATGCCATGAAAGGTTAGCTAGATGATTCGCACGGCATGAGAATCATACCGTGTCGTGCTAGACAAGACACGGAATGATTCCCATGCCTAGCAAAAATGGGCCGTGCTGATATGGCACGACCCTTTTGGCACATCTACTTCTGGGACTATCATATATTCAGCATCCATAGTAAACTCAGGGATACAAGATTATTTAATACTCATCTAATTTATGGTTTCATTTCTCAGGGTAAATACATAATCTAAGGTAGACTTTCTCAAATCATCATTTAATTGTAAATCCTAGTTTGTGTATCCAATAGATATAATATTGCCCACTTGGTACATCTATATATAATGTCTAGTTATTTTTAGGTATTTGATTATATATTTTATTACTGCCCAATGTTTTTATCTTGAGTTAGGTTGATATATGTTAATAATGTGTACAAAAAAATAAATATCAAGTCTAGTGCATAACATTGTATACATCATGCTTCCTACTATTGATGCATAATGAATTGTCTTCATTTTCCTTATCTCACTAGGTGTTTTGGTACGATGATTTTTTGATTGAGTAATTCCATATTTGAAAGAAAAAAAAATGTTCTTGTAATAAAACGAGTCAATATCTTATCGATATAAACAACTTGAGTCAAACCAAATATTTTTTTCTTGTGATCTTACAAGATCTTAATTCCAAAAATTTGAGAAACTTTTCCAAAGTTTGTCATGTCGAATTGATTGAATAGTCATGTTTTGACCAAAGACAACAAACTCATAATTATCAATGAGTAATATATCATCATTATATAATATCAAGAGCACCATCATGCTACTGCATCACTTTATATATGCACAATAATTATCTTGACATTAATCAAAATCATAAGATTTAATGACTTGATCAAAATGAGTATTCAAATATCTAGATACTTGTTTAAGCTCATAAATAGACTTATTTAATTTACACAAGATGTGATCTTAGCCCTTTTTTATAAATATATCATATAGACATATTCTTTAAGATGTCTATTTAAAAATGTAGTTTTTACATTCATTTGTAAAATCCCATAGTCATGATGAATTGTAATGAACAATAGAATTCAAATTGACTTTAGCAAGATTAATGGTGAAAGAGTTTCATTATAATCGATTCTCTCTTTCTGAGTAAACTTTTTTGCAAAAAATATAGCCTTATAAGTCTCAATATTATTGTCTATTCTTTTTTTTTCTTATAAATCTACTTACACTTAGTGGGTTTTATCTCTTCAGGTGGTTCAATAAGATCCTAGTCATGACTAAAGTGCATGGACCGCATCTTTGATTTTTATATCTTTTAGGATTAGTATCAACCTCATCAAAAATTCTATTATATTACTCTCACAAGAGTATATACATATGAGGTGATGAATAATCTTTTCAAATATGAGACACTCCTTTTGGTTATATACTTTTAGTAACATGCTCTATAGATATTAATACTTATGAACCATTATGATCATCATCCTCTAGTTGTGCAACTGGTATATCAATGATAGGTTCATAAAGTCAAATATTGATATTGCCATCAACGGTTCTCCCACTATGATGAGGCAATAAGATATCTAGGATATTACCTTACAATATATCTACTTGTATCACTAATATTGAAAGAGTTTGGGCTAGTTTATATCCTCATAATTCTTTCAGATAATTTTATTTCTAGACTTTTGGTGTGTTATATAGTCTTTTTCTAAGAATCAGACATTGATATTAACAGTGACCTTTCGATCATTTGGACTTTAAAATAAATCACCTTTACTTTTTTTATTATATCTCATTAAGAAACAAATTTATATTTTAGGTTCTGATTTATAAGTTTTACCTTTCAGCACATGTGCTAGGCATTCCCACAATAAAATTTGTTTTAGACTATATATGTTTATATCTAGTCTAAAATTAAGTTAAAGTAACAGTTAGAGACTTTTATGGAACCATGTTCAAAACATAAGATATTGTTTCTACATATCCCAAAAGGAATTAGACATATATGAATAATTCATTATCGATCTTACCAATTTTCTAAGAGTCATATTCCTTCGTTCTGTCACGCCATTCTATTACTAAATGTCAGCTACAAATAATTAGGATATAATTCCTTGATCCAATAAGCAGTCCCTGAATTCTCTTAAGAGATACAACAATGATCAAATCATATTGTCTTGAGATATTTATTTTAATATTTGTCCATTTTTGTCCAATACTATTTGAATTTTTCTAAGGCATCAGACATAAGGTGTATTAAATGAATATACTCATATATTGAGTAATCATTAATAAATGTGATGAAGTACTCAAAACTATATCTTGCTTGGATAGCTATAGGTCCACATAAATCAGAATGAACAATTTTCAA
Organism: Sapria himalayana; assembly: GCA_029783825.1. Lineage (NCBI taxonomy): Eukaryota > Viridiplantae > Streptophyta > Magnoliopsida > Malpighiales > Rafflesiaceae > Sapria > Sapria himalayana. The sequence goes on along the minus strand of JAREIK010003076.1, from coordinate 2,160,528 downwards.
TGGCTCTTTGGCTCTATAGTTTTTAGCCACAAAGGGCTGCTTGATCATCTTTGCTTCTAAGCTGAATTCACATATTAGAAGTGTTTCTATCTTAAACAAACTCAAATGTCCATTTTTAATCTGTCTCAAAATTTATTTTATATTTTTATGACCTTGGCAGGAGTGCCAAAGATATATCTAGTTCATATCATATGGATATTTTATTTTATATAATAAGATATTGATATTATTTAACTCATTCTATTGCCTTGGAGTATAGATGATTTTAATAATACAAAGATTGCATTTTAATGCATCAGAACAAATAAATTTTTTATTCAAGTAAATTAGATAAAATTATTGAATAAAAGAAAAGTCTATCTTTAACCACATTGAAAATATAATTCAAGTTTCTTCTGATTGATAATACATAAAGACAATCTTTCAAAAATAAAATAGTTTCTCTCTCAAATTGAAGTAAACAATCTTCCACTGTAACATTCATTGTCTTTGTAGTATTTCTCATATGAAGATCGATCTCTATATCACATAGTAGTCTTGTTTCTTGGAACCCATACAAGGAGTTGCAAACATGATTAGTGACATTCATATCTACACATCAAGTAATCGTAGATACTATTATCAAATATGTTTCAACTATTAGTAATTGAAATTTATCTTGATTATTCACTTTGTTGAGATAAATCTGACATTCCTTCTTCTAATTCCATGACTACTTGCAATACAAATACTCACTTTGGCTATTTCATTCCTACTTGTGATTTAGGAGTTGTCCGTGGAACATTAGAAATTTGTGAAATTTCTTTCTTTTATTACCTTTTAGTTTAGAAGTCTTTTCAGCCACAAATATTTCGGATAGTTTCTTGATAATACTTTTAGCCAATACTAATTCTTCAAGTAATTATGCCAAAATCCAATCAAGTTTATTTATATTATAATTTAGGTAGAATTGCCTATAAGAATTTGACAACAATTAGAAAATAATATAAATATGAGAGTTCACATCAATCTCAGTTTTAAGAATCTCCAATTCATTCAGAAGACTAATCATATTTATAATATAATTCTTATTTTGTGTGTTTTTGGCCATCGTAATATTTATCTTATTCCTTATGACTTTCTTCTTAATAGAACGAGTTTAATTTTTAAATATTTTTTTGAGATTGGACAACATATTATAGGCAATGATCATTGTCTAATACTAATTTTTAAATATACTTGACATAGAAGCTAAAATATAACACCTTGATATTTTATCTGCCTTTATTCATATATCATAAGGTTCGGCTTCTTCATTAGTTTTCCTTTCATGAAGTTTATCGGGGCATAGATCTGTGAACACAAATTTATAGTTTTCAGCAATCATGACAATGTCAAAGTTTCTTTTCCAATTTATATAAATTGATCTTATCGAGTTACTTTTCTTTAAGAATTATAATGAGTGTGTTGAATGATGTTTTTTTAAAAATACCTAAAAAATTTATAGAGTTCATTAAATTGAATTCTATCATAAAAATTAGTCCTTTCTGCTAATTCTTAAATGAATTTGTCATCAGTCCAATACTCCATGAATATTATGTCTTGTAGGAGAATATCTATTATTTATTATTTGTTCAGACATTTCAATTTGTATTAATCTTGTTATCTAGGTTGCATGGCGTGTCAAACAAGATTAAATTAATAATTTATTTTTGATCCTGCAAACAATAGTACTAATTCAGATAAAGAAGATGTTATTATTCATAACTAAGTATAAATTATCATCCAATTTTAAACCAATTGATCTGTAAAGGAATTATTTGATGGAGAAAAGATTCAGTTAAATAATTTATAAAATTAGCTTATGGTAGTTTATGCAAGTATACTTGCAAGCCAGTTGATCTAATAGAGATAATATACCTAGACCAACACACACTACTACAATTCACTGAATTATTAACTAATTATTTCGTCGGTAATTCAGTGTTTTATGGTCAATAAACCTAATACTGACCATTTATCAACCAATTATTTAGTTGTAATTTTGCCCATCGGTAATTTTTTTGCCGACAAAAAATTAGTCGGTCGGTAAATTATCGATCATTTACATACCTTCTACTGAAAAATAATTACCAACTATATTCTGATAATTTTCCGACTAAAATAATTAGGTAGGTACATAGTTTCCAAATGGTCGGTAATTAGTTTCCTAAAGTATTATCGACTATTGATATTAAAAAATTTTGGTTGGTTTTTGGTCGCAATTTCGTTGGTAAATTAATTTTTAAATATTTTTTCCATTTTGATTTAAATATCTTACTTTTGAAAGACACACAGACACACACACACACACACACACACACACACACAGAAATATATTATGATTACGAAACAAAAAAAAAGTACAATTAAAACTAGCAAACAACTTTATATACTATATATTTATAGTAAATACATCAAGAGAAAATGAAAAAATGAATTTCAAATTCAAAGTTTAAGGCTTGAAAAAAAATGTGTGTAATACACTCAATCATCCAACCTAGTTTCATAATTGTTATGCTGTGATGTATCTAGTCCGCATGGTGAGATGTTGGGTACTAGGGTAGAGCTGGCTGTAACTGCTAGTCATGATGTGGTTGCTGCAGGTGCTACTGTAGGTGATAGAGTAGATGCTATAGCTGGACATTATGCCGAGTAATCCGAGGTAGATCATCAGGGTTGAATTGCAGTCCTCCTTTTTTAAAACTTCTTTGTAATCTAGTCAAAATATAAATACAACTCATCCATATCATCCTTATAGTTGATAATGTGTCGCTCAGTATCGGCAAACTGATACTATATCGCATTTTGCATCGCGTCTTGAAATTCCTCCATCATCGAGAATAACTTCAAAACTGATCCTGAAAATTCAGTTTCATAATCTGGCCATCTATGCGAGTAGAATGATGATGTCGACGAACCGACGTCATAGACATGCATCTTCTCCTTGCCATCAACAGGCGCATATCTAATCTGATTCATATCAACTGGTGGAGTTGGTGAATGAGAAATACATGTTGCACCATCACATGAACCTGAAGTAGACTGTGAATATGCTTGAGTCGCAGCAGCTAACATTTCCTCATATCTCGCCTAATAAACATGTACGATATGTATTTAAATTTATATTCAAAAAAAAAGAGGAGTTATTTTAAAAAAAAAAAAACTTAAATTTGTTTCACGAGATCTCTGATCGACAAAGTTAGATCATCATGAGCCTTTGTGTGTGTGTGTGTGTGTGTGTGTGTGTGTGTGTGTGTGTGTGTGTATTAGAATAAGTGAGGAGCAATGAGCTTCTTAAATCTTACCCTCATTGCGTGTCTTTAATTACACAATACATACGTTAATTCTATTGAAAATAAATTCCTTATAATAAATAAAAATTAGGCATAATTGAACATAATTTACAAAGTAATAAACATAAAAAGTATATATTAGAAATAATACAAATGCTCATTCGTGCTCACGCATAGAGCGAGACCCACAAGTGTGTGTAGACTTGCCGGTACCCTCTCCAACCCACTCTGAGCGACGATTGCTGCTCTGTTTATCACACCTCTTCCTATAATCAGGATATTCCTATCTTTTATGTCACTCCTTGAAAATATGATCCGGGACACTCAAATCTTATTCTTTATTCTTCAATCATTTATCTTTGATCTCGTACACAGTGTCTTTATATCGACTGACATCATGTTTGTAGAACACACTTTTGACCGCCTCATTTGGCAATGTCCACCTATAAACTTTCTGCAATTATAATTAAAAAATTTTTAATCAGTGTATAAAAAAATAAATAAAAGATGTAAAAAATGTTAGGTAGTAATATGTAACTTAAATTATCTTCAAACCATCATTTGGTCTCTATGTGTCAGTGATTTCCAATTATGTTCATTAGGTTAAAAGAACTTCCTGCAAATTATCCTCAGAACCTTAGAAATGCAACTTGATGGCTCTAACTTCATCCTGTAACCCAAAATTTAATAGCAAGAAATAAATTAAGAAATTGATAAATCATTAGTTAAGTTTTATATCTTACGAATTATCAATTATTAGATCTAACTAAGCAATATGGAGAGTCTCGTCTGTAGGGTGATCTGAGGAAGACTCTCCAACATCTCCATCCTTTCTCTCCTCTCCCTCCCATGTTTCTTGATCATTCATCAAAATCTCTGGACCATTATATGGATCAGTTTGTTGATGCTAATGTTGTGGTACATTCATAATCTTATCTGTCTGCTGTGGCGTCTCATCCACCCATGACCCTCTACCATGTTCGGGCATACCTGAGGCCTTACTGCCTATACCAGAATTGGTATGACCTTGCAACGAGTTGCCTCTATCTTGTCCACGTGCCATATCTGTTAAAAATAATAAACATCACATTATTGATTAGTAAGCTTCAAGTAAAATACATAAAGAAATAAAAATAAATAAAAATGATTAACGATTATAATAACATAAAACTCACTGTCTACTTATTCTCATCAGAATCATCCAAATCTGGTTCGTCTTCTTCTTCAGATGTAGTGACATCATTTTCAAACTCCTCTTCATCACTCATTTCTTCCTCATAAAATAATATAAAACCGACTTGTATCCATCTCTAAAGATGCGATTAAAAGGACATTTTCATCCCCTAGCACAACTTCGATAATAACATTAGTATCATCATTTTGAAAAGTTGGTTCTATGAAATTAGTACTTTGTGATGCGAGGATGTCAATTTGAGCAATTACTTTGATCTTGTACAGAGCTTTTCAATCCTTTATAGGACCGGTCCGGCTCAGATATTCACAATAATAAACTTGTGATGCTTGTTCTATTAAGATCAAAGGTTTATACTTGTTGAATCATTTTTTATCGTGTACATCAACAAGTTTATATCGAGGATGGACAAAAATACCGATGTGTGGTGTTGGGTCGAACCATTCACATTTAAATAACATAGTTTTTTTAACTAGAAGGGCTTCAAATTTTAACTCGATCACTTCGACTAGAGTCCCGTAATAGTCATATTCGGTTTCATTGTATACGGATCCTTTAATGCATACCCTCGTATTGTCTATTGCCCAGTTACTACCATATAGTTTTGTTTGAAATTTAAAACCATTCACACAGTAACAGTTATACGTTCTAACCTATCTTAGGGGACCTCGTGCTATACTTCGAAGATAATTATTGAAAATTTATTTGCACAATTATGGACCTGTAATCAAAAATAAGTGGATTGTTGAGATTACAATTATAAATTTTTATTAGAACAATACAATTGTTTTGTGATTTTCATTTTAAAGTAGATGTACGTATTTTCAAACAATGATGAAATTCTTTCTCCATCACAGTATTGATAGCTTCGTCATTCATGTTTGGAAATTATTTACGTTTATCTGTAACAAATTCACTAAAAAAATAAATTAGAAATAATTGATACATTGATAGGAAATAGTAAATTAAAATACTAAATAGATCTCATTTGAGTTTTAGGAAATACTTACTCTATGAATGGTTGAACTTCTAGACAATTCATTAGGACATATAGATAAATTATAGTATATTCATTATTTGCTAGATATATTTTTCCTTCAGCATCAATTTCTTTACTTAGATGCTTGAAAATTTCAAACATATCATTATCCATAATGTAATCAAGATAAACCTCATTCCGCTTTTCCTTGAGTGGAAGAGTTTGATCTCCTTTGAAATAGAATGATGTGAATTTGACAGTCTCATCCATATTATAACCTATTAATATAGAACACTCAACTTGAGCCTTATTCATTATTGTATGCTTTATTTTCCTCAAGTATCTACTAAAAGAATTTAGAATATTACAAGTCATTTGTGTGTGTGTGTGTGTGTGTGTGTGTGTGTATTTATTTATTTATTTATATATATAGGAAAAGAATTGGATGAGTGAATTAATATTACCTTTCTGGAGGATACATCCAGCGATAATGAGCAGGACCAGCAATCCTAGCTTCGTAAGCCAGGTGCACTAGAAGATTTTCCATTGAGTCAAAAAAAAAACTTGGAGGGCAGATTTTCTCAAGATTACATAAGATAACAGGAATTTGTACATCCAGATTACTCAACTCCTCATCAGTAAAAGAAGAAGAAGATAGTTGCTTGAAGAATAAAAAAATCTCAGTTATCGGCTCCCATATTCTATTAGGTAGGAATTCTCGAAGAGTAATTAGTAATGACCTTTGCATGAATACATGATAATCATGACTCTTCATGCCAAACATTTTAAGTTTTTTCGCATCCACACATCTCCCCAGATTAGAAGTATAACCATTTGTAAATCTATGTTTTTTTACCCACTCCCACACATCTTTCTTCTGTGATTTATTCAAAACAAATGGCACATCAGAGTATTTACTGGTGACAAGATTTTTTGCAAATTGAGGACGACGACAATATTTATTCAACTCATCTCTTGACTCGTACGTGTTCTTAGTTTTTCCTGGAATGTTAAACACTGTATTGAAAATATTGTCAAATATATACTTCTCAATATGTATAACTTTAATATTGTGTCTGAGTAAATATTTACGCCAGTAGGGCAAATCCTAGAAAATACTTCTCTTATTCCACCCACAAGTCTTAGATATAGTTGCATTCACAATATCAGCATCAACATTTATCACCTTTCTCAACCCTATGTTATTCAAATCCTGTAGAATTTCATCCCGAGATCTAACCTCCATGAATTGTTTAGTAATATTTATATTCTTAATGAAGTCTTTGGTATTATGTCGATACAGATGATTAATGGGCAAAAATTTTCAATGGTTGTCAGACCATGACTGTTTTCTGCTCTTAATTAATTTAAAAGCATCAGAATCTTTCATAAATACAGACATGCCAACATACCAATTGTACTTCACCCAGACATCATAGAATACGCTGGAAAGTTATTTATTATCCACATGAGGGCATCACGCATCTGAAAATTTTATCATTTGGAAATATCATAAGTTTGAACCCCAACACCTCAAAGACTTTTCAACTCCACTATAAATGGCTACAAGAAAACATTTATCTTCCCATTTGTATTCATATGCCCCGACACTAACACAGTCAAAAACATAAATTCCTCCTTCATACATAAGCCTGAAGGCAAGTTATACGGCATAACCACCACAGGCCACAAAGAATATTGCTGTCTAGATTGACCAAACGGCTGAAAACCATCAGCAAATAAACCCAACCTAATATTTTGAACTTCAGAAGAAAAATCAGGAAAACAGCCATTAAAATATTTCTAAGTAGGGGCATCAGAAGGACGACACATCTTACCATCTTCCATATGATGCTCTAAATGCCACCTCTTTTTATTAGTTGATACGATTGATGCATACAATCTCTTCAACCTAGGTGTTATTGGAAAATAGTGTATCTTTTTATACGGCACCTTCAACTTCCGTATATACAATCTATTACTATAACCCATAACCTTTTACTTGTACCAAGCATGCACACATATTTTACAACTGTTAAGGTCATTGTCATCACCCCAGTATATCATATTGTTGTTCACATAGTAATGAATGACTTGTACGAGTAATCACATGCCTCTAACTAACTTCTTCATGCTATAGAAATACAATGACATCAGATTATCTTGTGACAATAATTCTTGAATGAAATTAGACATATCATCAAACCATGCCTGCAAACATCTATGTATGTACTTTATTTCTAACATCCTCACGGCTGCAAATAGTTGATTATACTTAGAATTTTCTTTATATACAGTTTTGTCTCCAGCTCGAATCATGTCATAGAAATTCCTTTCCTCGGCATTGGGTTCCTCATTTGGGTTGAATTCAGGACCCACAGCATCACAAATCATTCTACGGTATGTAGTGTGATTCATATTATTTGAGACCATCTGATCAGTTTCACTTACTGACACCCGTACTAAACTCGAACACCTCTGGTGGACTTGCTTCTCACCATGGTATATCTAAACATAGTAATCTGTCACAAACCCATTTCTATACAAATGTATCTTCACAGTCTCAACATTCAAAAAATTTTTATTCTAACATTTAACTAAAGTGCAAGGACATCTTATATCTGTACCACCATTCACACACTTAGGATGTCTCAGAGCAAACTCAACAAATTCATCAATTTTATCTCCTTATTCATTAGAGCACATTTCATTCACTATTTGACACTTGTACATCCATTCACGATCATCTTCCATTACTAGTCACAAAAAAAATTAATTTTAAAACAAATGCGGTTGTCTCTAATTATAGTTATATATAATTATATATACTTTTATTTAGGTATACAAAAATTTATATATAGTTATACACATATAGTTTAGCATAATGTTGTATGTTGTTATACATATAATTATAAATATAGTTACATGTAGTTATACATATAGTTACACATATAGTTATTTATACATGTAGGTTTATATACTTGTTCATTTAATTTTATATATTTATTCATATAGTTATGTATAGGTATAGATATAGTAAAATATTTTTTTATCCTAATATATACAAATATATATTAAATATAAGTTGTATAGTATATATTTATAGTTATATATTATTATTCATATAATATATATAGTTATAAATAGTTATATATAATTAAACAAATAGATATATTAATCAAGTAGTGATAAGGAGTTATACATAAATGTATACAAAGTTATAAATAAATATATAGATTTACATATATGTATACATATATGTATAAATAGTTACAAATATAGATATATTTAATTATATAGACTTTTATTTAGTTATACAAATATTTATATATAGTTATACACATATAGTTTTATATAATTATATATGTTGTTATACATGTAATTATAAATATAGTTACATATGATTATACATATAGTTACACATAAAGTTTAACGTATATTTATACATGTAGGTTTATATATTTATTTATTTAATTTTATATATTTATACATATAGTTATGTATAGATATAGATATAGTAAAATACTTTTTTATATAATAAGATATACAAATATATATTAAATATAAGTTGTTAATTTAATATTTAAATATATATTATGTATAAAACTTTTATAGTTATACATATAGTAAGATACAATTATTTATAGTTATATATTATTATTCATATAATATATATAGTTATAAATAGTTATATATAATTAAACAAATAGTTATAAATAGTTACAAATATAATTATATTTAATTTTATAGACTTTTATTTAGTTATATAAATATTTATATATAGTTATACACAAATAGATTAACATAATATAGTATATTGTTATACATATAATTATAAATATAGTTACATGTGGTTATACATATAGTTACACATATAATTAAACGTATATTTATACATGTAGGTTTATATATTTGTTCATTTAATTTTATATATTTATACATATAGGTATAGATATAATTAAACATATAATTATATTTGTTCATTTAATTATATTTATACATATAATTAAACATATAATTATAAATATAGTTACATGTGGTTATACATATAGGTATAGATATAGTAAAATACTTTTTTATATACTATTATATACAAATATATATTAAATATAAGCAGTAAATTTAATATTTAAATATAATTATACATAAAATTTTTAAAGTTATACATATAGTAAGATACAATTATTTATAGTTATATATAATTTTACATATAGTATATATAGTATATATAGTTAAAATAGTTATATATAATTAAATATATAGTTATATATAGATATATTCATACAAGTAGTTATACATAAATATAAACAATGTTATAAACAACGTTATAAACAAATATTTTGATTTAATTATGTGAATACATATATGTACATATGGTTACAAATATAGTTATATATAATTATATAGATATTTATTTAGTTATACAAATATTTATATATAGTTATACACATATAGTTTAACATAATGTTGTATGTTGTTATACATGTAATGATAAATATAGTTACATGTGATTATACATATAGTTAAACAAATATTTATACATGTAGGTTTATATATTTGTTTATTTAATTTTATATATTTATACATATAGTAATGTATAGGTATAGATATAGTAAAATACTTTTTTATATACTACTATATACTAATATATATTAAATATACGCTGTAAATTTAATATTTAAATATAATTATGCATAAAATTTTTATAGGTATACATATAGTAAGATACAATTATTTATAGTTATATATTATTTTACATATAATATATAAAGTTATAAATAGTTATATATAATTAAACATATTGTTATATATAGATATATTTATACAAGTAGTTATAAGTAGTTATATATAAATATATACAACGTTATAAAATATATTTTGATTTAATTATATGAATACATTACATTTATTAAAATATAATTAAATATAGTTATATAATAGTATAAATTCTTTTAGAAATATAGTTATATAGAATTATACATATAGTTATACATTATTATATAGTTAAAAATTAGTTATGTATAGTTATAAATATAGTTATAAAAATAGTTTACTTAATTATAAATATAGTTATAAATACGTTTATATATAATGGTATATGATTATATAATTAAGCACGTATTTATATATAATATTTGTGAATAAAATATTTTTATAAATGTTACTTAAATATAATCATATATATGTATCTCTTTTATAAATAATATATAGTATATTTATCACATTTATATAAACATTATAAATATTCTATATTTATATAAAAAATAATATGTAATATAAATATTTACAAAATTGTATAATCATTTAATTTTACATAATTGTTATATAAAAATTATATAAATGGATTGTTTTATATAAATGTTGTATAGATATTTATAAACATTAATACATATGTATAAATATTTATATATAACATTATATGTTAATATAAACATATCAGTGTTTATATATAATGTAATACATTTATATAAATTAAAGTATAGATATATATATTGTCATACGATTATATAAATGTATAAAACTTTATATATACTATTACATGTTTATAATTTATTCGAGAGACAACAAAAATATAACCCATTAATATTAAGTTTACTTTTTCTTAAGTTACAAAAGGAGAAAACATCAAACATTATATATTTTCTTTAGCTACAGAAAGATAGAAAAAAATGCAAATATTTTGTATTTGAAATCAATAAAACCCAAAAAATGTAAATAGTAGAAGAACAAAGATTACACTGATAATTTATAGTTTCATTAATGGTGTAGAGTCAAAATCATATAGTTAAAATGAAAATATAAGCAAAAAAAAAAAAAAAAATCGGAGGAGAATTAAAAAAAGCTAATACCCGATTATTCTGAAAAAATGAAAATCCGATAATGCTAATAAAATTCAGAGAGACGGAGATATGTATATAGCATTCTAAATGAGAAGAACGATGAAAAATTTATCTGGATTCAGAAGAGATAGAATTTCTTGGTTTTGTGCTTGCAGTCATGTATCTCCTCTACTTCGAAAAATGAAAGAGGGGGTGTTTGCTAAGTGTTAATGACTTAGCAAATTTTTTTTAATCAAAACATTTTGCCTAGGAATTACTGACCAAAATTTTGGTTGGTAAATAGGCGGTAATTAATAAGTTATAAATATTTTGAAAAGCCAATTTGCCGATTATTTTTTATGCTAATATATTTTTGGTCGTTAAATAATCAGTAATTATTTCGGTAATTTTTATTTACTAATTCCCTCTCAATTTACAGACCAATTTACGACCAAAAATATTTGCTCAGTAAATATGGTCGATCTTTGGTCGAAAATATTTTTTTTTTGAATCCCTATTTGGTCTCTAAATGATCGTGAATTGGTCAATAATTACCAACCTATTTATTTGGTCGGTAATTTGATCGGTAATTACAATGATATAAATATTTTTGAAAGTCACTTTACCGATCATTTTTAATGGTAATATATTTTTGGTTGGTAATTTGTCAGTAATTTTTATTTTTTAATTCTCTCCTAATTTACAGATTAATTTCCGACCAAAAATATTTGGTCGATAAATATGGTCGGTCTTTGGTCGGAAATATTTTTTTTTCGAAACTCCTTTTTGGTCTCTAAATGGTCGTGAATTAGTTAGTAATTACCAACCTATTTTTTGGTCGGTAGTTTGGTCGATATTCTCGACGATATAAATATTTTGAAAACCCCACTTATATTGATCATTTTTCATTGGTAATATATCTTTTGTCGTTAAATGGTCGGTAATTTGTATTTACTAATTTCCTCATAATTTACAGACCAATTTCCAACCAAAAATATTTGGTCGGTAAATATGATCGGTCTTTAGTCGGAAATTTGGTCAAAAATATATATTTTTTGAGATCCCTTTTTGGTCTCTAAATTGTCATGATTTGATCAGTAATTACCGACCTATTTTTTTGGTCGGTAATTACGAAGTTATGTGTGGTTTGGAAAACTACTTTACTGACCATTTTTCATGATAATATATTTTTGGTCGTTAAATGGTCGAAAATATTTATTCGCTAATTACCTCCTAATTTACAAACTAATTTACAACCAAAGATAGTTGGTAGGTAAATTTGGTCGGTCTTTAGTTGAAAATTTGGTCGAAAATATATTTTTTTTGATACCCTTTTTTGGTTTCTAAATGATCGTGATTTGGTCAATAATTACCAACATATTTTTGTGATTGATATTATAAAATTCATTTTTTATGAACTCCTTCGTCCACTTAGATATTTTAAAATTGAGTATTTTTTTCTTCCATTTTAAAATAAAATAGGAATTTATATTTGAAAATACTATGATTTTGTGAAACGTACAAGTATGAAGGTTACGCGAACTCATTATTTTTGATACATCAATCAAATCATACTATCACATCCATATCAAATACATTCACAAGACATGCCACATGTATTTTCATAGGACAAGTCACAAGTATGTGATGACTATACATCAAGTGTATCTAAATATTAAACAACCAAGATATATTGATTTTTGGGCACTATAATCTTAGAATTTCCATGATGAAGTTTAAAGATTGTGATAGTTTTCTAAACTAGGTTGAATCTGCATAGTTTATATCGTAATGGCTTGATGCAGTGTCCCCAAAAAAATTAATATCGAATCTACCTAGGCCGAATCTAATTAGAATTGGGATTTTTTTTTTGTCGTATTCTCCGTTGTTACCTGCTTCTACCACCATGAGTTCCATCATGTACATCGTTGCCTGCTACGACCATCACCATGGGCATTATTGTTGGCCGCATCTACCATCACAAGCATCATCGTCAACTACGACCATCATCACGGGCATCATTGTCGAGTATGACCATCACCGAAGGTTCCATCACCAGCTACAACCACCACCACATGCATCATTGCTGACTGTGATCACCACAAGATGCACCATCATTGGTTGCAACCACCATCACCAGCAATATCATTGGCCACCACTGATGCTAAAAGCCACATCAGCCCCTAGCACCACAACTAAGTAAACATTATATACTATGATGGGTAGAAACTATAAGACCTCATGATTCCCAATTATTAGCAACTAAAAGGCATCTAAACAACACAAGTAACTCATCTTCACACATACCCTCCATATAAAAATTTACACATTAGGAGGTACTTTTACCTTATATATAATTTTTTTAAGCATGCATCATCTTGAGATATCTCTCCATGTAGAAATCAATAGCATCTTTTAATTAAGTATACTTCTTTGTTATCCAACAACCAGTACCAAGAATCCTAGATTATCCTATGAGATATAAGGATATAGCATATAAAGTTTACTTTCAGGTCTTCAACCAAATCTCATAGCAAGTCCATATCCTATTCCCTAGACCCATTATTCATTAAGTTGAAAACTATAGCATATCCTAATTTTTTGGATGCACCCCATTCTTAGTGCAAGGGAGTCATCTACTATACTATACACTTACAGGTTCACCATTCCCAGTTCTCATTATACTTTACAGTTTTTCTATATCATGTGCTACTAGAATGCTACCATATGCATAGCTGAAGTTATTTCCAATGTCAACTTCTAGAAATGAGCACTTAGAAAAATATTGTGCTTTTAGCAATCTTTCCAAGAGAGTTTATGGTTTCATCAACATATGTGAACTTGCTTTGCTAACTTTGCATTATTGAAATTTAAGGTACTTGAAACCTAAGTCACCAAATTTCTTTGGATTACATAAATAATTCTACGTCATCCTATTGATACTTTTTTTCCTTCTCTTTTACTTCACCAATATATGACTTACTGCATGAGTTCTTCGTTATGTTCGACAACCATTGATGGGCCATTTTCCTTTTCCTTCTAATTATGACATTCAACCTTGTGCATATAGTATAAAAATTAAAGAGGTGTTCTCCTTCTTTAATCGCATGAGGAGGCCAAATTGAACCAATTAACACTTCATTATTTAGCACATGGTAAGTCATAGACTCCATATGAGTTATTATTCTCCATATGAGTTATTATTTGTCATTTTCTCTTTAAGAAGTAGATAATTTCAAACGCAATCAAAACATTATCTGTACTAAGTCTACCACTATCAACTGCACTTTAATTTTTAGAAATGAGCATAGGAATAGTATTCTTTAATATATTTTCCATCACTTTCGATAAAATTCTATAAGTCACATTACACAAATAAATAGGGTGAAGATCCAGCATTGTTTCTGGATTTTTTTCTTCTTTTGATCAAAACTATGGATGTTTGGTTTAGTTGAGGAGACATTATACAAGTAGTCAAGAAAGTAAGATAGGGGTGCATAACATCGGGCTCAATAATACTCTTAAAGTTCTAATAGAAAGATGGATTCAAACAATATGGTCTAGGCAATTTGCCAAGGCACATACTATCAAGAGCAACCTTAATTTCATCTTCACCAAGCGGATTCAAAAAAAATTCATATTCTGATTTTTTGTTACTATCCTTTAAACACAATACAAGACATATGTTATCTCACAAATACTAGTAGAATGTAATGAGTTAAAATATTGATAGATAATATTGTGAACCTACTCTAAATGACATTGGATTCATCATATTGAAGCCAATGTTTATTTGCTACTCTATATAGAGTAGTGTGAACCTACTCTATATTCCATTGCCCCAACGCTTTACGGAGAAAAACAAATTTGTTAGTTTTTTTCTTTGAAGATACAAAGAACTAAAAGAACCTAGTATTGGAGTCATCACATTGAAGCCAATATTTATTTGCCCATTGGTTCTAGAAGCAATCTTGTTGCTCCAAATTTGCATAGAAATCATTTCTTACTTTATTAAACTCATTGACACACATAATATCTATAGAGCCTAGTTTTTCAATTACATAAGCTATAATCTTATGTTGTAACTCAAGCGCAACCATCATTACCCAACTACTCTCTATGATAATTCTACAACCCTTTTCTTGATCCATACATTCTAAAAATGAAAGAGTCTTGATTTTGGCATATAAAGACATGATTTATTAATCAATAACAAAGGTAGATGGTTTGATTATGATGTGTCAATGAATCTAACCTCAGCCTTATGAAATATTTTCATCCATAATTATATAGATAAACTCATTTAATCCATGTTGTCATTCCAAAGTGAACTGAAATCCTTGGATTTCTATATCATGTAAGCCACAATTTTGAAATTACTTCTCAGTATCCATGTATATGCCACTATGGGTATGTATTTTTATTTTCATGCCCCCATACCCGACCCAAACTAAAAGGTCAGACCAAATCTAAAGATGCATATCAATTTTTAATTTGGAACCCATTTTTCAAACACATTTCATACATAATCGAATATACAATATCTCTATCAATACATGTTCATAGATATAAGAAAATACATCATTTCATTTCAATAAGATTTTTTTAGTATAACATATTTATACATAATGGTAGTAGTCCATGTTCTTTTTAAATTCTCTACAAAATATTATAAGTATTTATTTCCACAATAAAGTTTTAATATAAAAAGAGTCGAAAACCCCATGTGATGAGATGTATGCATGAGTTAGAGCATTACTTATCCTCTGCATGACTTAGATGATGACTTTGTGTTTGTGTAGTCTTTTTTCTTTCCCTTAATCATTTGGTATTTGCGTAATGATAATAACAACATACCAAGTATTTTCATGATTTGTGGTTCTATATAGTTCTCTTTCCATTTCGATTAACTACAAAATATGTATTTTTTTAAAACCATGATTTGACATTTATTTAAATATTAATTTAGTAATATATATATATATATACTACTTTCACATATTTGCATTTATAATTCATTTAATCACTTTAAATATGTAATTTTATATGTTAATATTTCATTCAAAACACAAATCATACAATTCACACATATATTTATCACCAGCATAGTCTTGCTAGGCTATAGATGCAGGACGATATAAAAATATCAATAACATGGTATTGTCCTATTGGAATACTAATTAGTTATTTAAAAATCATTTGTGAACACTATTGATACTATCCTACTAGACTATGATTTAGTATCAACTATATTACATTCATTTACCGTACTACTAGTTTTACCCTTATTGGTATATCAATCTTTCCTTAACTCATATATGATGGATAATATTCTATTAATGGCATTAAAACTTAGTCAAATAATCTACAATATTATATTTACAATTGTATTCAAATAGTAGAATCTAATGCTCATACAATTTTCATGGTAATCCATTTATTATTAATTTTTTCAAATCACTTTAAACAGATAATATGCAATTTTATGATAAATTATTTCAATTGTAGAATAATAACCATAAAACTTGAAATAAGAAAAGAATGATGGAGAAAAATCAATTCGCTTAAAGTTTAAATGGAGCATACATTCATATTCATATAAAACATTTGTAGATTTAATTTAACAAACAAATATAAAACTAAAATTAAAAAAGAAGTGTGAGGAGCAGACATAAAACTTGAAAAAAGAAAAGAATAAAGAAAGACAAACTAAGAAGGTTGTCACTCATCAATTCCTATCCTTGGAATCTTATTCTTGGTTAAAGTTATTAGTCACCAACCCCTAATCCATCATAATTATGTCGCAATAAAAAAGCAATCCAAGAAAAATCAGTTGTGCGCTCTAGGATTTTTCATTTTGTCGGGGTTGATGTTTACCCTATATACCTTCACTTGCTAAATTTTATAGAAACACATGAGTCATATTTTCTCATACTTGTTTCAATAAAATGATAGTTCTATGAGTCTGTTTTCAATAAGAATTGGAATCATCTTATTTGGATCACCCAAACTTGAGTTATGGTATTTTAATGTCAAACTAGTATGCATACCAAACTCACTCGATTACCTATTGTTATTTTCAATTTCAAAGGTCTTAAATCCTTAAATTTACAATGATTCCTTCTAATAATTTTAAGCTATGGTTATAAGGTTTCTTCTCCAATTAGAATCATCAAATTATGATCACTAAAACTCAAGTTAATTTGTAAAATATGATTAGAGTTTTCTTGCACATATCTCCTATTTGACGGATTTTTAGGCACTTTAGGTTACAACTTACATACAAATCCTTCTAGTAAATATTATTCCTATAAGTCTAGTCTACCCATAATTTTGAATCATTCAATTTGACATAATACCACAACTATACACAAAACACAACATATGCATAGCTTAATGAAACTCGTCTTTAAGTCCCTATTTGGGAACCTTAGAGTTCTAATTCGCTCTCTCTCATCTATGAATTTTTATGGTTGTATCTTATGGGTTTTTACCAATTAGAATCACTCAATTTGAATGATCATAACTTAACTTATTGTCAAAATAAAAATCATAGGTTTTTGAAATTTTGTTTTTAACATATCCTATAAATTTTATCACTTATTCTATATAAAAACTCCTCCAAACCAATCCTAATCAAACAAAAATATTGCTTGAACTCTAAATCAACTATCGAAACTAACAAAATTCATTTTATACAAGGCTCGGGTTTTTCCCTAAACCAAAAATCATCAAAGATGAATTTGGGTTAGTGTTTTTATACCTTAACTCTAGAAATCTGCTATTCTAACTTGCTTGAACAAAACATGATCTTCCAAAGGTGTGAATAAATTACCAAGGATGGCTCTTCGTCTTCTTTCTCAAAACCTAGCTCCCTCTCTCTCACTTTCTAAAAAAAGAAGAATGTCTAAATGAGCATTCATTAGACAACTTTGTTCTTATTTGCTTTATGTATTTAAATTTTAAGACTGTATTTGGCTTTTATTTAATTTTTTTTTAAACCTTATTATTTTCTCAATTTACACTTTCACATTTTCTTCATTTATGACATTTAGGTCCCAAATTACAAATTCCTATTCTGAACTTAACTATTGCATAAATTCTAAATTTATCCATAATACAACAAGCAATGTTAGATATCGTTATCGAGGCTAAGTCTCTTAGCAATTTCTAGGAATCCCTTCTTATACTCCTCTTCAGAAAACAATAAAAACCCATGAACCTCAGCACCCCACCATACTCCAAGTTCACCTTGGCCACAAAGTTCCTTGTAGAATCAAGAATGAAAACAAAGGTATATCAAATTCAATTTGGCACTATGTCCACAACATTCAAACATATGAAGAATATCAAATTCAATTTGCCTCTAAACACATTTTATTTTATCTTCAGTAACAAATAGTTTCACAAATAAAAACCAAAAATGGCCTAAACCTTTAAAACCATGTCCTCAAGGACTCAAATTACATGAGGGTGGGCCTTGTTTATGCAATTTCAAATTAATGCACTCAATTGGGTGGGTTAAATTGACTTTCAATACCTACTTAAAACAATTTTTTAGTACATAAATTGGGAAGAAAATTCTAGGCTAACTACCACTACATTCCCCTTTGAGGAATCCATATTCACAATTATATTCATTACATTTTCTAGACATCATCGTTTTACTTCCAGAACAACTAAACTTCTCTCCTTCACCTTTCAAGAACAAAAAACCTATTCCACCACCAATTTAGGATGACCACACTCTCTCATTGCATTGGATGGTAGGGATCACTCTAATATGCTTTCACATAAATCAATACCCTAGCCATTCCCTCTACTCAACACCATAGGTTGTTGGATTGCTAGTTTTATTCCCCAAAAATCACTTTTCTTTCCTCGTCACCATTATCATGATTCTATGTTCTCTTACATTTAGCCCCAACTTGGTTTGCATCTCTACAATGAGGAACATTAAGGGCGGCACCATAACTTTTATCAAATACAATTGTG
Source organism: Sapria himalayana (assembly GCA_029783825.1). Classification (NCBI taxonomy): domain Eukaryota; kingdom Viridiplantae; phylum Streptophyta; class Magnoliopsida; order Malpighiales; family Rafflesiaceae; genus Sapria; species Sapria himalayana. Next base: position 2,141,229 of record JAREIK010003076.1, on the reverse strand, counting down.
GGATTGAGATACATTAATGGATATGATTTAATCAGGATGTTCAAGGATATTGGATATGAAACAAAAAACTTAAATCCTTTCATGTTTAAATTCAATCTATAACTAGTCTTCACCTTTTTTAAAATCTTCATTCTTCATTTTAATATTTAGCAACATTTAGTGAGACTCTTATTTGGTGCCCCAAATCTGTAAAGTAAATGGGATTGTAGCACAAATATTGACCAACATACTTCCGAATGTTTTCCAATATAGATTCATATCAAAATCTAATAGGGAGGTTATGAACTTGAACACACATCACTATTGAGGTTAGTGATATGGAACTTGGATCTCTGTATTTTACTAGTTTCTTAAACAACAATATGTTTTGATCAAATGCCCAAGGGATCATAGTCCACTACCTAACCAACATCCAACACATGATAGAATTTGAATAGGAACTGGTGATGATCTAGTTCCTTGAAAAATAAACTCATTTCTAGCCTCCATAATGTTGCAAACCTTTTCTTTATTTTGTTGGAATTCATAGATTTTTTGAAATAAATATTCCCACCTAACAATAATCTTTCCAACATTCAACAAATGTCACTTTTTTAAAAATTAGATCTCCCCCTCACTCTCCTCTAGGGAAAGGCATTCATGGTATTCAATAAAGTTGATAGTCATCATACTCATTGATATATTGATGCTAGGTGCTGATTTGCTAGGATTGCAATTCATGTGGGTTCGGTTGGGGCCAGCCTGAACTCAATTCAATTTTCAAAAAACTCAACTCGAGACCTAACACAACTTGAGTTTCAAGCTAAGTTTTCCAACCCTAATGCAACCATAGTTGAATTAATGATGCTCATGTTGGATTTGGGTTGAGTTGCGTTGGGTCGGGTTGAGTCAAATTGGACCATTTCTAGCATTACAAATTTTAAATTTTAATAAAAATTGTATTTAATTTTGATATTTTTTATTTTTACTCAAACTAAAAATTGAATTAAATTACCATTATACTATAATTCATCGTGAAAAGAAAATTTTAGCCAAGATATTATTATTAAACTTCATTATTAAGCACAAAAAATAAAACCAAAAAATTTAAAACCTATTTGCATATAAAAAATAACAAGAATTAAAGTTTAAAAGTTAAAATGAAAATTGTCAATAGTATAGTCCAAGTATATAAATTCCTTTGCAACCAAAAATCAAAAACAAAGACAATTAATTATAACCAATTTTTCAAAAATAATTCGCCTCCTGCTTTAACTTTATGTTTTATATATTAATTGATACTATAATCCTTCAAAAAATATATATATATATAAGAACATATGTGAATTTAAAAAAAAAATAAAAATAAAAAAGCCCAAAAAATCACATATCATATTGTATCAATTATTTCAAGCAACTTAAATTTTAAATTAACAACTACTAATTTCATATTTTTTTTTTGATCTTTCAATCCTCAAACCAAAAAAAAAAAAAAGAATTAATGTGATATGTCAATGATGGCTATTAAGTAAATAAACAAATGCTAAAAGTTTACCAAAAATTCTAAAAATAGATACTTGCAATTTTTCATATTTGCAAGTATGAAATAATTTTTAATGATCTTCAATTTCAATTAGGGTTAGTAAATTCATTAAACAAATTTGTGCATAAATCAAATATTCTACAATTTGTGAAGTTAGATAACTATGAAATTGATCAATCACTTGACTTCTAATACGAAAAGAAGACTTATGCAGCCATTGGAATTAAAATCAATAAAATATCTTTTTTCATAATAATATTTTGTGTGTGTGTGTGTAAAACTGCATATAGAGGTGTCAAACGTGCCGGGGCGGCACGGCCAGGCACGGCACGGTCGGTTCGGTCGTGCCTGGGCCGGCCCGGCACGTTTTTAAAGCGTGCCCGGGACCGTGCCGTGCCTGGGTTAGAATCAGCACGTGCCGTGCCGTGGCACGGCACGCCGGCACGGGTTCGTCCCGTGCCGGTTCACCCGGGCACACGTGGGGCGTGGGGCGTGGGCGTGCCGCGTGAGTCGTGACCCGTCCCTTGCCCCCCCCCCCGGTAAAAAGACCGTGGGTCGGGTCAGATAGGACCCGACCCGTGTTCCCGACTGCCGAGCCCCGACGGGCTTAGACCCGACCAATCCCAACGGCCAAAAAAAAATTCAAACTTTAATGAATTTCAGCCGTTGGATTCGCCTCCAACGGCTAGGGGGTAGAATCCAACGGTCCTCGTGATTCTGCCCCTTAAAATTATATTAAAAATTCAAAAAATTAATTAAAAAATTTCTTTTTTTATAAAAAATAAATTTCTTTATCCTATAAATTCTACCCCCCCTCCCTATAACATTTATGTTTTTCAAAAACATATCTCCTCTCAAAACTTTCTCTCTCTCACATAAACCGTGCATCTCTCTCTCGGGCCTCGGGATTTTGATTTCGGCTTGGATTTTCGTGAAACTCTACTTGAGTTTTGAACATCAGAGCTTCCTGCGGTGCACCTTGCAAGTGACTGACCTCATTGCTTTTACCGGGTAATTTATTTTACGTTTTTATTTACTTTCTCTCTCTAAAGCTTCTCTCTCTAGAAAAACATAGGAAAAAAAACATAAAAAATGAAAAATACACCAGACACGTATTTTAATTTGGAAAATGAAAATGTTAGTGTTACACAGACGTCTGCGGCTGCTGAAAATTTGGTTTCTCCAGTCGTCTCTACCCAAAGTTCTAAAAAACAAAAAACTAGGAGGACTTCTGTAGTTTGGACTCATTTTAAAATTATAACACAAGTAAATGTTAGGGGTGAGGAACAAGAAATGGCACTGTGCAAATATTGTATGAGACTTTTAACATGCAAGAGTACATGTGGGACTGGGCACCTTAAGAGGCATGCCGAATTATGCACCAAAAAACATGGACCCTTAGATCCTAGGCAAACCCAACTTGGCACTATATTTTTTGAGACTGGATCGAGTTCAGTCTCAAAGTTTACTCCCTTCGTATACTCCAGCGAGTTGGGTAGGGACGGCATGGCCAGGCTCATCACATTGATGGGTCTTCCGATCAGATTTTCGGAAGATCCGAGGGTAGTGCGCATCATGCAGACTTATTTTCAGCCTTCCTATCGTAGGATTCCTAGGTCCACATCTAGGAGTGACATACTAAAGATATATAAGTTAGAAAAACAAAAAATAATTAAGGAATTTATGGCATATAGTGGAGCGGTGTCCGTGACGTCCGATATATGGACATGTCACGATGATTCTTCTTATGCATGTCTCACGAGTCACTATGTAGATTCTAACTGGACAATCAATAAAAAAAATATTAGGATTCACTGAGATTCTTCATCCTTATGATGGCCCGGCCATTTTTGAGTGTATGATGAAAATATTTAGGGAATATAAAATTCAAAATAAAATTTTAGTGTCACTTTCGATAATGTTTCTAATAATGGAGTAGCGATCAATATGTTTGTTAGGAATATTAGAGACGCACCATTAGGAGAGATCTTTCATGTCAGATGCATGTGTCATGTGATTAACCTGATAGTTCAAGCGGGTATGAAGGTGTGTTCCCCCGCGTTGGAAAATATACGCAATGCACTCAAGTATATTCGCACTCCTTGTAGACAACAAGAGTTTGGTAGTCTCTGTTTGTCTGCGAATCTTAAGAAGAAGAAATTCCAATCGGATGTGAGACATCGTTGGAATTACACGTACCTGATGTTGGAATCATATGTTGGATACGAACACGTGATATCCGACTACGTCAATAGTAAGAGTGACAAACTTATTATTGACGACACTGACTGGGCTTCAGGAATTTCATAAATGAAATTCCTGAAGATATTTTATGACACGACGAACATGTGTTCGTCGGTTTATACGCCCACCACTTGCATTGCACTCCGGTGCATATGCAAGATTAGTAGCATGTTTAGGAAGTATCGAGCTGACCCGATGCTTAGCCATATGGTTGCAGAGATGGAGACCAAGTACTTGAAGTACTGGTCCACCATTTCATCTCTTTATTGCCTCGCTGCATGCATGGACCCTAGGGCTAAGGTGGAAGGGGTAGAAAACACCATGACTTTCATTTCCTCGTGCATGAACCTGGAAGAGCCACCTGAAGGGTTCATTTACGAGAAGTTGACAGACCTGTTCACATACTACGATACTAGGTATGGTGGTGGTGGTGGTGAGATTGTGATTACAGACATTGATACCTTGTTCGGAGATGATGATTATTCCATTAACCTAGCTAGGGGGAAACGTAGGGGTGGACCATCACATAGGAGTGAGTTGTCTCGGTACTTAGATACCGATTACTGCTCAATCCTATCACATTCTGATAATAAGAATCTTGATTTATTATAGTGGTGGAAATCATATGAGTCCAACTATCCCGTGCTATCTAGGATGGCACGGGATCTACTGACTCCTCCGGTGTCGAGCGTAGCATTGGAGTCTGCTTTTTCTGTTGCAATGAACGTGATTTCGGATAGGAGATCGAGATTATGTCCAGATATGGTTGAGGCCTTGGCATGTTTGAAGGATTGGGAGGAATCGAGGTTTAGCATCTGTGATCATGCTGAAGCTGGGACTGTGACAGACACTGCAGTCGCATCCACATCCACTACGATGGCTGAGGAGCTGATTGCCGATGATGATGATCCATATAATACTGATCTTGATGTTGCGGCTGATGATTCTCATGATATGCCGCTTGACGATTGATGCTGATCTACTCTTTTTTTTCGATGTTTTTTTATTCATTGTATTTATACTCTTTGTTTGTACCATACGTTGTGTTGAAACTTATACTTGTTTTGTACGGACCATTGGTTTCAAAAGCATGATTGGTAATTTTTCATTTGTTTAGTTTATTTTTTTTTTAATTTTAATTTTTACTAACATAATGTATTGATTTATTTTTTTTACGATTTAAATTTTATTTTAAAAATTAATAACTTTAATATATAATTAATAAATTATAAATATAAAAAAAGCTAAACTAATTTGAATTTGATAAAAAAATTATTTTCTAATATTAATTTGTTTTATTTAATTTTAATTTTTAAAATTTTTTAAAAAAATTATATTTAATAATTAATACTCTATACTTAACCTTAATCAATAAAATTTACAATATATAAAAAAAAAATTTAATCTGCCTGTCCGTCAGTCCGTGCGGCCTCCCGGACCCCGGTCCAGCATCCCGACTCCCGCCTGCCCGGCCCTGCCACCTGGCCTGTATGGCCAAGGCGTGCCCGAGTGGGCCCGGCACGGTACAGGAACCGTGCCGGGCACGGCATGGTAGCACGATCGTGCTCGTGAAAAATGGGCCATGCCGTGCCTGGCCGGGCCGTTTGACACCTGTAACTGCATACATATAAAATTATAAATATACAACTCCATAGGCACGAGGAGGCATCAACATTCAACATATATACATAATATAAATATTGAAATACACAAGAATAACATATGTCATATATATATATATATATCACATACATTATAATGTATGTGTGTGACTATATATATATAGTAATACACTGATACTAAATTATAAAATTGTAGTGTATATATATGTATAAATTATAACTTTGTATAATATATGTGTATGTATATATATACATTGTAGTGAATATACACTATACTATATATTACACTTCAAGAAAATAAGCAATTAGAAAAGAAAAATAAAAATTCAAAATTCTATTCCTAAAATTAATAATGGAATTAAGGCGGATTAAAAATGAAAATGACAAAACTAGAAAAAATTAGATGCGAGATAATTTTTCGTTGCTAATTAGCAATGGATATTTTATGAATTTTTTAAATTCATCATTAATTGCGATGAAAATTGGGATGCAGATACACTTGTGTGGCATTTAGTGATGGAAAATAATAATTCTATGTATTATTAGTAATGGATTGCATATCCGTTTCTAATTTTAGTGACGAAAATTATTTCCCTCGCTAAATTAGAAATGGATATGCACATCTATCACTATATCATTTAAAAATATTATCAATGGAATAATATTCTGTCACTAAATTGTATTACTAATTTATGATAATAAATTTATTGAATAACATTTTGAAACTTTGAATATTTTTAAGATTTTGGGGAATTTTCAATTTGAGTGTGATTTATTCTGAATCATTTGTGGATTGCTTATCCTCCATATTTTGATCGCCATGTATTTACTTCATAATTGAGGTATAAAATTATGATTTCCATTTTAGCCCATATGTATTGTATTTGAAAATAGGTATGTTTGTGCATTTTGATGTTACGTTTAATTTATTTTCATTTTTAACATTTATATTGTGTTCTATCTTATTGTTTGGTTGAATGATTATAATTATAATTGATAAATTATACATTTCATATTTTTTCTCATTCTTGAATTTATAAACTTTTTGTGTAACCTAATTGAGGTATGTCTTTTTTGTGTATTTTATTATTGACCTATAGTTATGATCATTATAATTAATTTGCATTTTGTTTCCTTACTATGATTACATGAAATTTAATAATTTTTAAAAGATAAAATCATAGTAATGGTGCAACCTTAACAATAAATAATTTATAATTATTATCAGAAATACTAAGTTTATTTGTAATAATAATAAAAATGGAAAAAAAAATTATGATGGTATGGAATTGGAACGATGACACATAACAAAAAATTGTAAAACTAATAAAAAATCATATGCTCATTTAAAAATTTACATACTTGTTGAATCTAAAATTCACTAAATGTGCAATAAAATTAATAACACCTGCTCTTTTGATAAATATCTAAGACATTGGAACAACTCACTTTATCTTATTTTAATCCAAAATTATCTAATAATGATTTTACAATAATTTTTTTGTTAGGTTTATTTTATATCATAAAAATATTACTACATATTTATTACAAATAGATCTCTATCTATATTATTATAATTCATAAAAAAATTATGTTATATATTACAAGAATAGAAAATATTATATGACATGATCTTCAATAGATGAATGTAAGAGTAAAAGATAAGTTTTTGACTGATGAATTTGGAGTGAGAATTGATGAGTTTATTATCTTTACTAAAAAATAGTCAGAATTTATGCTTGAAATAAAAATAAGATGCCCATGTAATACCCATAAATGTCAAAATCAGAGTTTCCATTATGTGAGCATAGTCTGATATTATCTAGTAAAAAATAGATTTATTAGAGACTATTATGTTTGGTATAAACATGAAGAATTATTTGTACCACAAATAACTAAGTATTATGTATATAGGAATGTTGATTCAAATGTTACAATGAAATTTGTTAATCTCAACTAATCATGTAAAGTAATTTTGAAGAATATTATTGATCCTTCATTAAATCTGGATGTCGCTAAGGATATCTCAATATATCATCGGCAAAAAATAATTTTATAAAATACTAAAAGCTTCAAAAGAAGAGGTTTAGATAGATAAAATATTTGGTCACTCAAATTATTTGTGGTGGCCAAACTAATAAATTTAAAGGTAAAATATCATTTTTTAAAAAGGTATTATGATAAAATATGTCAGTTGTTATATGAATTGTTAACAAAGAATAATATCATAATAGATAGTTTTTATGGCATAAAGAAGTTATTATAAGGTTTGGGTTTACCGGTAGAAAAAATACATGCATGTATTAATGGTTGCAAGATATACTGGGGCATAGACAATAAAGTAATTAGATGTAATTTTTGTAACTATCCTCGGTATAAAAGAAATACAGCATGTAAAAGGTGGAAAATAAATATTCCTCACAATAAGATATATTATTTCTCATTAACACAGCTATTGCGATGATTATTAGCATCTGATGCTACTACTAATGACATGAGTTGGCACTAAAAGCATATTATTGAAGATGGTGTAATGTGATATTACTTAGATTCTCTTTCTTAGAAACATTTTGATGATTGTCATCCATCTTTTGTAGATGAAAGTCAAAATATTAGATTAGGGTTGTGCATAAATGAATTTCAGCCATTTGGACAAATAGAGCAATAATACTTTTCATGGCTAGTTATTATTATACCTTATAATGTATTGTCATGGATGTGCAAGAAAGATGAGTACATATTTTTGTGTGTTATCATGTCCAGTCTAAAAAATCCAAAAGACGCATTAGATATTTTCTTGCGGCCCCTTATAGCAGAGCTCAAAATTTTGTGGGAGGATAGTGTCAAAACATATAATATATCTAGAAAGTAGAACTTTAAAATATAAGTATTACTTATGTGGAATATAATTGACTTTTCTACATATTCAATATTATCAAGATAGAGTACTCAATAGAAGTTAGCTTATCTTTATTGCATGGAAGACTCAAATGTATTTTATCTAAGAAAATGAGGAAATTTTTTTTGGTTTGATAATCACCATAAATTCTTACTTGTGGAACATCCATTTTAGATGAACATTTATGCATTTAAGAAATGTCATAAAGTCATTAAAAGTGTTCCACCTTTGAGTTCAAAAATATTTTGGATGAATATTGAATAAATATTAGACATAATTGAAAGATATTTATCACATCCTATTTCCCAGGAGTCCCATTCATTCCATCACACAATACAATGTGCAATAAAATAAAATTTTCTCAAATATACAATACATTTTTTTTCCATTTTATTTGCTCAGCGGGATAAAGAAAACACACAACATATTATTTAAGCCACAACTAGCTTCTCTTCACGTGTGTGATCCCGTATGTGGATCTGTTATCCTGGACCTGTACCTGAAAAGGGGTCCCACAAATGAAGTGAGCAAAACTCGGTAGAGGTAAACTCCTTCAGAGTTACTCCGTTCCTAGGTACACATAGAACGTCATGAATATATATCAACACCCATTCAAGTACAATGTTTATATGAATGCAATTATGGATGAAATATTTAAATGCTCATATTCCTGAGTCTCATCGACACCCTCACACATGCCGAAGCCTAGTGTGACATATTATATATATATATATATCTATAGAAATATTTATTTTTTTGGAATTATTTTGAAAAATATGGACATCTTCCGAAAAACATATTGGATATTTATCCAAATAAAATATGATTTTCTTGAATTTACTTCGAGAAATATGCACCACCGTAACTCTGCCTAGACGTTGTCCCAATTCGAGTTCGCTAAATACCATCCATATATATATATATATATCATGCACCCACCCATGTATATGGAATATTCACGTGCACATGATATGTAATTATGCCATTTCTGATTTAACCCATGTTTCAGACACAATTTTAACAATTCAAATATAATTCATCTTACACTAACTTTTACTAAACGAAATACCGAAACTTTTCACCAATTAATCATTTCAATAAAATTTATAACAATTTGAATTGAAATATAAAACATGATCATTTCTAACCATTAAATAGAAAGAAATTTTGAAAAGAGAAAACCACAAATATTCGGAAAATTTCAAGGAAACTTTATAAATTTGATATCAATGTGAAGATCTTGTCGTGTAGAGTAACTTTAGTTAAATAGTCCGATTTCAGAATAATCCATTATGATTAAAAGAAAATTCATGGATATTTTTTTTTCTGTATTGTATCTGTATCTCTCTCCGGTGGCGAATGTTTTTTTTTTCAGTCTTCTCCCGTTTTCCGGATTCCTAACATTTTCTGTTTTTTTTTCTATAATTAATATTATTAATTAATAAATTAATTTTTTTTGGATCGACACCTGGACGCCGATGGACCACTTGTACCTACACAGCCACGTGCAGACGACGTGGTGTGGTCTTTTGGTTTCACGAATTTTTTTTTCTAAATATTCTAATAATTATTTAATTAAATAAAAATATAATAAATTTTGATTTTCTCAGAATTTAATGAAATTTGAAACCATAGCTATATTTTCCAAAACAAATTCAATAATGATATCTATTTTATCATTATGGCTCTAAAATTTTCAGGTTATTTTCTCTTATTACAGAATTATCATTTTACTCATTTTCCCAAAAAATCAAATTATGTTAATTATTTATTTTTTTTTTCAGGAATTCACAATATTGGTTCAAAAATATTTGGGATGTTGATGCAAATTATATTAATATACAAATTTCAAAAAATCATCACTGTGATTGGAAGAAAAAAAATATCTTTTGAGATTTATCTTATTGGAAAATAAATCTTATTAAACATAACTTAGATGTGATGCATACCGAGAAGAAATTTTTTGATAATATTTTTAATACTATAATTAATGTGAAAGAAAAAATAAAAAATAATGTCAAATCAAGAGAGAATTTAAAAGAGTTATGTTCATGTCTAGAGTTACACATGGACGAATCAATAAATAAATTTCCCAAGGCTTGTTATAGTCTTGAAAAATATGCAAAGAAAACTTTATATAAATAACTAATAAAGTTCAAGTTTCCTGACGGATATACATCTAACATGGGAAGTTATGTTGATATGAAGAAGCATAAGTTATTTGGGATAAAAAGTCATGAATGTCATGTGTTCAAGTAGAGGCTAATACCCATAGCATTCCATGATTTAGTTCCACATAATGTTTGAGAAGAATTGACTGAAATAAGCATTTTTTTAAGAATCTCATTTATAATATCATAATAAAGGAGAAATTGAGCAATTACATAATGACATCTCCATTATTTTATGCAGACTTGAGCATATGTTTCCTCTTAACTTCTTCGATTCGATGGAACATCTCCCAGTATACTTGCCTTATGAATCCATGATAGTAGGCCATATGCAATATAGATGGATGAATCCATTTGAGAGATATTATATTTTCCTTTATTAATCTAAAAATTTTAATGAGTTTGTCGAATTTTTTTTTAATATATATCTATTTCAGATATCTTATACATTTGAAAAATAATGTTCAAAATAAAAGCAAAGTTGAAAGATTGATATGCAATGCCTACTTGGTTGAAGCGGCTTCGGCATTTTTGTGCACTACTTTCGGCCATAAGTATATAATTAGCATAATAAATTGTAACCAAAGAATGTATATGGTATTGGGGATGGATCAGAAGATAAGAGTATACTTTCTATTTTTTGACATGTGGGTAGATCATATGGTAGAGCAACATCAATATATTTTTTGGATAACCTATAGTATTATGCTGTACACACATATATTTTGTTGAACTATAAAGAAGTTACTCCTTATATTGAGTAAGATTTAAAATAAATTTATACCCTCATTTATTTTTCCTTGTATGCGATATAACAATTTAATAATTTTAAAATACTTTCAATATTATTTTTGAAGAATATTTGCTAAGGAATAAAGGCAAAGAGAACCTCATATTGATGACGATTCAATTGATGCAAAACTTGAAAAAGATTTTGTAAATTGGTTTGAAAAATATGTCAGTGTATATAACCTATCATTCTTTGTTCTAAGTAGTTACGTGTAATATTATATATGTATGAATCTATCTTTTATCATTTTGTAGGTACAAGGGGTATAACTATACTGCATATACTACTAATTTTCATAGTTGACTAATTGAAATTTTATATATGGAGCATCCTGCTTTACTAATTAAAAATACTATTCTATTTAAGTATGAATGGTTTGATCCTATTCCAAATATGGGTGCTAGAATTCATCATCAATACAACATTAATTATGTGTACCATAATAAATTATATCATAAGTATGAGCCATTTTGTATTATGGTTTAAGCCGAACAAGTTTGTTACACCACTTATCAAACTATAAGAAAAAATATGTCACTGGTGGGCACTATGTAAAATAAAACCTAGCTATTGAATTTGTTGAAAATGATATTATGGTCACTCCATCGCATGTATTAGCATTTCAAAAGAATAATATGGAACTTCATTCAATCTTTCATGATGTAGATGATGGTCTTCAAACTTTACTTGGTAAAGATGAATTATTTGGACATTGATGATGACAATGTTGAAAATGATAATAAGGAGGAATTAATTATAGAATCAGATGATGATGAATATGTAGATAGAGATGATTTCCTAGAAATTTCTGATGATGACTAGAAATTAATTGATTATCTTATTATTTTCTCATTCTCATTTTGTAATCATTGAAATGTGAAAGATGAATAAAAAATTAATTGCTTTTTATAATGGTAATGTGGATAACATGTTTTTATTATAAACACATTAACATTATAAAAGACATTTTCATTACATTTTCATAACATGTTTTTATTGTTTCTGTATATTTTGATGTTTATATAACATGATTATTAGTATGAGAGGTAACCATTCAAGTCACCGAGGATCTCAATCTATGTGCATGGATAGAGAAAGTCAATTAATAGTTTGTGGAGAAAGAAATCTATATTTATTTAGCAACATCACTAGAAATATCTTTATGCATTCTTATACTCCTACATGTACAAAGAAAACTTTGGCATCACCTAATCATGACATACATAGATTTACTACCATAGATATTCCATCTTCATCTCATTTTTCACTAGAAGATACTAATAGTTTCATTCCACCTATCATGAGAGGCCCATACGTTGGTACTGTAGCAATCATACCAACAAGATATTCACAGTCTATAATTTACATGCCAAATTATGATAAAATCTTCATTCAGCTCATAATTAATAATAAATAGTATGTCCCTTTCTTAAATTTACTACATGCATTCATTATCATTTTTCATTATTTTTTTTTCAATTAGATATAATATAATATGTTCATGAAATTATAAATATATAACAATTTTTGAATTTTGCTATTTACAATAACAACAACGTATGATATAGCTACTTATTGAACATTATCATTTTGCATAAAATATATTTATTTTTTTAAAAGTTTTGGATGATAAATATAAATGAAATAAATTTTTACTTAGTTTCAGCAAAAAGTGTATATTTTGTGTATATGTATATATAGGTGATGATTTTAAATTGCTCATAGGCTTATTTCTTCTGCTTCTCGTACAACAAAGAAAGATATTTAATGAGAAACTAGTTACGAAAGGTATAAAGTGGAGCAAAATACCCACACAAGTATGAAATAATTTTATTGGGAAGAATTTGAGGTACATATTTCATGCATTTACTTATTTTTCAATTTGGTATGATATGTTTTACTCTTAAAATAAATGTATTATAATGTATAATTGTTTCATTTGGCTTTTGCAAAAAATTGTACAAATGGAATAACTGTTTGGTGGTATCAATGAAGGATATATGGAAATATGTAGAAAGTGTGAGATACAATGACAAGTTTGACAAATTGAAAAAAAAATATGATAAATATGCAAAGACTAATAGTGACCCCCTTAGTGTTTGGATAAAGTAGTAGGAATACTTGAATAGTGAGGAGTTTAAGGCCTTGTCCTGGGTAGCCTCACACAAACGTCGATCAGAAAAAAGTAGGTGATGGATCAGAACCTTCAAAATGAATTGGAGTTAAAAGGTGACATACCAAATTTAATAGATCTGGTATAATTATCTTTTATTTTTTGTTATTGTTTAAATTTTTAGAATCAAAAAAATATTATTTTTGTCATAATAAATGATGTATCTTAATAGTAACTAATATTTAATTTCAGGAGGTTGAGTTGAGCCATCTACTAACACCATTTGAGATATTCAAACAAATGCACAAAAGAATGATTGATCAATTATGGATAATTGCTCAGATAAATAAATGTGAGTTTCTTGTTTTGTACTTATAGTTTCATTTGATATTTGCAAATAATAAAATAAAAAAAAGTAAAATATTAATTATTTGGCTTTAACTGTAAATAGAGAGCAAACTCAAGTATATTTTTTTTACCATAACTAATACCTTATTATTTATGAATTCATTAAATGTATTTACTAATATCATTTTTAAAATATTTGTTAGTAGCGAGAGGATTGTTTCTTGTGCTTGTATAAAATTTCTTTTGATATATTAATTGATGAGTCATGTTATATTTTAACAATTGTAAGAAACTGTGAAAAATATAATTGCAATTGCTTCATAATTGGCAGATCCTTCTACAGAGGCATGAGAGATTGTTGTTGTGCATATTTATTTTCAGGTTGTTAGAGTTTAGCCTAAAAATTGGCAAATATATAGTCTTGGTACCTAAACATCTATATTTTATCCAGGTTCTATTTGGAGTTTTTTATTATCATCTTCCAATTACAATAACATATATGATGAGAGGTTGTGCGAGGAGATGCAGGAAATTCAAGATGGAAAAATGAAGAGATGCAACAAAAGAATGAAGAGATATAAAAAAAATAAAGAAATAAAAAAAAGAGGCTGAAAGATTGAAAAGAGAGGAGGAAAAAATGAAAAGAGAAGAGGAAATAATGAAAAGAAAAGAGAAAAGAATAAAAAGAGATGATATAATATAACAGAAGATGTTAAAAATGAAGAAAATTATATACAAGTTGTTAGATGCATCACCTATTTTTCATTATTTTCAAGATGATTCATCCAAATCTATGAAGAACAATAATCATTAGGAGAAGAACTCATGGTTATTTGTGATGTGATATAAATTTTTTTCACGTATGTTTTTTATTCAAATTTATGGTTTTTGTGTTACAGTTTTTCATATTATGTTATAAATTATGTTTTGAGATTTATAAACAGTTATGCTTGTTATATGATATTTTATTCAATGGTTGATGTTTTGTGAATATCATTTAATGAATAATATGAGGATGTGCTTATTTGATTATGGGTTATATAGTTTCTATATATAATTGTATATTATATACAACATACAAAAATTACACAAATGAAAATTATTCTAGTTGCAAACTTTAGAAACATATTTTTCTATTTCTATATCCATTTCTAAATAAAAATGAATTACTGCATTTATTTGATAATGCATCGCTCATTTAGAAACGGATAAAATATTTATGATATTTCCGTCCATAAATTGGCAATGAATTTAAATTCTAAATGTTATTGTGTAATTCGTTCCTGAAATTTAGGAAGGAATTTTATAGGTAGGGATTATTCCGTCGCAAAAATTATCATTATTTAACCATTATGATGGATTCTAAAATGTGTATGATTCGGTCTTTTAATGTAGTGCCACTAGTACATTTTAATATGAGTTTCTAAATACTTTTAAAAATTACCGAGAATTTTTTCTAAGATAGAAAATTACGGAGATAAAATTTGGTTTTCTGACACCAAAACAAATAAATCTCGGGCACCAAAACATATTTTATAAGTTTATAAGTAAATATTTTCAATTTAAGTCTACTAAACATAATATTTCATTAACATCAAATCTAATTTCTAGTGAAAAAAATGATTATTATTTTGTAGCAAGATTAGAATGCATTAGAAGAGACTATTTACCATCCAACAAACTATATTCATTGTGCCCAGAATAAATGTGATTAAGTCGTATTTCATCTAGCTAGATGACATAGAGTTTAATTTTTTTTTAAATAACATCGTATTATGTTATGCTTTTTTATTTTTTGGGAAAACATAAATAAACTTAATTTCCTAGGGATTATTATATAAAAGTTCTCTTTTGGGAAAAAAACAATAAAAACCATAATTTGTTGTCTAGATTTACGTTATAACATATATTATCAATATTTTCATGTTTTAAAAAATAAAAAAAAATGTGCCACAGGATATATTTTTTTTTTTTTACCACGAAGGATTTGTTAACTCATTTTCAAAACAATTTAATGAGAAATGGTGCAAGTCCATTTGCTTTATGAACTGCGATGATCTTTTGCCATATTCATTAAAAAAGGGAGAATTTATAATATCAGATCCATTTATGATCAAACAATTGGCATCCCAACCATGCTTGCGGGGTTTTCCCATACCACTACAACTGGCCAACATCAGCCAGATATGATTGTCCATTGAGACCAAATCGACAAAGGAAAACTTAAGAGCTGGAAGAGCAGGCACGCGCCTTGAACCCAATGCGAGAATTGGCCTGGTCATATACGACACGAAACCCCTGCTGCTGAATGTTTCCGATAATGGACAGTTTGGTGTCCATACCCGCGAAAGCTAAGCAAACCGTCATCGCGTGGGGGTCCACCGGAATCATATAGTTCTCCGCCGGCAACGTTACGTTTGCTCCTTTGAAATGCAGTGTCACCGTCGGCACTTTTATCATCGTCTGTCCAGACACGTTGAAACAGGTGTCGAACAAAGAAAACCCGTATGTTCGGCTTAACTCCGTGGTGGCACGCAGAAAGGCTTCACGGAACTCCACGTACGCATTCTTGGTCAATCTGGTCACGGACGTGCCGGAATCGATTATGACTCCTCCATAACCCGATGGGTCCAGCTTAAATAGACTAGGCGTTATGGATGGAACAAGGTTCCCGCCGACGCTTATCCCGAGGAGTTCCACGTAGTAAAACGTGTCCATTTTTGGATTGTACAGTAATGGCGTGAACATAGCGTTTCGTGGTACAGCAGCGTCCCCAAAGACGATGACGGAATATGCATCATTCTGGGAGGAGATTGCATCTACCAAGCAGTAAGAGAACTTCCGGTGGAACCGCGGAGAGGTCTGCGAAGGAAACGAAAGCTTTCCCCTTCCCAGCCCTAGCAACCCGCCCGCACCAGCAAATAGCCCCTCGTTGTCCTGGCCGCATCCTAGCGTCACATTGACTGGGACCCAGCCAAATCGGAGGGTTTCCATCAAAATGTAACCAGAAGTGAAAGATTTGTCACCGTAACTCAGCTCGTACAAGCACTCGTTGTCTTCCCCACACGAAGGGTTGTGAACATCCTTACAGTAACTCGAGTCGCAGGACACAGAAACGTAGGATCTCGACTTTCTGGGTTGGAAGATCGGGTCCACCTGAGAATAACAGTTCTTGCAGGGAGCGCATTGTAGCCACGGGAGATCGCTTCCTGTATCCAACACAAAGTAGAGTTCCATTGGAGGAGTACCTATTGCGATGCGTGCGAAGTACTCCCCACTGTGAAGTGAGATCCCGGACGTCACATTCGCTTTCACCGAATTCTTACGCGTTCGAGACGCGTCATGTGATCCCGATGAACCCGATGTAGCGGAGGAGATTTGGGAATTTAGTTTTTTCACTCTGTCTACGTCCCGCTGGAGTCGAAGATGGAAGATCTCCAACGGAGTTCTGTTGGCGGGTAAACTGTCAATATGTTGTAGCGGTATGACCACTGAGTCCGCTGACGACGATTCCGCTGACGACAACAAAAAGGGCTGTGAGCGATGAGGACGTGTTTTCGATTCCTGGAGAGGAGTGAGAACTAGAACTTCGGACTTGGGGATGATATTGGCTGTTCCGCACAAAGAGAAGATTGTGATGAAGAGGACGATGGGGACGGTTGGTTGTCCCATTGAACAAACAAAGACGATACAGAAGAAATGTTAAAAGAAACTGTTCGCTGTTTCAAACAAAGCCCGTGAGTTCATAATAAATACGAAATATAGGAGGGTTAAAAGGAAGGGCATTATTGTACATCTCAGTGGGTAGGTTTAACTTAAAGCCGGTCAGTTGTCAAATCATACCAAAAATTAAAAATTTTTCAAGTAATTAAAACAAATGTCTAATTTTTTTATATTTATAAAAAATTACACTAACTCAAAAAATATTTAAATTTTAAAACAATCAAATATGAAAACAAAAAAATAATTACTTTACGTCAATTTAGCATGCAACATCTTTTAAACAATAATAAAAAAATTATGATGCAAATATTCAGATATATTTTTTTATAAAAAACACAATATGTTCTAATATACGTATACACACACAAATATAAATATTTATAAATGTAGGAACATATAAATTTAAATTTATAAATAAATTTATAAATATTTATAAATATATATTAAGATATATAAATATGAATACACACACACACACACAAATTTAAATTTATTTATATGTTTATAATTGTATATATATTTATAAATGTAGGAACATATATACATTTATGTGTTTATAAACATATAATCATATATCCTTTAATATAGTCATATATATATATATATGTTTATAAATGTATAAATATGTGATATAGGTTTATAAAAATATATATTTATAATCATATAAATGTATCCATTTATATGTTTAAACATATTTTTTAGAAAATATTTTTTTTTTTCTAAAATTACCATTTTATAAACACACACACACACACACATGTATGTATACATACGCTTATAGATTCAAAATTCTAAAATTATAATTTATGTGATGTGACACAAAAATTTTATTTTTTTTGGTTTTCATATTTGAGTTGTGTCCAAAAATTAAAGTTTACTCATGAAAATTTTGTTGATATTTTTTAAAATTATTTTAAGATTAGATTATCATTACCCTTACATGATTTTCCCTTGAATCTACTCTCATATTTTGTTAGTGTAAGAAAATTTATTTAAATCAATTATTTAAATTACTCAATAAACCAATTAAAAAGATGTCATTGTTTTGATCGTTGTTCAAAAGAGGTGACATGGTAAATTATGTATATAAGAATGGAAATTATGCACGTATCAAAATTTATATAGTGATGATCTTAGTAGTGCTTAAATTGTACCAACTATTACATAATCCTCAAATCTTTATTAAGTAATTGACGAATTCACATTATATGGAGATCAAATTTGTTCCAGGACTTTCCACGATCAATAGATTTTTTGAATTTGCTTAAATATATAATAAAATGATAAAAAAATTGACAGGTAATATTTATGATGTGTAAAGATCACATGGTTGTACCCAATGACACCATAAATTTCTTATGCCACAAAAAAATAATCTTTGATTATTGACAATACACTCCAACTTCATATTACCCAATCAAACAATATGAAAATGAGAGTTTGCCATTGTTTTCTATCATGCAAAAATAACATGGGGTATTGCGTTTAAGTGATTTGGATTGTTTTGAACTTTTTTTTTGTGGAGACGACAAAAATTGAGATTGAAAAATTGCCAAAAAAAAAAACAATGTACAATCATATCCATCTCTAAGAAGGCATGTCAACATAATCTATGTGATATTTTTTCATTATGACCATACACATATTTAAATTAAAACTGATAATGTTTCTATTTTAAAGAAATATATATTAAAAAAATTGAATATAAATATTCAATATAAAAGTTGTGCTTAACACTACTAACATAAAAGAAACATGTGGTAATATTCGATTGAATATTTAAATTTAACACTATTTAAGTGGTTACCAACATAATAGTGTTCTAATTGGTAAATGAGCAAGATCACTCAATTTTTAGGACATGAGTTAAATCCCCATATATGGTGATGCTAGATACATTCATCAGTTATCTTTAATAAATGCTTTACTCATAGGGGCCTTCCATGCCTCATCCTCGAGCCAGGTCTCAAGGTTCATATATAGATGGCCAATTAGATAATATGGGATGAGTAGAGATGTCAAGTAGATAGGACAACCCATTTACGACATGATTCAGCCACGCTTTGACCCAGCATGATAATGTCTAAAATAATGCTTGGACCATAGTTGTTCTGATCCATGACACAACTCATGTCTAGCTTGGATAGTATTGCACTGCCCACATGTCTAGCATGTATGCATGACCAAAATTGAATATATATATATACATAATTAAAAAAATTTATAAAATCACTTTTCAAAAATGAAAGAGCAGTTTTGAAAATGACCAGTAGCTTCAAAAATTATTTTTCATTTTGAACACACAATGGTTTTTTAAAAACCATGGTTTTATTTTTGTTTTTAAAAAAACCATTCAAAATCATAAAAATTGTTGTTTTCTAATTTTGATTAATTCTAAATATAAATATTTAATGTTCTGGAATAGTATAATAAAAGGTTATGATTTGAGATACAAATCATAATTTTTTTTAATTTGGACCTTGAAAGTTAAAACAAAATTATCCCATTTTAATTTCTTGAAAATTTCTAAATTGTCCTTAACAAT
The DNA here is from genome assembly GCA_029783825.1 of Sapria himalayana. Classification (NCBI taxonomy): domain Eukaryota; kingdom Viridiplantae; phylum Streptophyta; class Magnoliopsida; order Malpighiales; family Rafflesiaceae; genus Sapria; species Sapria himalayana. The sequence continues at coordinate 2,121,252 of JAREIK010003076.1, read as the reverse complement.
TATAAATTGTCTTTTTTTTTGTGTGCATAATAACAATTGTGATTTAACATAATACGCACCATGCAAAATATACTTAAATCCACTCACACTCTACAATATTATAGAAATACAAATTTATCAATATAGAAATTAACTTTATCAAAATAGAATGTACTAAAAACTGTCAAAATAGGAAGTAGAACACATCAAAACATTTTTCAATGGGGATGTATACATGATAGTATGTGCATATTAGATTATGAGTGTGTTAGTAATAGTGCTATAGGCCTTATATGGACATGGTATTCTGACTATTTGTGAGAATTAATTATTATTATTATTATTTACATGTTTATTATATATAATATCCTTGAATAATATTATTAATTATTCTAAAAGTTCCTAATCAGTTATTGTTATGGGAATAACAATAAATTAAGATTAGTATAAAGTTTGATTGATATTAATGGGATGAATATGTGTATGAGATACAAATCAAATTTATATTTATTTGTTGAGAACAAATATTGGACAGATTCGTCTTGAGATTAATACATGGATCAAAGTCATAAGTTAATCTCTAATAGTTATGTTATTAGTTCTTTGACCTGAGATTATTATACTTCTCAACATATGGAATATTGTGTTTTGATATAATCAAATATTATCTTTAATCAGATGATTATAAAGGTTATACTTAAACATAATAAAAATTATGTAGTGAGATATGAACGCTTAAGATGGAATTTTTCCCTCTTATTATAAGAGAGATAGTTTTGGGTCCCCTCAACAATTGAGACTGAGAATTGTATGGGCATGCTCAAATGAATTGATAGAGATCAATATTTTTTATTTAGTCAGTCTAATTAGGTTTCGAGTAATCAAAGATAGAATGATTTTAAGGTTGACTTTGTTCATACCTTATATTCTATTAAGATATCATGAGACAAAAGAATTATGTCATTAGCTATATTAAGATTGTCTCAGATCATGAGCTTTTTATTTAACTTGGGTAGTCATAATATCTTGCAAGAGGTCACTATGACTTGTAGAATCAAAATATAATTTAGGCCTATTGCTATTTATATTAATTGAATCTATAGGGTCACACATTAAGAACGAATAATAATAGTTATGATTTTTCACTTTATGTAGTAATTTATAATGATGAGATTATTTTAAATCACAAATAACAATTAGTTATTATTTAAATTCGAATTTAATTTTGAGAAAGTTTAAATTCATGATTTAAATAATAATTAATTTGTTACATTGAACTTGATTTTTAATGAATAAATTCATTTAAAAGAAATTTTTAAGGATTTGAATTTAAGTTGTTATTATTTAAAGAGTTTTAAATATATAATTAAATTTATTTATGGCTAAAACTCTAGCAAACTTGTGTGTGTGTGTGTGTGTGACATATTTGATGGAAGTAGTCATATTTTTATTTTGAGAAGACGAATATGAACTAGCATTCAATAAGATCGTTCATTATTTGCACGTGTGTGGATACTTAGAAGATCCGAATAAACCAGGACACACTTTGAAGGCTTGACATATCAATATACAAGAGGTAAGTTTCATTTACCCTTCATATTTTTAAGAAACACATGTGATCCTTGGTGGGTTAAGGGATAAAAAATTATAAATTCTATTGTATATATGTTCCAATTAGATTGGATATTCTACCCGAAACTCCAATAGTGATATCAAAGGGACTTGTGTTTTTATAAAAACTAATAATGCCATATTTTATTGTATATATGTGATGTATATGATTCTAGCATTATTTATATTTTGAATATTTGTGATATAATGGCTTGTGCGGACAACATAGTTAATAGGTTTTGTTAAGGTGTATTAATTGATTGAATCCAAAACCTAAAAGGATTCGTTAGTATGATTGAGCTTCCGAATGTGATATTTCCATTAAAGTGTTTAATAGCATGATATATGATTCTAGCTTTGTCTTAATTAGATTAATACATGAACTAAATTCATATATCAATTTTGATTTATCAGTGATTATTTATGGTAGTGCCAAAATAAGCCCTATGTGTAATGAGATTACATAATAAATTGTTTTAATGTGATTTTGATGGCTTTTGATTTATTTTAAATTTATTGATAAGATCAATAAAAATTTATTGATAATATTAATAAAAATTAATTGGTAAGATCACTGAAAATTTATTGATAAGATTAATAAAAATTTATTGATAATATCAATGAAAATTTATTGATGAGATCAATGAAATTTTATTGATGAGATCAATGAAAATTTATTTATGAGATCAATTAAAATTTATTTATGAGTTCAATAAAAATTTATTGATGAGATTAATAAAAATTTATTGATGAGATCAATGGATATTTAATTTTTTTTCTGGGGTGCTGCCCTCGATCCAGCTAGAGCGGCCCCCCTTGACCCCACCTACTAACTAGCTAGTGGAACCACCATAACAGCTGAGTAACACCTTATAAATGTAATTATATTAAAATACATGGCTATTATAATGTATTTCTTTCAATGCAAATTATTTATGCTATATGATAAGATTGTATATTTTGCATGTTATGTTACTTCAAATGGTGCACAATATAACCTTTTTAACTAATGTGTTTTGGTAGATAATTATTTTTTTTCAAGGGTTGTCATTATTGAATATGGCTTGCATGCAACTTTTGTTTTATTGTAAATTTTTAATTGTTGTAATAAAACAAGAGAGACAATGCAAGCCATTTGAGGTCATGCAATCCAACCATGATGATGGAGGAGCTAGGTGTATATGCACAAGTTGGTGGTTAAATCAACTTCATGGAGCTGCTTATTACTACTTAGGAATGACTATTGATCTTCATATTGACTTATGGAGATCAATCAAGATTAAGGTCATAATATGACACGTTTATTATATACTTGTATGAGATGCTATGTATGGTGTTACATGAGTATGTGATACTAAATATATGATGAGTTCTATTAATTGAAAATTAAAAGCAATCAAGATCCCTCACATAAAATTTAAAGTTAATATGTCATCCATATTTAAATACTTATCAAACCTTTTATCACCTTAATGTTAGTTCTACCAAAGTAAAAGTAGATTTGATGACATTAGTAAGACAAGATGAGTAATGTTGCTGCCATTATGTTTTAAAATGGTTTAACTTTATTAGGTTATCAAAATAGTTTTAGGCTTAATGGAATTAGATGGGATTCAAATGTGTCGGGACATATGATGTCAAAATCTCATAAATATCCAAGAATTGCATGAGATGTAATTGGTAAAAGTTACCTACCTAAATAACTTAATTTTAAGTATCATGATAAAGCTGACTTAAAGTTGAGTAAAATATGGATATTAGCTCACTAAATTAATATGATTATTCTTGAGGATTATTAATTTAGTAAGAATTTTTTATAATCAAAATACTTATCGAACTTTAAATTCATTGTAGATGGTCAACAATAACAACAATAATTCTATTATGTCACTATGATTAGTCCTTGAGAAGGATAAACTTATTGCAACTAGCTTTTTGGACTGGTTTTAAAATTTGAGAATTATTCTCAAATAAGAAAGGATGCTTTATGTCCTAGATGAATCTCTCCATAAAGAACAAGCTAATAATGCTCCTAGAGATGATAAAAATGCTTATGAGAAGCATCATAATGACTTTATTGATGTTGCATGCTTGTTATTAGCTACCATGAGTTCTGAACTTCAGAAGGATATGAAAAATATATAAGCTTATAATATGATCTTCAATCTTAAGGAAATGTTTCGGCAAAAAGTAAGGTAAGAAAGGTATGAAACTACCAAGGCAATGCATTCTTGCAAGATGGCTAAGGGTGCTCCAGTTAGTACTCATGTTATAAAAATAAAAGACTATATTGAGCACCTTGATAGGCTTGGATTTCCATTGAGCCAAGTGTTGACAACTAAGTTGATCCTGAATTCACTTCCTGATTATTATGGCCAATTTATCATGAACTATAACATGAATAAAATGGACAAATCTATCTCTGAGTTGTATATGATGCTTAAAATTGCTGAGCAAAATGTTAAATCCAAGTCTAGCCATATTATAATGGATCAAAATAGAAATGGCTTTAAGATCAAGAAAAAGGGCAAGGGCAAGGGCAAGGACAAAGGAAAGTCCAATGCTCAACCCAAAACCAAACATGAACCCAAGGCTAAAGCCCCAAAGGAGGGTGTTTGTTTCTTTTGCAATGAACTTGGCCATTGGAAGAGAAACTGCAAGTTGTATTTAAAGGATCTAATTAAGAAGAAGACTGGTGACACTAGTTCTTCATGTATTTATGTTATACAAATTAATTTTTCTTTTTCTAGTTCCTATGTATTAGGTCATGGATGTGGATCACACATTTGTATAAATAGGCAAGGACTCAAAAGGAGTAGACAACTGAAGAAGGGCGAAGTTGATATATGAGTAAGCAATGGAGCAAAAGTTTCTACTTTAGCTATATAAAGTTATGAACTTACTTTTCCTAGTGTACTTTTATTAGTTTTGGACAATTATTATTATGTTCCTACAATGTGTAGGAATATTATTTTAGTTTTTTGTTTATATTATTATGGTTTTCTTTTATTATTAAGAATAATAATTGCTCCATTTTTCATAAAGATTTGTTCTATGCAAATATCTATTTTATGGATGGTCTTTATGTTATAAACCTTCAAAAATCTAATGGTTATTATCTCTATAACATAACTACAAAGAAATTTAAATCAAATGATTTAAATTTAACCCATCTTTGGCATTGTTGCCTTAGTCATTTAAATGAGAAATGTAACTCATAACCCCATTAAGTTGGACTTTTGAATTCATTTGATTTTGAATCATATAATAAATGTAAATCTTGTCTATTGGGTAAGATGACAAAATATCCCTTTACTGGACACAATGAAAGGGGCAATGAATTATTGGATCTCATAGATACAAATATATGTGGACCATTAAGTTCAGATGCTAGAGAAGGTTACAAGTACTTCATTACATTTACTGATGACTTTAGTAGATATGGTTATGTCTACTTGATGAAACATAAATCTGAATCATTTGAAATGTTCAAATCTTTTCAAAATGAAGTACAAAACCAACTTGGCAAAAAATCAAGGCATTTATATCTGATCGAGGTGGAGAATATTTGAGCTAAGAATTTGATGACCATCTTAGAACTTGTGGAGTCATTTCATAATTAACACCCCCTGGAACACCACAATTGAATGGTGTGTCTGAGAGGAGGAATCAAACTTTATTAGATATGATTTGATCTATGATGAGTCCAATAAATTTTCTATTTATAACTTTTGGGGAGATGCACTTGAAACAGTTACATTCACACTAAATCGAGCTCCATCCAAAGTGGTTGAAAGGACATCATATGAAATGTGGTCTAGTAAAAGACTTAGTTTATCTTTTCTAAGATTTAGGATTGTGAGGCTTATGTAAAACATCAAGTCTCAAATAAGCTAGAGCCCAAATTTGATAAATGTCTTTTTTGTGGGGTATCCTAAAGAGACTAAGGGATACTACTTTTACAATCTCATAGAGAACAAAGTATCTGTTGCTCAGAATAGTATATTTCTAGAAAGGGAATTTATTTTTAAAGGAACTAGTAAGAGTAAGGTACAACTTGAAGAAGTTTGAGAACCACAAGATAACATTAAACTACCTGTGAATACTCATAGTCAACAAACTATTGATGATAGACCTCCTATAGCACAAAATTCATATAGATCTAATAAGATACGTCATGAGCCTAAGAGATATGATTTTTTTATGACTGATAATAATGATGTATTGTTAGTGGACCAAAATGAACCTACTACCTATCAAGAGGCTATGTTGGATCCAAAATTTGAGAAATGGATAGAGGCCATGAAATTTGAAATTTAATCCATATATGATAATTAGGTATGAACCTTGATTGACCAACTTGAAGGTACAAAGACCATTGGGTGCAAATGGGGTTTTAAAATGAAAACTAACATGGATGACAAAGTGCATACTTAAAAAGCAATGCTAGTTGCAAAAGGTTTCAAACAAACTCATGATATAGACTATGATGAAACTTTTTCACCTATAGATATGATTAAGTCTATCATAATTCTTATTGTCATTGCTACATATCATGATTATGAGATTTGGCAAATGGATGTTAAAATTATATTTCTTAATGAATAATTACTTGTGGATGTATACATGACACAACCTGAGGATTTTATGCAACCTAAGAATTTTGGTAATGTATGCAAGCTTCAAAAATCTATTTATAGTTTGAAGCAAGCCTCTCGAAGTTAAAATCTTCGTTTTGATGAATTAGTGGATTGTGTATATGTAATGATGTATACATGATAGTAAATGCATAAATAAAAATAAAATTAATTTTGTGTCGAGACATATGGTGTATTGTGCTCTATCATTATATAATTTTTAATTTTTTTAAAAAATTGTAATAAAACATATTTGTAAGGAAAAAAAACAATGCAATTTCATATTATAATTTATAAACTATAATTCATCGATCACTAATTATTGAATATGCACAAAAATATTATCCTATGATATATTAATTTCTTTTATCATCTTCTTTCTGATATTTTACATAGCTAATGATGTTGATTATTTTTTGTACTAATTTTATTATGGAAAATTATCAATTAGAAAGATGTAAGATAGATAATTATTTAGAAATTTAGGAATAAAAAATAATGTATCTGAGGGATGAACAAGATTAATAAGATACATTTTTTCTTTAAATAACTTTTGATCTTTATCTACATTTCCAAATCCGAATAGAAATGATAATTGCAAGAACAAGCAGGAAACCAAGAAACATTCATATCCATGAGCTAATCAAGGTGTACGGATATGAATTCGTGGTTTCCATGGCTTGCATAGTCATCTTGAAAGTGTAGATCATGCATGGGCAACTTGCTTCAGCATTGAGTCTCATTTGTTAATTGTTATAGGTTCTATGAATGTTCAAAAAGAAAAGATATCCTATAATAGATTTTTTGAAAGTTTCCCACACATTACAATAGTTATATATGTTAGAACTAATTTATATTAAAAGTCATTTTTGATTATTTTTTTATTTTTTTGATTTACATCTTTTTCTTGTTTTAATAAAAAAAATTTCAATGAGTTTAATTTATTGAAATGCATGTCCTTTATTCCTAAATCATTAATTTTCATGGAATATAAGGTTATTGTTCACAATATAGATAAAATGGAGTAATCTATTAGAAAGATTATAATGCTAGCTTTTAGTAGGTCTATTTTGACTATAGTAAATAATGAATTTTTAACTTCAAGTGCTTTTATACTTGAGTGTTTTTAATGGGATCACCATGATGTAATTATTTTGAATTGACTTGTATAATAAAATACAACATTGTTATTATAAACACTATTACTCTTATTTTTTAAGTAATTAATATTTGTATGCACTTATTAATAAATATTTTGATACATTAAAAAATGGGGTATAGAAAAAGATTTAGGAACTCTATAAATTGGATAATTTTATCAAGTGTATGATGAATATTAATTGTTGATGGAGTTCATATCCTATTAGAAATATTGGTGATGTCCCCTTGATGAAGCTTATAATTTTTGATATTATTCAGACCCTACAGGTGGATTATGATATGATATTTCAAATAAGTTAAGTGAAGAGTATCAAGAAAATAATTAGAGATTGGTTGTACTGGATTATTAGAAATTTAATTCAATCAACGAGTTACTGTAATCTTAATATGAAAAGTTTAATAAGTAATAAGTAACAAAAGACAAATTATTTTATAAGTGAGTAAGTACCATTATAATTTTATAGTAGCATGAATTATAATTTATGTAAATTATAGTTCAAAGTAATTTATATTTGGAACCTAAAATCTTTTTTATGCTAGGGTCCCTTCCATATATTCATCCATAGTTATAAAATATTTTAAATATTTTTATTCATTTAAAGTATGTATGTGTATATAAGTGGAATAATTAATTAGTCTTTAATAATAGTTTTTTATTTTAAATATTAAAATAATGAATTATGAAACATCACATTTGTTGTTGTGAAGCATTTCATATAATTTTTTATTTAAATCAAAGGTTCGGACGATGTTGTACACTATAATGACATCGTCTTCCTCATGGTATTTTGGGACATCGTCTTCCTCATGGTATTTTGGAATGGACATATGGGATAAGACTTTGCCGGTGCTAGTGACCTTGAGGTATATCACTCTTGTTACAAATATATTTGAACTCTATTCAATATTAAAATAACCTATCCTACGTGCATTATCAATTTGAAGTTTTTTTAAAAACCTAGTTCTCCAACAATGATATTAGCAAAAGGTTTAGTGATAAATTGTATTAGGATGGGTTAGGTTTTTGAGAATGTATAGATGTCCAACTAAAACAAAGGCATTCTAGCCTCTTTTGACTAAGTTAAACAACCCAACTGTGTTTATGGATTGTGGTTATGTTTTTTGTTTATTAGTTGTAATTTACACTTAGTTTTGTGTGTGTGTATTTTCCACACATGGTTATATAATTTCACTTCTCATTTATATTCTATAATGATGGTGATTGACATGGTTGGTGATGGTGATTGACACGGTTGATGATGGTGTTTGATGCAGTTAATGATGGTGGCCCTGGTAGTAGATGCAACCAATGGTGGTGCCAATGGTGGTATTCATTGCTAGGGATGGTGACTATGGATGCTGCCACGATCAATAGCAATGCTGGTGATGATATTCATTTTTGATGATGATGAATATGGAGGCTGTCATGGACAATAATGGTCCTAGTGGTGATATTCATTACTAATAATGGTGACTATGGAGGTTGTCACGGTCAATATTAGTGCTAATGGTAGTATTCATTTTCGATGATAGTACTAATAGAATCTGTCATGGCCAACCATAGTGATGGACTATTTGTAGCTGTTGATGATATATGCGGCAATTGATTTGACTGACATTGGTGACTTTTTTAGTGGTTACAACCAGCAATAGTGCAAACATTAGATCTCATGGAAGTAAAGACATACATCGGTAGAGTACATGGCCAAATAGTTCCAAAATCAGAGCAAATTTTATTTTATTTCATTTTGGGACACTGCCCTAAACTATTATAATACAAATTGGGTAGATTCAATTTGGTTTAAAGGACTAAGCTAAGTCCTAAACTTTCTCTTGGAAAGTCTAAGGTTATAAGTACCCTAAAACCAACATTATTGGGGTATTCAACATTCAGATATACGTGATGCTTAGTCATCATTTATTTGTGAAATAAAAAAATATATATTTTGTGGCATGAAAAAATATATATTGTAGTATGGACTTATATATATTTGTGGCATGTAAATATATATAATGTGGGATGAATATAAATATTTGTTGGAATGCACACGTATAATTGTTATGTTGCAAAGGTGAAAAGTTAATAAAACCTTTGGATTTATATTTCACAAAGCCACTATTTTAAAATAAAAACCTTCAATTTTAAAATATCTAAGTGGGTGAGAAAATTCATTTAAACTGAATCTTATGGTCTTCATCACTAGTTTAAAGGTTATGCATGTTGATTAGTGTGTTGGTCTTGGTACATTTCTCATATCTAACTAATTGGCTTGCAGGTACACTTAGCACAAACTATGATAAAATAATTTTATAGATTGTGTAAATGAATCACTTGTCCATCTAAATGATTCATTTAAGGAATAATCAATTTAGAATTATGTGATGGTTTATACTTAGTTATGAATAATAGTATCCTTTCTATTTGAGTGACTATATTATTTGTAGAACCAAAGATAAGGCATCGATTTAATTTTTTTCTAGATGGCCCACTGCTTAGATAATAATATTAATAGGAATTAGTCTATATGAATAAATAAGGAACAACATATGTCATCCCATCAAAGAATACTATTCATGGTGTGATAGGCCAATGACAAATTTATTCAAGAATTAATAGAGAGAATCAATTCTTGTGATGAAATTCAAGTTGATTAGCTCATTGTAAAATTTTTAGGTAATTTTAAAAAAATTATTATTAAACCCACTCTCTATTATTCTTTAAAAAAAGATAATGAAACAAATTATATAGATCATAAAAGAAAACTTGACTTTGTCCTGACTACTGAGAACTACAAATTTATATTCATAGGGTCTATGTTGAGATAAACCTTGAGAATGGTCAACCAATGAGGAAGTCAAACCTTATGACAAATGAGTAAAAGCTGAAAAGATTTCAAAGTGATATATTTTGGCTTCTTTGTCAAATATACTTCAATATCAATATCCATTCATAACTATTACCTATGATATGATGCCTAATCTTAAAAAATTTGGGAATTAGACTCATTCTACCAGACCGAAAGTCATGAGGGATCTAACTAATACTACAATTAATGAAAACACCCCACTGAAGGATCATATTCTTGAGATGATTGGCCTTCTAAATAAACTAGAGATCCTTGGAGTTAAGATTAATTTGGATTCTCATATTGATATTATTCTTCAATCATTGTCATATTTTTATAGACAATTCTACCTAACTATAACATGAGCCATCATGATTGGACTTTGATATAATTACTTAAAGATTTAGTATCAACTAAAAGTATTATCAAAAAATCATTTAGAGTATTTTTGGCTGAAAGGGCGTCTTCAAAACCAAAAGGAAAGATGAAGAAATTTTAAAAACATGTTGATATTCCACCTACAGCTCCTAAGAAGCAAGTGGGAGTAAAAATACTAAAAGAAAAAGATTTTCATTACAAGTAGTCAAAACACTAAAAGAAGTATTGTATAATTTATTTCAACAAAGTGAATAATCTAGGAAAATCTTAATTACTGGTAGTTGAAACACGTTTAGTAATGGTATCTTTGGATACCTAGTGTGTAGATATGGGCGCCACTAATCATGAATGAAATTCTTTTGGTGGTATCAAAAGACCAATTAACTATATAATGATGAAATTAATCTTCATATGGGAAACACTATGAAAGTAATAGTTGTTGTAGTGGGAGATCTTTGGTTTGTGAGAGATACTATTTTAATTTGAAAAGATATTTTTTATGTACCTTTAATAAGAAGAAACTTGATTTCTATTTCTAGTTTGGTTGAGAATAATTTTTTTTTATTCAATGATTTTGTAATAATTTACTTGAATAATTAGATTATCTATTTTAATACATTAAAACACTGTCATTATATTATTACAACTATTTCTAATTTATTACAAAAATATAAGTTGAATAATATCAACACCTTACCATATAAAAAAACATTTTCTTGATATAAACCTAACACATCTTTGAAACTTACTCATAGATCATAAAAATCTAAAATAAATTTTGTGACTAATAAAGATAACCTTTGGGTTCATTGAAAGTGTAAACACTTCTAAATGATATAGAACCTCTTGGGGAGAACCAAAGAGGTTCTATAGAACCAAAGAGTCACTAAAATTGGTTTATTCTAATTTATATGGTACTATGGCTATCTAGGCAAGATGTGATTTTGAGTTTCTTATCATTTTTATTGATGATTACTCAAGATACGTATACATTTATTTGATATGTCATAAGTCCAATACCTTTGAAAATTTCAAAGAGTACAAGACACAAATAGAAAAATATTAGAATAAATATTTAAAGACTTTATGATTTGATCATGTTGGTGAGTACCTTTTTGGAGAGTTTAGGAACTGCTTTGTTGGATCAAAGAATTACATACTTGTTATTTGCAATTGACATTCAACTTTAGAATGACGTGATAGAAAGAAGGAATATGACCCTTATAGACATGGTAAGATCAACGATGAGTTATTCAAATATGCATAATTCCTTCTTGGGATATGTGTTAGAAATAGCAGCTTATATTTTAAACTTTAATTCCATCTAAGTATATACCTACAATTCCAACTGAACTGTAGATTAGAATTTAGCCTAGTTTGAATATATTTATTTGTGAGGTCGCCTAGCACATGTGCTGAAAGAAAAAATAGATAAGTCAAACCTAGGAATAGAAGTTTATTTCTTTGTGAGATATCCTAGTTAAACTAAAGATTGTTCATTTTAAAGTCCAAATGATCATAATATTTTTATTAGCACCAATGTTCAATTTCTAGAAGAGGACTATATAACAAACCACTAGCATTTCAACACCTCTAGAAGTAGGATTATTCAGGAGGCATTGATAGGAGATAAACTAGTCTAAACATTTTCAATACCAGTAATACAAGAAAAAAATGCTATAAGGTAATATTGCAAATACTTCATTATCTCATAGTAATAGGAGAATTGTTGATGATAATATTAATATTGAATCTTATGAACATGTCATTAATATTCTAGTTGCATAGCTAGAGGTATAAATGGTTATATTAATTCATAGGGATCATTATCTATGTAATGTGTCACTGAAAGTATACAACCGAGAGGAGTTTCTTATCATAGTAGGAGGGTTATTCATCAACCTATATAATATACACTCTTGGGAAAGTCTTATGAAATAAATATACGATGAGCTAGATATTAATCCCAAAAGGCTATGTGCTATGGAATCACTTAAAGATAAAAAAGTAGAACATTGACAAAGGCAGATCATTGACAAAGGTAGAACATTGGCAAAGGCAGATCATTGACAAAGGTAGAACAATGGCAAAGGCTATGGAATCAAAGATTCAGTCAAATCAATTCAATCATATTTTGGATCTTATGAAACCACCTAAAGAAATAAAATTTATCAAGTGCAGGTGGATCTATTAAAAAAAGAGGGGAACATATAGTATCTTTGAGACTTATAAGATCAGGCTTGTTGCAAAAGATTTTACCAAGAAAGAGTGAATCGATTATAAGGAAACATTTTTGCTTCTAGCTATGCTAAAGTCAATCTTGATTCTCTTGTTGATTACAACTAATTATGACTATGAGATTTGTAAGATAGACATAGATACTATATTTTTAAATGGGCATCTTAAAGAATCTCTATATAATATTACCAGATAGTTTCATAGAAAAGGACTAATAGCACATATTGTGTAAGTTAAAAAGTCCATATATGGAAAAAATAAGTTTCTAGATCTTAGAATACTCATTTTGATCAAGCTACTAAGTGTTATGACTTTGAATAATATCATGATGAGTATTGTGTGTGTATATAAAAAGAAGCGATAACACCGTGGTATTTTTGGTGTTGTATGTTGATAATATATTACTCATTGGTAATGATGTAAGTTTGGTGTCTTTGGTTAAGGTCTGGTTGTTTGGTCGAGTTGGTATGATAGACTTAGGTGAAGCTACTCGTATTCTTAGGATTAAGTTTTTGTGAGATTATATGCAAAGAATATTGGGTTTGTCTCAAGCTACTTATATTGATTAGATATTGACTCATTTTAGCATGTAGGATTCTAAGATAAGTTTTTCATTTTAAACATGGAATCATTCTATCAAAAGATCTATTTCTCATAATACCTAATGAGATAAAAAAATGAGGTTCTTTATGCAAAAATAGTAAGAAGTATGATATATATAATGCTTAGCACTAGATCAAATATCTATTTTGTTGTATGCATAGTAAGTAGATATCAATCTAACTAAGGACTAGAATATTAGACAATAATAAAACATGTAACCAAGTATCTAAAAAGTATTAGAGATGAATATTTAAAAGATAGTCTATCAAGTCCTTTGAATCCCTGAGCTCTCTCCCTCTCCGCTCCTTGCAATTCTCCTCCAAAAAACCCTAACTTCTCAAAACCTTAAGGAATTCAGCCTAAAAAGGCTTGAATCAAGTTAGGCATGTTTTTTAGATAAGTTTCGGGACTTAGAAACTAATCGCACATAGATCTCATTATATTAAGATGGTTTTATCGGGATCATCCGAACCATTTCGAAATAATGAAATATCAGAAGCCCTAGCATCCGCCGAAAGTCATCTCAAGATAGAGGTGTATGTCTCACTTATCCAGAACCCCACCGATGCTTCCCTAAAGCAAATACGAAGAAGACGACTCATAATTTGTTCTGAGAATGATTGTGAAACCATTTAATATGTGATTGATGATGGAAAATGCCAACAAATATTCTTTGGTAAGATTTCCTTGGACCCGAATGAATTTCTCTCTAAATACCATCGTGAAAATGATAAAATTTCTGATATTAATGAGAAGTTGCTTCAAACTGATGGTTTTAATGGTGTTGCGAGTGATTATAATGGTGATTCGAATAATAATATTATAAATAATATTATTGATGATTATCAAAGAAACTCCTTGCTGAATGATGGGAATGATATATACAATGATGGAGATAGCGATATGCTGTCTATTGATAAAAATAATTATGATAGAGATATGGTTTTACATTCTAAACACCAAAATAGACAAAGCAAAAGCATGAACATCTTAGTTGATATTAATAACTCACATGAAACTGAAAAAGATGGAAGAATAGATAAACTACAACTGTTATCACCAAATAAAGTGTCAGACAGAAAAGTTTGGAGGCCCCTTGCTTCTAACCTTGATTTACATAAAAGTAGAATATTAAATTTTGATAAAAATATTGAGGGAAGAGATAATACTCAACCTCCTAACCCTCCTAAGATATTCGGAAGGATAAAGCCCCTTGGGGGTAGCTTATTCTCGGGGAATAGGACTCTTGCCATTACCTCTAAATTGTCCTACCATCTTTTTAAGCTACATGGTAATGCTTACTTTGAGGAGGAAGATCTATTACACGACATATAATATTGGAAAAACTATTTGGTAGGATACTTTGTGACTAGAAATCCTGGACAGTTTCTATTGAAGAGGTTCATGGAGTAATAATAGAAATAGTCCCTCAAGTTATCTAGTATCCTAGTGGCTAGATAGTTTTCAAATTTAGGAATATTGAAGAAATAGAGGATGTGCTTAAATCAGACCCTTTTCTTTTATTTGATTGGCCTTTATATGTTAAGCCTCTTTTGATTAGATTCCATTATGAGCTAAAAAAGATGGCTAAGATCCTAATATAGATTAAACTCCCAAAATTTCCAATTCATCTTTGTAACCCTATTGGGCTAAGCAAAACGATAAATTGTATTGTGCAGCCCCATCACATGGACAGACTAATGTTAAATATTTATAAAATTACTCGTGCAAGAATACTAGTGGAAATTGATTTGAATGTTGATTTACTAAATGAAATTATTTTGAATTTTTTAGATGGTTCAAATACGTGTCATTCAGTTTTGTATGAGAATTTATCCCCCATACTACAAATTTTGTTCTATTTTTGGACATCACATAAGTGGCTATCGGACGAGGGACAAAAGGTAGGAGATAAAAAGAGAGGAGGATCTCCCAACAAGCCCTAGTGCTTCAAATTTCCTAGGAGGAGAAAAAGAAATGGATTCCCCCTTGGAGGCTAGCACAAAAGCATAGAAATTCTAAATGGGGAAGGCCTCACCTTACAATCATGCAAGAATGATGACTTCCCCCAAATTGATGAAGGAAACAAAGGGTTCACATTGGTTAAAGATAAAAAAAAAAAGAAATAGCCACACCAAGAGAAGGCCCCTCCTTCAATCTCAGGAATAAAAAAAGATTCAAAGGAAATATGAGTAAGGGCATAGCTTCTCATGGTCCACTATAGAAGTTATATAAGGGCCCTCAACCCCTTAAAAATGATGTGTTCATGTTTTTTTTATTTTATCGGAGGCACTTTTGTTGGAGTTTTGGTGGGTGGATTTGGGAGGAGGAAGATTATAGCCTTTCTCCCTCATACTTTTCAGGGGTATTATGGAAAGAGGTGAGGGCACCTCTAGGCATGGTTGTCTTGTGTTGGATGATGCTTGGAACTAGATGGTTATATGAGTTGACTAGTGTATGCAGAAAAGCACCCAGTGGAGAAAAGGGGAATGCTTTATGTTGCATGAATTTTAAAATCTTCTTCTAGAAGCAAATGGAACTTAATTGCCTTGTGGGACTCAATGGGCTGCAAAGGGCCCCCTACTTGGCAGTATGCATTGTGGTGAAACCCACTATGAATGTAAATTTATAGATGGTATGCATGTATATCTCAATGTGTATGGAAGTTGATAGCTTGATGTTACATGGAATATGTAATTATATTGTTGAAAAAGGCACACCACATGCATATTTCCAAGAATTGGGTTCAAGGCTGGAGCCTAGAAGGCTCTACATGGTGATTAATACGAGAATTGATGTGGACTATTTTGAAACTAAATGGAGCCACTAGAATGTGCTCAAACTGGTTGGTGAGATAAAATGCTCACTCACCAGGTTACTAGAAGTGTTGGGTCTGGATACAAACATTTAGAGATTTAATGAATGTGAATTAGAATGTAATGAAGGAAAATGGTGTGTGCATCCAGATATGTATAAATGTGTGGGGTTTTCTTTGGGGTTTTTTATGAATGTAAGGGTTGTATATATATTGGAAGCCTCGTGGATAGCCAATGTGAGGAAACCTACACTTGTAGAATATGTAATAATCTGTTCAAACTGGGAAAAACACAATTTGTATGAGAGATTGGGAATGAAAAAGGGAAACACATGTAAAAAGCACGTGGGCATGGAAAAGGATATGTGAGTTATTGCATGCTATAATGAATGCTATTCAAAATATAAAAATATGATATTGATAGGAGTGCATTAGAAGAATGTAGAGGGAACCCAATCATGTGAATCGTGAAGATTTCCTGATGGAATATAAGGGGCTCCAATTGCCCCACCAAACAAAAAGTACTTAGGCTTTTCAATGCCTACAGGATTGATATATTTGCCATTATTGATGCCAAGCTAAATGGTGATAAGTTGGCTTGGCTAAGAAAAACGAACTTCAAGATAATTCAATACATTGGATAATTTTTCATGTCACGAAAATGAAAGAATCCTAGTCTTGTAGGATGGCTAATCCGTAGATTTTGATCTAGTCTCTTGTGCATCCCAGCATATGTATCTACGAATATGAGATAAAGAGCAAAAAGTTTTAGATTATCAATTATATAATCCCTTCACTCTATCATTAATAGAAGACCTTTCTGGGATAATCCAATAGAAGAAAGAAAGATAAATTCCTCCCCATTGGACATTATACAAGATTTTAACTCCTCCTTTTCAGGGATGGACAAGGTGAGTGGTAGAATTGTAACTAATTATGAGTGTCAAGATGACATTAAATACACCTCTTCTCTTAATCTAGAAGACCTACCATCTTTAGGCAACTACTTCACCTAGGCAAATGGTAGAATTTCATGCAAATTAGATAGAGCAATGATTAATAATGAATGAGCAAACTTGTAGTTAGACAGTCATGCAAGATTCTTAGCCCAAAAAATTTTTTCTAATCATTATCTTATGTTAATGACTATGAAGATGGGATAGAAGGAAAGGAATGTACCTTTCAACTTCTGCAACATGTGGATTTTCCACAAAAATTTCATTCTCTCACTTCTTAGAGTTTGAAAAAAGAACATTCATGAGTCTTTTATGTTTCAACTCATTAAGAAGCTGAAACTATTAAAAGAATTCCTTTAAAACACTAAATGAAATGCATTTTGGGCACATTAGTATTAGGGTCTCCCTAACCAGAAATATACTTTATTTACAACAAAAGGAGATTGTTGTATATAGTTTGTTTTGATAAACTATTTTGTATAACTAAAATATTTTCTATTTTAATATCTTTAATGTTAGTGCAAAAATTAAAATATTGAAGGGTTGGGAATGCAGCAATAGCATAGTAATGGGGGTCCCGATGCTTGATCCGTGGGCTGAAAAAAATTTTGGAGCACAACCAGGTCCATCCAAGTAATCAAACATGCTCCATTTAAAAAATATTGAGAAACTATTAAAATATATATATATTTTTTATTTTTTTTTTTGTTGCTACCATTTTTTTTTCTGCGGAATTATTCATTTTCATCTCTCTTATTTGCATGCTTTTCTTCGTAATTGCTACCTCTGTGGTTTGATTTTCTATCGTGTTCTTGGATTGTGATTTGATACTGTGGTTTTGGATATATCGTTTATTATTTTCTTCTTCTTATTAATTTGTAAAATTACAAACGTTAGAAGCAGAATTCCTAACAGAGAACTTGTAGTCACCCACATCCTCGATCCATTGCGAGAAGGACATCAGTCTCAAGGTAGAAACTTGAGGAGGTAGAGTTATCATTTCTTAGGCAAAAAACCAAGATCAGATATCTCAAATAAAGTGATTGGTGCATGAAGTTCTTCCATGTGCTCCCAAACTTTAAACTACTTAAAAGCAAAATAGTGACTGTACTTAAGGAGGATGGAAGTTACACTACATCCAAGGAGGATATCATGGAGACTTTTGTCACATTTTATAAGAATCTTTTGGGCTCTTCTAGGGATAGGAAGGAAGTGAATAATATTATTATAGATAAGGGCATGAAGCTTTTGGTGAGAAACAATAGACTGCTCTCGTTGTCCTTCTTTATGGAGAAAATCAAAAATGCACTCTTCAACATGGAAGATTCCAAATCTCTCGGGTCAGATGGGTATACTATCAAGTTCTATATATCAGCATGGAATTATATTCGAAGTGATATAACTAAAGCTATAAATAGTATCTTCCATTCTAGAAGAATGCTAAGACAAATTAACCATGCTTATATAACTTTAATTCCTAAATCTTCACATGTTATGTTGCAATATCATCTACAAGATAATAGCCAAACTTATTACCTCTCGTATTAAATTGGTGCTAGTAGTATCATAAATCTTACACAAAGGAGCATACATAAAGGGTAGATTGATATCAGACTTCTTCTTAGCACAAAGATTGATAAGAAGATATGCAAGGACAAGAATTTCTCATAGATTCAAAGATCGATATCCATAAGGCATTTGACACTCTTGAATGGGATTTTCTGAAGGAAGTTCTAAGTGGCCTCAACTTTCCCAAATGCTTCATAGATGTTATCTATGAATACATTAGTTCAACATCCTTCTTTGTGGCTATTAAAGGGTAATTATATGATTTTTTTCAAAGGCAATAGGGGTCTAAGGCAAGGGGACCTGATCTCCCCATATATTTTTTCTATATGCATGGAATATATTTTGAGGTAGCTAACAAATACAATATCCTCAGAATGCTTATCATTCCATCTGTGGGATGTGCATCTTTGAAGATATCACATCTTAAAGTATATGGATGATCTAATTATCTTTTCTAAAGGAGATGTCCCATCTATTGAAATTATTCTAGATACTTTAACAGATTTTACATAAGTATCAGGCCTTAATATTAACTATTCCAAATTGAATATCATTTTTAGAGAAGTAAATAAAGTTATCAAGGAGGTGATACTCACAAATTCTGGTTTTAAGGAAGGCACACTTCCTTTTATCTTCCTAGGGGTTCTCCTTTCTTCAAGTCACCTGATAACATCATAATTCTTTATTCTATTGGCTAAAATTATTTCATACATACATCAATGGGTGAGTAAAATTCTCTTAATAGCAGAGAGGTTAGAACTTTTGCGCATTGTTATCCAAGACATAGAAGGTTACTGGTTCTCAATATTTTTTCTTCTACCCAATTATACCATAAATGCTATAGAAAGCACTTGTAAAAGGTTCTTATGGAATGAGCAAAAAATAGGGAGATGTAGACACAATATTGCATGGGAGAAAATATGCAAACCTACCTTTCTTGGAGGTCTTGGTATCCTTAATATTTTTGCATGGAATAAAGCTTTTTTCATTAAGACACTTTGGAGGATAAATAGGAAAGAGGACACTTTGAATTAAGTTGGTCAATCATTTCTACCTTAATTCCCAAAATATTTGAGAATACTAGATACATAAGGATGATCCTCCATTTTGGAATTCCCTAATATTAGTTAGGGATATCTTGATTGATAAAGCTGGATCTAAGCAACACATGGTAAAAATTCTGGATAAAATGGGTGAAAATGGGAGAATTATTTCAGATGCATAAAAGTATTTAATTGGAGCCACGCCAAGAAAAAGAAAGCCTGGGGGGACCATTTGGATAAAGATCCATGTGCCCAAACATGGCATATACTTATGGTTTGCAAGATGCGGGAAACTCAGAACTAAAGATCAATTATTTTCAATACCTAAAAATACAAATTGTGAATTCTGCACACATGCAAAATCTACACATCATATTTTATTTATGTGTTGTTATTCCAGAAGTATTTGGAATTAACAGAAAAGTTGGATGAGAATCAATGAAAATATGGCATCACTTTCATCAAGTTTTAAAGACATGAAGGAAGTGTATCCAGCAGATACGCTAATAAATAATATCTGGGAAGTAGTTTTTGTTGCAGCAGTCTACTTCATTTGAAGAGAAAAAAATAGAAGATATTTTGATGAAAGTTCCTAGATGCTAGTACTTAAGTTCGGAAAATAAAAACTGAAATTTACATTATTTTTAGTAAAGAGTTTAATAGTTTGATGTTACCATAGCTTGAACAAAAAGTTTTTTTTTCATATTGAAATTTTTATTTATCAAAAATAAAAGATTATAAATTTTTTTTGTGTATCAAGCTGAAAATCCTATACTTATGGTATACAGACTTGGATTTCTACTTAGATGAAGATTGAGAAAATCCATCTCAAGTTATGTGTTTACGTTAAGTAGTGGAGCCATAAAGTTGGAGTATCAAGCAATCTTATTTTGCTAATTCCACCATGGAAGCTGAGTATGTGGCAACTTTAAGAGTTACCAAGGAGGATGTATGGCTCGGGAACTTCCTGATGGATCTAGGAGTCATTCCTTTTGTGAAACAACCAATTATGCTTTATTGTGATAATAATGGAGTAATTATTAATTCAAAGAAACCTAAAACCCACAAGAAGGTAAAACATATCGAACATAAATATCATCTAATTAAAGATATTGTAAAAAAGAGCATCAATAGATAACTTAGTAGATTTTATTATAAAGAGCCTTCTAGTTAAAGATTTTTATATACATGTAGGAGTGGAAGTATTGCATGTGAAAAAAATGAGAGTCAGACATGTGGCATCATGGCTTTGAGCCTAAGTGGAAGAATGTTAGAACTAATTTAAACTAAACATTATTTCTTATTATTTTTTTTTATTTTCTTGATTTACATTTTTTCTTGTTTAATGAAAACTTTTATAATGAACTAACTTTGTGGAAATGTATACATTCTTTATTCTATATTGTAGATGATTTGGTGCATAGAGTTTGACTTATGTACAAAATATCAAATAGTTTGTTCTCATGAAATATAAGTTTATTATTCACAATCTAGATAGAGTAATATATTCTATTAGTAAGATTATAGTGCTAGATTTCAATAGGTATACCTTGATTATGGTGAATGGTAAGTTCTAACTTCAAGTGCTTGTCCTCTTTTATGTATTGAACGAGACCACTATGATTTGATTATATGGACTAACTTGTAAATAAAATATACCTATATTATTATGAATATCATTACTCTTATCCTTATAGTAATTAACATTTGCATACACTTACTAATAGTTGATTTGATTCATAAGAGAAGGTCTAGATATAAATTTAGGAACTTAATGAATTGGATAACTTTATCAAATATATGGTGAATATTGATAGTCAATAGAATACATGTCCTATTAGAAGGATTGATGATACTCCCTCGAGGAACCTTATAAGTTATACTATTACCAAACCATTTCGGTGAATTATGATCTAGCATTTCAATTAAATTAAGTGGAAAATCTTAAGAAAATAATTATAGATTGATTTAATTAAAATTATCATTGATATAATTTAATCAATAGATATCTGTAATCTTAAACATGATAAACTTAATAAGTAATAAGTAACAAAAGCCACAAATTATTTTAAATAAGTGAGGGAGTGTCATTATAATTTTGTAATTGTATGAATTATAATTGTTATAAATTATAGTATAAAATAATTTATATTTGGAGCCTAAGATCTTATTTATGTCAGGATCCTTTTTATAGCCTTATCAAGAGCCATAAGAAATGTTTTAAAGTTTTTTATATATTTAAAGTATATGTGTATATAATCAGAATAATTAATTATAGTTGAATTATTTGATTTTATTAAATCGAATCAATGATTACATATTAAATTAATTTTGATTATATACATATATACAAATAATAAAATTCTTTAATAATAGTTTTTTGTTTTAAATGATAAAATAATGAATTATGAAACATCACGTTTTATGCGAAACATTTTATATATATTTTTTTATTTAAATCAAAGGTTCAGATGATAGTGTACACGACAGTCTCATCATCTTCTTCATGCTATTTTGGAGCAAAGGACACATGCAAGAATACTTTGCCAATGCTGGTGACCTTGAGGTATATCATTCTTATTACAAATACATATGAACTCTATTCTAAATGAAAATAACCTATTTACATGTATTTTTGATTTCAAGTTTTTTTAAAAAAACCTAGTTTCTAGCAATTTCAACCATTTTAGCTCCCCATCCACTCACATCACCTTAAATAAATCAAAATTAAGTGGGTTAAAAATTGGCACAACAATATCACAAACAAATCTAATTCATATTAATTGTCACTCTAACATATCTTATGTGTGTGAACAATTTAAAGTAAAAAGTATGAGAATAAAGACATTGATTTTATAGATGAGAAAATAATGAAAAGTGATAATCAACTATTCATGTATCATATGCAAATTTTGGTTAGTATCTCAAAAATAATAATTGTGGAAAATAGAAAAGATCATATATTTCATATGTGTGAGATTATTTTAATTTAGAATTCAAATAAATGAAAAAAAAATACCTAAAAAAGTATTTTAATGAAGTTATTAAGCACAAATAAAAATATCAATAGGATTTTTAAAATTTTGAGAAATATTACTTTTTAAAGGAAAGGACATGCACGTGATCACTTCTTGATAATGGAACATGCATGTCCAAAAGCAATTTATGTATTTTCTGCCTAGAGTTACAAAATATAATTGTAAATGATCCAATATTCTTACATTCACAAATTATAGAACAAAGTATAAAATATAATTAAAAATGAATGGTTGAATTAAGCTTGAGGTTTGATATTCTAGATCTAGTACTCCTTCAATTTGATGAATTTATGAGTACCCATGGGTAATCTCTACTGCATAAATACTACAAGAACAATTTCCTAAGCACTACATGGATACTGCATGAATATCGTGCATCCTCTACATGAACTTTGCATCATCCTTAGCACGCCCTTCATTTATAGAAAAGATTAAAAGAAAAAGCTCCCCTTAAAATTTCTCTTTCCCTCTATGAGTTTGTTACACAAGGTTTTAGAAACCTTCTGTAGCAAATGTTATAGAAGATGAATCCCAATGATAAAATGAGAGATATTTCTATTTTGTGTCAACACTGCATATGCATGCTCACTGAAAATGGATAGCCCGTTTTAAATAAAATAGACTATGTTGTTATTGAAAAGGGAGAAGTTTTTCTCCATTGCTTTCTTCAATCACACACATGCCTGAGAACGCAACATGGGCATGACTTGTTTGTTTTTTTTTTTTTGAAAAAAACTCACTCGCCTCTTCCATTTTTAAAAACAACTTAAATAATTATTTTAAAAACATTAACTTTCATTTAATATTAATTATACACTCATTTAATGAGACCATCCAAAGGTTCTCATTAAATAAACTAATATTAGAAATAATGCACATTAACTATAAGCCAAGTCTTACTTAAACTTAAAATATAAAACATGTTTGCCCAATACCCAAGCAAACCCAACAAGTTTATACCTACTATATCCACACCCTGTGATTGTAAGGCTATAATAGATTTGGTGAATTAATCCCATACAAATAAGAAAATGAATATACAATTAAAACTAATATACAAGTCTGTATGAACTCTTTTAATAAAAAATATTGTATCCATAGAGTTTGTAAAGTAAAAAAAAAAGTTAGCTGATTAGTTGACCAAAATCTTTCAAGGAATATTGTCCTGAAATCATTAGGGGGGTTTCACCCCAAATGAGGCTAAGAAAAAAGTTTTATGAGAGGTACAAGTCAAATACCCTTAGAGGACTCACCTAAGTCAAAGTTATCATTAGGCTCGGACCATGGGATTGGGCAATGAGATGTATCTTGGAGTTGTTATTCACCATTGGTACTAGTACTTTAAAAGGAGGTAACAACTTTATGACAACATGATCATCATGTGCCTTTCAACACAAGCCAATTTTCTAACCCTTAATGTTATTTTGATTATATTAGTTTGCATGATACTTTTGATGAAAAAGAAGAACAAATATAGCTTAAATAACTTATAGCATTTTCATCATAATGCTACCTAAGTTATTATTTTCATGCTTCCTAACTTCTCTAAAGTGCTCATATCTCCCATGATTGATAATTAAAAATTGATCATCTTTTTCCTCAAAATCCTTTGCATAACCTCCATAGTAATCATCTACAATCTCCCTTGGTTTATTTTTTTCTCTCATGTTTGGAACATTTTTTGATTACTATAAAAAAACATTCTTTATGTGATCCAACCATTCATAAAATGTTATAGTTATAGTCTCATCATACATACCACCCCAATCATTATGACTCTCATAAATAATTTCATAGAAATATCATCCATAGTACTCCTATTGATATGATTAGACATTATATATCAAAAATGTAAGTATGGTTGTTACTCCTCATGTGTATCACTTAGCATTAAGCATGACTTTTTTGTTTCTTATTAATGAGCCAAAATCGCATTGATATTTTAATCTATTTTTTTAGAATGTTTTCATATTAGGAGATAGATTTCATGGCTAAAGTTTAGAAAATTACTCTTCTTATGATTTTGTAGGTTTTCAACTAAAAGAAGGAAAACAACAATAGAATTCAAAAATTCGTTAAGTCAATTGTATCATTACAAAAGTAACTCTATTGTGACTAAAATCAAAAGAATAACTAAAATAAAGTCACAACCAGTGAATAATCTCACAACCACCAGGAGGGAGGAAAGATAAAGTTGGTCGCGATGTATTTTTCAGGTGCCAAGAAAGAATGATTGAGGCTTGGTCGTGATAGTCTACTTAGTCATGATAGTAGGCTTGGTTGTGATGGCAAACTCAGTTAAGATAGCACATTACTCATGATATTAATATTTGATCACGTCTTCATGACAATAGACATTTTCATGTTAGTAAAATTTAGACGTGACAATATATTTGGTCATGACATCAACATTTGGTTGTGATAATAAATTTGATCATGATATCAACATTTGATAATGATAACAGACATATTCGTGATATCAATATTTGGTCATGATAATAGATTTGGTCATTATATCAAAAGTTAGTCATGATAGTGAAATGAGAAAAAAAAAGATGTGAAGGTCATGACAAAGAATTCGGAATGGATTAATTATTCTTGATTTTTACAAAAAAAACCCATGAAGCTAGGGCTATCATAGACCATATAAAAATGAATTTTTTTTCATAAAAAAGGGTTCGGGAGGCAAGTGACTAGTAGTTGACAACACCGCTTGATTTTTTTTATTTCTTCTTTTAGCATAGATCTAGAATAAAGTAGATTTTCTTGAGTTGTTTTGTTTGGATTTGAAACTTTACTTGTCAAAAGCATAAATCTGAATAAGAATTGTTTATATTTTTATGATGTAATGGTTATATTGAATTTGAACAGAAACAATCTCACAAAATCATATGAATCTACACGGTGCAATCACCTTGTTCTTTGTTATATGTAGTCCACAGGTGGTTGCAATCCATGTGAAAGTTTTGCTGAATAAATCTAAATATTTTCTATTTGAATCAATAAAAGTTCCTTGAACAAAAAGTTAGATCTAATGGGTTTATTTACTTATTCCTAATGCTAGAACCGAACTCCCTTACTCATTGTATCTTGCCCTTGCGTATGTGAGGCCATCTGAGTGACAGAGAAGATGATATCATGAGAGTTAATGAATAATCTATTGAGAGAAATGTGAGGCTAACCATGAGAAACAAGGGAACTCTACCCATTCATGTAGAGAAATCCTTATTTTGCAAAGAGATGATGACATGGAGTGATTATTTAGATGAATCACTAGAGACATCACCATAGTCTTTCAAATGAATTATATATCCATGTTGGCTTGGATCTAATCAAGGGAAAAGAAAACTCTTAAGGATTTAAAGGAAGAGGCACCAACCATTTGTAGAGATTTATAATACCCAAGTCTTTGGAAGCAAGAGATCTGCGGTCATTAAAAAAAGGTATAAAGTATTGAGAAATAAAAATACCTAATACTCATAAGATAGCATGAAATATGAGTAACCTCTTAGATCCTAGACTTATAGGGAAGCTAGATAATCTAACCGGTGAAAGTTGTAGCTTTAAGGAGAGATCCAAGGTCATCGATGAAAGTGCTTGACATATTTCAACTTTTCTATAGAAATAAGTCATGATAGATAAGTCTAAAAGGATTGACCCTACTACAACACCTTGTGTTAGTATCAGCATCTACAAGAAAACTAGTCTAGTCTAATTTATTTTAAGGAATTTCTTGTGACCTTTTGTTTAGAGTTTTAGTATTTGATTTTTGAAATCTTTTAGTTAGTAATTGACAATCTCTTCTTTAATGGTTCAAATAGTATAGATCTCTAGTAGTTTGGGTAGTTGAAAATTCAGTTCTTGTCAATCTCCATATGAATGATATCTGGACTAATATCCATTTTTTACTACTATTATGATCTATGTACTTGCATTATCATAAACTAAATCTAATTAAAATCTTTATTCAAATGATAATGATTTAGTCTACATAGAAAAAGATAATCAAGTTTATGGCATCATTACCAAGGATTGAAAGAATTGATTAAGTCAATATTCAGATCAAAGAAAGAAACACTAATTTAAACAAGTTTCAAAAATATATATAAATTTTTTTCAAAAATCACAAAATACGAATAATTAGCTCTGTCTTATAAAGATACTAATCTTTTTGAGCTTCGTGGATAAATATATGTTGAATTTTATTTGATGCTAGTGAATTTTTTTCTTTTGATCTTAGTGTGTTTCAATTTCAAAAAAAATTCATGCACAAGAAGCAAGAAATAGATTTTTTTTTCTAGATACTAAGATTGAAAGAACACTAAGAAGTTAAATGAAGGTAAGAATTATAATAGCAGATGAAAAAATGGCTCCAATGGTAGACACTACAAAAAAAACCTAAATAGCTAGAGAAATTTTCCTAGCTATTATAAAAAATTACATCACTAAAATATAATAACGATGAATTTATGATGGATAAATTTCCAGGCTAAAGTGCTCATCACAAAATATTAACGAGAAAAAAAAAATCCCTAGCAAATTTTTAAATGACAGAAATTCCCTAGCTAGTTATATTTTTCCCTTGCTAATTTTGATTGTAATTAAGAGTATTGATTAATATTTTTTGACTGGATATATATAGAAATTCCCTAGCTAAATTAGCATGGGAAAAAACCCTAGTTATTTTCATTCCAAGACTATTTTTATAATTTTATTTTTTTACAAAAAATTTGATTACATATTTTTAAATTTTTATATTAAATTGAATAAAAACATATACTATAAATCATTATTTATAATTAACAAAAAGTAAAAGCTGATAATAAAATATTCTGATATAATAGTTACATAGTTAAAAAAACATAACATAGGTATATAATCATTTAAAATAAAATCATCATCTTCATCATTAGCTGGTGCATTTGTGCTAGCCTCTCCTACCTGGTTTCTATGCTGGAACTCGAAATATTATCTATCGCATCAAGGCCTCTAACTATGACTCCATATAGGACATCTGCTATTGCATTTCATTCTTAATTTCATTCATATCATCATTCACTTCTTTTATTTCCTACATTTTTTTCTTTAAAAGAGAAATCTACTGATCCTTCTCTTTCAATTCTGTCTCCATAAATATAGAATGTTCATTTGTTTCTATTACTTGTTTTTCGACCACCTCATCCACCACTACTATGATAGAGAAACTAGAAACAAATTTCTAGAATAAAAAGCCACTCCCTTCGAGTCGATATTATATACTAACTACTTTTTATGACCTTCTATGATCTCCAAATTGATAAGATCATAGCCAATTGGTTGAAGATCCATATAACCTTCAACTCGCTGAGAATTAGCTATCACATGTTCCTCCATGAGGTCCTGTGATAAAATAGAATAAAATAATATTCTAGATATAAATAAAATAGATCAAATATTTTTGATTTCACACAACTTTCAAAATTTATTGTAGTGTTCTAAGAGATTATTAATATAACAGATTTTTACAGTATTGATATGAGACTTGTTGTCAACAAATTGCCTATCCACTTTCTTCACATGTATCTTTTTGAAAATCGCATGAAAATTAGGATCTCAACTCAATTCTCCAGCCTAAAATATGTATTTATTAAGTCAAAAAATAACATATGTTAAAAAATAACATATGTTAAAAAATTTTAGCTAAAATTGTAAAACCATGCAAAAATTTGATTTATTTATACTAGTAGGCCAACTGCTAAATATATAAATGGTTTAAAGTTATAATTGTACCAAACCTCGAGCATGCTTAATGCTCGACTTTGTTCTTCCACAATGACTTTATATGTCCATCAAATTAGGGTGTCTATGTACACTGATTCTATATATAGAAAATTAAAAAAAACTATATTAATAACAAGGACATAATTTTTTTATTCTTGAATAATAACCAGCATAATAGTTAACTAAATAGATAATTAACTTTAAATGCTTTTGTTTCTTTTTTTTACTTGAAATTTATAAAAATTAGTCTCTTTTGTTGATTCAAAAACTTTCTTCCACGAGATTGCTATAAGATAAGTGATTTGTGAGAAAGGCCATCACAAAACTATTGAGAGTTGAAAATATTATTTACTTGTTAAAAGTCTAAAACGTCATGACTCTTGTCCTCAAGAAAAGGCAAATACATAACTTTTATGCTTAGGCTAATTGCTAGTGCTATGAATTTTTGTAGTGTCATGACCATGTGATAAATGAGAAAGGTCAAGATTATTAATTTAGTCAATCCTAGTTCTATGGCCATTTGATGCACATAAGAGATCATTCATTATGTTGGAGAATATATTTAATGCCATGACCATATTATACACTTGAGAGGTTATTCTTAATACTATAGTCATTCACAATGAGATGACCATTTGATGCATGAGAGAGACTATTCTTCATACCATAGTCATCCTTAGTATCATGCCCATATTATGCACAAGAGATACCATTCCCATCATTGTCATCATTTCCAGTACCTCAGCCATATGATGCACATGAAAGGCTAGTCCCAATGTCAATCATTGCTAGCATTGCAGCCATATTATGTTTGGGAAAGACTAATGCCAAAGTCATAGTCATTTCTAACACCACAATTTTTTGTTATAGATACAATAGAACCATATCACAGACACTTCCCAATGTCGAGATTTAATGTCACATAAAGATTAGAATATATTCTAAAGTCACAACTACTTTTTAAAGTCATAATCTTGAGCTCAAGAAAAGAAACCTAAAGTTATGACATCTTCTAAAATTCATGACTTTCTACTCAAACAAATGGAGAAATATTAGAGTATAAAAAGGAAAGAGAATGGACTTGAAATCTCTCTTAAAATATTTTTCTTCTCTATGCACTAAGACATGGTCAAAACATAGCAAATAACACTATGGGCAATTTTTGCACTCCCTAGAAGATCCAAAAGTAAGCTAGAGATGCAAGACATAAGCAAACTATAAATTTGGGAGAAATGTCTCTCAAACACACCTTCCTAGGGTATATTCGAAAAAATAAATTAAGATAGCATAAAATTAGGATTTGTGGCTTAGATTCTCAAGAGGGATATCATTAATATCTGAATTTCATGAGATATCTTCTCTTGTATCTCATGAATTTTTTCCTAATGTTAGGCTAAAATGAGGACTAGTATTTGTATAATTTTACTTATGTGATGTTTAAATGGTTTTGATATTAATACATATATTTGATTTATGTTTTCAAATGAAAATTGATGGTTATGGTGATTAAATAAAACTTGAATTAGGGATTTGAATATTGATAGGTTTGTGCATATTATCATGATGGATGGTTGATAGGTAAACCACAAGGCTTACTCATGCATACAATAAAAAATAAGTGACAACTCTTCTGACTACAATGCACGAAATAAACATATATGTTAAAACTCAAATTTTGGATATATTAATCATTATTAGTATGACTCTTATAAAGTCGAAAGAGAGAAATGATAGTAATAGAGAACCCTAAGGTAGTGATGAGTAAGCTATCCAACAACCCATCAATCACTACACATTTGGAGATTATTTGTGTTCTATGATGATGAATAGTTTTTTGGGTATTCAGAATTCAGATACAACCAGTGAAAGCAAACTTTTTGAGTTGAAGTTGAGTCTGATAATAATGGTTCATTAGAAGCAATAAAGTTAGCTTTAGTGCAATAAGGTTAAGTATATTCCTATTCTCATTAAGTGATAAGATACTGAGTTGGTTCAGATACTTAT
The DNA here is from genome assembly GCA_029783825.1 of Sapria himalayana. Taxonomy (NCBI): domain Eukaryota; kingdom Viridiplantae; phylum Streptophyta; class Magnoliopsida; order Malpighiales; family Rafflesiaceae; genus Sapria; species Sapria himalayana. The sequence continues at coordinate 2,090,614 of JAREIK010003076.1, read as the reverse complement.
CTTATAGCTCCATTTGGAATTAGGAAGAACTTGTGATGGCCTTTCTTACCAAGTTTTGCCATCACAAATCACTTATTGGTTACGAAAGCATTATTCAAGCAATCCTAGTTATTAATTTAGTCAATCTCTATTGACTAAATTAAAAATTAGTCTCTTTTATGATAGGTGATTTGTGATGACTCTTGTCACTTAATGAGAGTTGAAAATATTATTTAAAAGATAAGTGATTTGTGATTTGTGAGATTATTTAAAAGATGATTAGTATCTTAGTTTTGCCATAAAAATTAGTCTCTTTTGTTCATAAAAACTTTCTTAAAAGACTTTGTAATTATAGCGTAACACTTGTGAGAATGAATGAAACGATAAAAATAATCAAATAACATTGTAAACAAGCAATTCATAACTATATATAAAAAAAAACCACTAACAAGGACATCATAATTTTTTTATTCAAGTAATATTTACATATTTTTTATACCTCCTTTCCACATTCTTTATTACAAACTTAAGCACTATTTATAGATGAAACTATAGCATTTAATGATGTCGATGAGCACCATCGACATCATCAAAAGTGTAAATGGGGGAATAACATATGGTGTAAAATGTGGTGTAGAAGATGGTGATGGATCAAAAGTATGTGCAGGAGAGACAATGGGTGATGGCCTTATATCTGATAAAAGTGATGGTAAATGTGTCAATGATGGTGATGCCGATGGTGATGGTGGATGGTGATGGTGATGGTGATGGTGATGGTGGATGGTGATGGTGATGGTGATGTTGAAGTCTGGATAGATTGGGTATGAGATGGTACTGACTATACAATAGGACATAAAATACTAGATAAATTTCATCTATGTCTGCATCCATGTCTACCTCCACAATGTCCACGTCTTTTATGCACCATCTATTGTACAAAAAGTAAAAACATATATAGGACAAATAATAGATATATAATGAAAACATAAATTGATATTATATGTGAACAACCATGCATTTTAGAATAATACACATCAATGGATTTCAACAAAAAATAGAAAGACTTTGAAGCTATAATATTGGTATCACTAACATCCTTTAATGGATCTTCAAACATTTTGTCTGATTCTGATGAAAGTTCCAACTTATTTTCAGATATAAAATGTTCATCTTCAATTTTTATTAGGCCACTATTTGACTCACATAATTTTTTTGGATATTTATCTACACGCACAAGCTTAATATTATTTATGTTATTTTCTTGAAATATCGGTGCAATAGCTAAGTTTGCAATTCTTTGTTGAGATGTTGGTACTTCAAAATTTGATCGAGCTTTACTTTTACAAATGGCCCACTAATCACTCTTATCAAAAGATAAACTCATATATGTACATTAATATACTTGATTGGCTTGAACTACCATAATAAATGACTCATATCGATTAAATCAGTATTTATGGTTAACATCCACTAGCTTATAATCCGATTGAATCTTTGTACTCATATTTCATGTAGGATCAAACCACTCACATTTAAATAATATAATCCTATTATTTTTGAAGCTTGTATACTCCAACTCAATAACTTCTGTTAGTTGACCATAATAATCAATCTCATCTACACAATAACTTAAGCCTTTAATGCATACACCACTATTCATAGTTGCTTTAGAAGAATCGTGCCCTAATATGTAAAATTTATATCCATTGATAAAATACCCAAGATAGGTTGTCACATATCTAAATGGGTATTTACTTTAATTCTTTATGAATATATTGGAATCTCAATTTGAAGGATTATTTGTCTGTTGAATTTAATTCAATAAATGATGTTAAAAAATTAAGGCTTAATAGTTTTCACATAGTTCTTAAACCAATTCGCAAATTCTATTTCTAGCATAGAATCAACCTCATGGCTGGGAATGGTTGGTTGCCTATATTTTAATGGCACAAATATAAACAAAGAAAGAACAATGGATATCAATTTTTGATTATTCCTATTCAGAACAAAATTATTTTGGGTATACATACTCAATATATGGTGCAGCCTCCACAACATTAAGTAAAAAGTAGCTCTGAGTTTCTTTGTACTCTTCATCTGTCATACATCTATATTTTGCTCTTCCAAATACTCTTTCAGGGTGCTTGAAGATACATCTTTTCTACCAGCACATGACCTTCATCATTCCGAGGCACATTTCTATTCTTTGTATTGACACGACCCTTAAAATAATAAGAACAAAAAGATGATGCTCCTTCTACTAAATATGCATTGCAAATTGAACCTTCAACTTTTGCCTTGTTTCTAACATTCAATTTCAACTTGCGAAGATACCTACATCCATTATGTTAGGTTTCAATTAAATCAAATTACGATATTAATTTATGCTTGAAATAATAAAACATGGCTACTTATATTTTTTTACCTCTCAAAAGGATACATCAACATGTATTGCATTAGCCCATCTATTCTAGCTTCATAATCCAAATAGACCAGCAAATGCTCCATTGAGGCAAAAAAGCTCGGTGGGAATATCCGTTCAATCTACAAAGAATGAGAGGTATGTCATTTTCCAGTATCGCCATGTCATCTATTTTGATTGTGGTTGTTGTTAGATGTTTGAAGAAAAAACTAAGTTTTGTAAGGACCTTCCAAATATTTAGGGGAAGTAATTCACAGAAAGTAATTGATATTAATCTCTGCATACTACATGATAGTCATGACTTTTTATTCCAAATAACTTAAGATTCTTGATATCTACACATCTGCCCATATTTGACACATATCCATTAGGTAATTTCAAATTTTTAACCCATTCACACAAGGACTATATTGTTTACTTATCAAGTGTGTAACAAGCTTTAGGGTATTTTCCTATAGCTTCGTTCTAGTTTCAATTCAGGATGCTGACAGTAATCATTCAACTCTTGTCTTAATTTTAAAGCATCCTTTATTTTTCCGTCTGCATTCAGGATAATGTTGAAAACCATTATCTCTGTCAAGATATCATCTTCTAAACGAACAGCTAGTGGAACTTTCGTCACTATTTTATTTTTTCAAAATGCACTGCTATTTCTATGGAATGGATGATTTGTATGTAGAAACTTATGATTGTTATTAAACCATGACTATTTACCAGTGAATTTAAGAGTAAATGCATCAGACTCGTCATTACAACCAAACAACATTGAATATGTAGGAAAATCACTTACTGTCTACATAAGCGCCCCCCGCGGAATAAAATTTTGTTTCTTTGAGATGTCATATATATATTCATGCCAACATCCAACAAATGATTCAACTTTGTTATAAGAGGCTGTAAGGAAACATCCAGCATGTCTTTCAAATTTTTTGGCCCTAGAACCAATATTGATAGAAACATATATTGCTCATTCATACATAACCATAGAGGCAAATTGTAAGGTGTCACTAGGACTAGCAATGTTGAATACTATTATCCAGATTAGCCAAATGGCTGAAAACCATTAGTATAGAGACCCAATCTCATTTTTTGACTTTTAGCTACAAAATCTAGATGTATATGATTAAAATGCTTCCAAGCAAGTGAATCTGATGGATGACACATCACCCTTATTTAACCTCATTCTCAAAATGCCACCTCATATCATGCGCTATAGGATTTGATGCATATTGTCTCTTTAGTCGAGGAAATAAAGGGAAGTAATACATCTTTTATCACATTTTTGCAACACAAGGTGCATTCTTAAACTGATGATAATCACAAAACTTATAGCTAATTAAATCACTATCATCACCCTAATATAATATACATCCATTGAAACAATAATCAATTTTTTTCACTTGTAGACCCATACCTAGTAGTAACTTTTTAATACTATAAAAGTTGTTAGTGATTAAATTATTATCTGGAACAATCTCTTTCATCAGTTTTGTCACCTGATCAAATAAGTTCTCAGTTATATGATTTTATGACTTTATGCTCATAAGTCAAGCAACAATTGATAATTGTGAATGTGTTTTACAACCAAACCACAACCCATTATCTGTAGCTTTAAGCATATCATAAAATTTTTGAGCTTCAGGATTAGGTGGTTCATCCATGTAATCCATATTGAAGTTGGTACCAACAGCTTCCATGACCATTCTATGGTTTGTGTTTAATGCTTTTTCACTATATGCATACGATTCAATACCCTCATATATGTTAATGTTCATAGCCATTGTACTTTTCCCTTGATAAATCCAAACAAAATAATTTGGTACAAATCCATATTTAGCCACATGGTATCTAGTAGTGTTTATATCATAAAAAGACATATTTTGACACTTGTAGTTATTTCATAGACACTTAATTTTATATCTGTTCATCCATCTCAATTGATTACAAGCAAAGTTGATGAAAGTTTCTAGCCCACTCAAAATATCTTTATTTAAAATTCTATTCATAAACTTTTTGTACATCCACCAACGATCTGAACTCATTTTGCTCTATAATATTTGCAAAGAATTATGCTCAATAATAATTCTGAATGAAACATACAATGACTTTAAATAATACTATTAAATAAATAAAATCACTTATAAATGAATATGCAAAGATAAAATATCATGAATATCTAGGCAATACATTTGAAAAATCTACATGAAAAAATAGAGCATTTATTAGCATGCTAAAGGTGAAAAGATATCACATTATTACTAGATGAAGAGAGCATGTCTCTTCCAGTGCACCAATCAAAACCACACAAAAAGGCAAGAATTATGAGAACACAAGAACCAAGTGAAAGGACAAGAAAGGGAAGCAAAAAAGAAAGGAACTACAAGTTTGAACTTTGAAGGAGTAAGCTTTTCACTTCTCAATAAAGATCAAAGATAAAATTTTCAACTATGATTCAACTCAAACATTGAATATAAAAATAAATGGAATGAATATCCAATTCCAAGAACTTTTGAAAAATGAATTAATGAAGAATTCAAATATTAACAATAACAGATTTTGACTAGAAAATATATCATACAAAGTATTTAACTAGAAAACATAGATGTGAAGTAGCCTACAATTATAGATTCCTAACATTGCAAATATGGGCTAATTAGAGATATGAACAATTATAGACATTAACATATTTTGTGGAAAACTACAATCAAAAGACAATTTGCTAAAGAAAACTTAGTGAGATAAGAAGAATGAGAATTAAGAAAAACTAGTTGAAAATAGAGCTCTTAGTAATTATGTCGCATCCTACATTAAGTTTATTAACAAGATAAAGATTAGAAATGGATGAATAAAACTAGTAAAACTAAAGCTTAATATTAAAGAGACACATGACTGAAACACCAAAAGTTAGGGCCTAAGATATACATAAATAAAAAGTTAATTGAAGTTGCAGCCTAAGGACACACCATCTTATGAACTAAACAACTACCAATAAAATAGCAGTTCAAAATAAATTTATTCTAATATTTTAGTAATTTATTTAAAGATTATTTACATACACATCTATTCAATCTTAAATGATACGAAGGATGATAACTTATTAATTTAGCAAAAATTATAGATATGACCATCACTTATATACTTTTGCCAATTAGATATTTAATTGAGAAATTGATTTTTTGTATTGAAATGCATAATTTCATTTTCTATGATGGTTTTAAGCTCACATAATATGTTATTTCCAATTTTATCTTTTTTGAGCATATTGAACACATAAAAGTATTATTTCATCAAAAAAAATTAAAAAAAAAACTACATTTGGGGAAGGGCAACCTAAAAGGGCTATTTTTAACAATGCCCAAATAGTCAATGAGTAAATCAACCAAATGGCCACATCACTTTTTTTTATAGCTTCTAAATATGTTAATTAATTTCATCAAAAAATAACATGGCTATAATTGCAAAAAAATTATAAAATCATTTAATATACTCATATTATAATGTTACACCAAAACAAAATGTTGCAAATATATTAATGACAAAAAATACAATGATACGCATAAATACATACAAAAAACTATACATATATGTGTGTGTGTGTATCATATATCAAGGGTATCATCAACTACACAAAAAAAAATTATTAACATAAGCTAAATCTAAAATAGCTGAAAAGAAAAACAAATAAAAGGAAAATATATGTTATATCAAGAGTATCCATATATCAAAAGTATTATATTATGCATTAATGATAATTTTTGATTTTTATTTATCATTAATTTTTTTTTGCTAAATGTTGAATTTAACAAAAAAATACTTCTATAATAACATTAAATCTAAAATATAACACCAATATTAAAGATATTTTTTCATATAGAGATTTAGATCCAATAAATAATTTTAATTAAAAAACTTTACTTTGATATATTGATTCTTAGTAATGATCTTAGGATCAACATTAAATCATAGTCAAAATTTTGAAAGTCATATTTAAATGACGTTGCTCATCTTTTTTGATTGTTTTTTTATTTAGTTGTAGAATATTATTTTTGATCATTTCTACTTTTTTGTTTGTGTGACAAATAAATTGGCAAGTTTTTTGTGTACATAAATATATTTGTACACATGTTTCATTGTAAATAATAAATAATGTGCATGTAAAGAAAACATAGACTGCACTAAATTAGCAACTTCACATGCACCACACATCTACTATTTTGGATATATATACTATATGCACATTTTTTTAAAAAACAGAAGGGTATACTTTATTACTAATCAAATTATATATCATATTACTCAAGTGAACATTATATAAAGATGGAATAATTACTTATTATAAATATATATGAAATAAGTCACCATGCATGGTTTGTGTGCTTTGAGAATGCATGGTATCTAATAAAATATATTGAGAAAATTCTATATAATGTTTGTTCCCCTGCTTACAATAATGTATAGTCTGACTTGGATTCTTAGTCTTCTACACCGCCCCCCCCCCCCCCCCCCCCCCCCCATTTCTCCATCAAGTGTGCTTTGATTCTACATGCCACTATTAGATAGATATAATAAAAACTTAGTGTAGTGAATTTTTTTCAATAGTACTATTAAATAATAATTAATATCAGATCAATTAAATTAATTAAAGCATCTACAATCTTAGCAAAATAGAATTAGTATGAATTTTTTGGGTACAAAATTTAAAGACCAGAAAATATAATTTATTAAGAAAAAAAAACTAAACAGAATTCATCATCATCTACCAACAAAAATTCCAGCCTCAAATAAACTATCAACATGAGCAATGACAACAAAATTAAAGGTTATGGTTAAGCTGTACCTTCTTCTTTGAGAAAAATATGAGAGTTTCATACTATAACCACAAAAACTTGATTAGTAGATATATTTTCACATGTTCTTCATATTCATCTTCTCTACAGAACAAAAATTCTAAAATATAAAAAACCATAAATTAAAATATAAGATATAACTTGAATTTAAAAAATTATAGTACCTTGCACTTCTTCTCTTGTTATTATATTTTTCACCCTCTTTTACTATTCTTTTTTTGAATTTCAGAGCTAGCACACTTTTTGTTGATTTAAAATCCATTAAATCTTAAAAAAATTAATCATTAAAAGAAAAAATGTTAACACTAACAATTTATCGTTAACACACAAGAACTCAACAAAAAAAAACAACATTTAGCACACTGTCGATTTTAAATTTGCAAAACTCAATACTAATTTCTCATTAAATTATAATGAAAATAAAAAAAAAACATGCAGAGAGATAGATAGATAGAGAGAGATATATATATAGATAAAGAGATGTTCTTTGTTTGATATGGTTATTTGAATTGATGTTGCGATGGTGATGTGTTCTGAGAGTCAAAAGTTTTTCAAAAGTGAACTGACATAATTATGTAATGATGCCAAGACATGGGAGAGATGGGTCACATACTATTAAATATTAGAAAACAATTTTTTTTATATTTAACCATTAATTATATTATTTCATAAATAAATAAATTTATGGTTAATAGTTTATGAAATTTTTATGGTTAATTTTTATAATATTATTTATAAATTAATAAAATAAATTTTCAAAATAAAAAAAAATTAATTTATGGTTTTAACAATAGAGAAAATAAATAATATTACTAATAACCATGAAAACTATTAATTGGTAATTAAATTTTCATATTATTTTATTTATCAAAAACCCCATATAACCATTGATAAATTGTATTGTATAACCATACAAAATTTATAACATCTCAATTAAATAAAAAATAAATAACCAAGTAAATAAAGAATTATTAACATATCAATAATTTTCAAACAACTAATAACATATCTAACCATAAAAAAAATATATAATCTTAACATTATCCAAAAAATATAATTAAAATTAATTACTTAAAAGCATAACTCATAAAAATAAGTCTACAAATAAATCCAAAAATTAAAAAAAAAAGACAAAAATCAACCAAATTTCAACTTGTATATTACTATAACAAATAATTTTAGATAATTTTTTAGTAGCTATTTCAATATTTAAAAAAAACAAGAAGAAAATATTAAGCAAATAATATTTTTATATACTATGATTATTAACTTTGGAGTTAATAATCATACATCTAAGTAAAAAAATAGTTACAAAAACTATAGTACATGACAAATGAAAAGTATCAACAACAAATTTTTTAAAAAGATTTGTTTACTTCTTTAAAGTAAGCATCACGATAGAGGAGCTCTATGAAGACTCCTAAATGACAATGATAATTGACTTTTCTCCCTCAATACCCAATAATATACTTGGCCTCATTCATAGATAAAACTACTAATATCCCTCTATAATATATCATTTCTTCATATGATATATACATTATAGAGATGATCTCTTGTGTATGCATACAAGCATCAAATTACACATCACTATTCTTTTAGCTGCACATTTATATTAAAGTATAAACTTTTATATATAATTGCATATGATTATATAAATATATAAGCGTTTAGATATAATGTTATGTTTAAAATATTTTTATAAATGCTACATATATATTGTCAAATATTGAGGCCTTTTTTGTCAAAAATGGAGGCTTCAATTGTCAAAGTTAGGTAGCCTAACTTTGACTTCATCCCTCTCATTTTTACTATAAATAGAGATGTTGTGTAGGAAGTAATTAGGTAATTCCACACATCTTCTAATTCATTGTGAAGAAGTGAGAAAGAGAGAAGAGGGTGAAGGTAGTGAGGTGAAGTGAGAGAGAAAATTGAGAGCAATTTTCTTTGAGTGTTGTAAACACTATATTTTTCTCCTTATAGTGAATGATCTGTAGCAGCCCGTGGTGTAGGCAAGTTTGTGCCGAACCACGTAAATCTTGTGTGTCTTGATTTGTTTAATTTTGTTCATTCTCATAAATCCGGCATATAAGAATTGTTGTTTTATTCTTAACATATATATATATATATGTGTGTGTGTGTGTAACACTTTTATTAATATTATATAGTATATATATCACATTTATATAAACATTATAAATAGTATATATTTTATATAAAAATTTATATGTTATATAAATTTTATATATATGAATAAACAGTTTATATGTTATATAAATGTTATATAAACAATTATATAAATGGATAGTGTTATGTAAATATTATATAAATATTTATAAACATTTATACATATGTATAACTATTTATATATAATATTATATGTTTATATAAACATATCAATGTTTATACATACATATATAATGTTATACGTTTATATATAAAGTATAAACATTTATATATAATTTCATATGATTGTATAAATGTATAAATGTTTATATATAATGTTGTGTTTATAATATTTATATAAATATTTTATTCCTACAAATTGGGCATATTATTTTCCAAAACAATATACCCCTCATTCTATAGTGTTTTTGAATATAGATTTTTTTTTTGTTTTTATTTTTTATTTTTTTTCAAATCATGAAACATATACATGAAGAATAAAAGTATTTTTTGAGTTTACCAAAAAATAAATATTTTTTATTTTGATGTATTTTTTAATATGAATATTTACTTATTTAGGCTTTTTTTTAAAAAATAATATTCTAATGCACCATCACATAATTTTTTTTACGTCTGCTAACATATAACAACAATAACAAAATATTTTCAAACAATATTAAATTAGCAAAAAAGAAAAGAATTTACTAATCAGCACTACCATGAGTAGCACATATTTTATATTTAATTGAAGATGGTTTTTTTTTACATAACAAATATTAATTTTTTCCTTAATTTTATCAAAATAAAGGAAGTGAAAAAAAAACCTGAATGATATCAAATTTAATGAATTTGATTTTATCAAGATTATATAATAAACACAAATAGAACACTGTTGTGTTTTAATTCTAATTTATTTGTTAAGCATGGACATGGACTTTTTATTATAATTTGGACTCTTATTTGGGTGTAAATTTTAATTTCTTATAATTTGGACGATTAATTGTAATTTATTATATTTTGAAACTATAAAATAATTTAGAATCTATTGTATTTTTTGAGTTTTCAAATAGCAAATTAAATGATTTGTATAGTATGTGAGAAACAAGCTTTAGTATAGCATCATATTGCGCATCACTATTCTCTAAGTTGTACATATATTTATTTGAATGTGTGAAAGAATAGCATAAGCCAACAATTCTTTCACTAATTATAAATATTCTTGATTATATAAGTTTTAAGCAAAAGATTAATAATTTTTATAATTTTTAAAATATAATATTAAAATATTATCTCTTGATAAAATAAAAATTTATTATATTTTAACATAACACAAAGTCAACTTGACAATTCATGTAGCACAACCTGAGTCTATATTCACTTGCAAACTAAACAACAAAGATCTAGGTTGAGTATTTTCGGCCTACTAAATCAATGTGAGTAACCAAACTTTCTGAGATATTAGTTTTGCTTAACCTAATTACCAATTAAACAAATAAATATTTTGGCTTAACCCAAAATATCATCTCTAACACAAGCACAATAAAGAGTCAAAACTTCCATCACTTGTAAACTCTTTTGAATCATACACCAGAAAATATATGATTTGCTTTTAATTAAATTGTTTATGAATAAATAAAACATATTGTGTTAAACAATAATTTAAACAATTCGATTTAAAAGAATACTGACATTTCATTCTATGCATAATTTGTGATCAGCTAGGATTCATAAAAATTTTATATAATCTTATTATCAATTCTTTCTCAAGTACGTATGGTATTTATGTTGTATGTATGCCAACTTGATTGAAAGTTGAGATTAGCATTAAATTGTTTTTCATGATTTACAATTTTGTACATAAAGGTTCACCAGCCTATTTCCAATTTTTAAATATCTATAACCTAATTTATGCATATTTTATTTAGAATATTACATTCAAACATGCTGTAGAATTAACAATGCTTGTATGATTTACCATGGCCAAATATGCAGCTACTGTCAACCTAGCATCAACACCCTTAACTTCTTGTATTATAAAAGTAATAACATCAAATCAAACTTCAATTTAAAAATGAAAGGCAGACAAAAAGTAGACACTTAATCACACTAACCTTGGTCAAAAGAAAAGTTGCCCATGAAGCAAATGCAAAAAAAATTAGGTGTATGAATAAACTAACAATCTCGACGGATACAAAAAAATTGAACAAATTTAGTATTCTGGTATAATAAGTAATCAACATGTAATTATAACATAAAGAAGAATAAATTAAATAAAAGACACTCTAGAGAGTTTCCTAGTAGATACATGATTGACATACATTAATAAAATTGTTGAGCAGTAGATTCCAATGATTCACTTCCATTTTGTCCTGGCTATTAAAGTCAATCCTAGGTACATAGTTCCTCCTATCACCTACCCAAGTGGATACCTAATTTTAATAAATGGTAAGAACGATGAGCTTAAATTTTTCAAAAAAAAAAATTCATGGAAAAAATTAATCTTGTGCAAGATTGATCAAAATTACCAAGTTTGATCATCAAATCAAATTCAAAAATCATATATTCAATTCTTCGTCCAAAACTTAATGTATGGATCAAATAACGCAACAAATGCTAACATAGCATGAGGTCTTCAAATTGAAAGACAGCTGATTAGGTTACATATAATGATAATTCATGTTTCATAAAATATATAAAATAGATGAATTGAAAAGGCAAGAATACTGATCAAAATTAGAATGATGAAGCATGACACGCTGCCACAAATTAATGTTCCGTAAGCAGATTGCCTCATTGATGCTATTTGGTTGGCCGCCGGCTAGGTTTTTGTTCATGTATAACTTGTTTTAATTTTAAAATATTAATATTTATTATTTATTTATTATTTTAAGATTACATTAAATTTAATAATATTATTTTTTTACCATAATAATTTTACTCAATGATTTAATTCTTATAAATTTTATTAGAGACAACTAAAACTTTAATTAAAATCAACTTATGAACAGTTTGGCAGTGCTTTTCAAAAGTGTTAATAGGGCTAGAATAATTTTAAGTATGTTTAGGATAAAAAAATATCATTAGTATTATTTTAAAAATTTATTTTAAACCCTAAAAAAACACTTTAAGTATTCTTTTAATAATTGAAGATATCTTTTTTATAACTCGTCAAAAGTTTTTGGATGTAATTTAAATATCAATTTATTTTATTTTTAATTTAACGAAAAATATGCTTTTTTTATAATTCAAATATTTCAAATCTTTTAGTAATAATTTTTTTAAAAAAAATCTATAATCATTATAATTTTTTTAAAGTTTTATTAAAATAAATATTTACTTGTTTATTTGTTAATTCAGATTTTTTGGAATATTTTTTATAATCATACAAATAATGATTTTAGGTTTTTATTAATACAAATATTTGTGTATGTTCATATATTATTTCAAATATTTTTAAAAATATTTATAATTATAGAATTAATTATTAAATGTATTTATTAATACAAGCATGTAAATATCTTTATTAATTAATTCAAATAATAATTTGCATATTTTTTAAAAATTTTATAATCATAAAAATAGTAATTTTAGTCTTCATTAATATAAATTTATATTTATATTTATATATATTTGAAATAATTTATTTATAATATCCTATTTTTATAATTATATTAGGAGAAGGTGTCCCTCAAGGATTCCTCATCCATAGACCATGACAAACCTTTAATATATAAAATTACATCAAATATTAAAACAAATAATATATAAAATAAAATAAACATTAATTCAGTATAGATTAATGATAGAAATAATTCCGAGCCCAAATAGCTAGGGAAAAAATCCCTAGCAAAATGCATATATTTTGTAAAAATTATAATTTAAGGACTAATCACTTCCTATTAATATATTATTGTACAAAAAATTTTCCAGATATTGATACAGCGAGAGATTTTTTCTCGAGCTATTTAGCTAGGGAAAATCCATCTCTAAAGATGCTAAATTTGATCGAAAAATTATGTCTCTAATCCATTACTAATACGTCATAAATTTGTAAATCAAACATCTATTTGTATTCCCTAGTTAATCAATTACAAATTAGCTAGGGATAATTTCTCAAGCTAAATTTTTGTAGCTAAACAAATAATTTCTTATAGTGAGACCAATAATACACAACAAGACTTCCAATGTGAGATACCATGGAAGATTTCTAGAGACCAGTCATTAAGAAAAAAATTTAGTGAGACATCTAGCTATTGAAGCAAATAAATTTGAATTAAAACCCAACTTTAATTATGATGATAAAGTAGAATCAATTTATAGGTCAACCATTAGAAGGTCCTAATGAACATATGGGTAGATTTTTGAGAATGACCCACACTATAAAACTAGATGGTGTTAGGCTAGAAGTAATCAAACTATTGCTATTCCCATTTTTCCTAAGAGATTTAGCAGTCACATGGTTTGAATCTTTGCCATATGGCTTAGTTAACTCTTGGGAAGAGCTGATGGAATAATATCTTGAAAGATTCTTTTTCCCTATCTCTCACATATAAAATAAGAGGAGAAATCATAACCTTAAAACAAGTGGATGGGTAGAGCCTATTTGTTGCTTGGGAAAGATATATGAGGCTGCTAAAGAACTGTCCATTGCATGGAATTGATCTAAAGATATAAATGAACATATTTTATCACTCGATGAATTATACCTCTTAGAAAATAATCGATACAGCCTATTATGAAGCTTTTAAAAAAATAAGTGTAGAGGAAGCAAGATAGGTAATTTAAGACCTTGCTAGATACAACATGAGGGCTCCCTTTGAATCAACATAGAGTAACAATAGAGCAAAAAAGAGTGGAATGATAAAGATGCACAAAATGACTACTATCGATGCCAAGCTTGATGCACTCATGAATATACTGCACAAACAAGAAAGAAGAATACACTCTGATCATGAAATTGGAGTAGTAAAAAATATGGCAATAGAAGTAGTGCAGAGGGTTACCAGAAGAAGGCCTTTATGTAGTGGAGGAGGCAAACTACCTGAAATGAACTAAGAAATTATTATTTCAAGCCCAACCTCAATCTGCCAACACATTATACATCAACATTGAGAAACCATGAGTATTTTTATTATGGTGGAAAAAAATTGGACACAAGGTATGGAAAACATTATCAGCAAGGGTATGCTTTACCAAGGTTCCAGTAGTTGCAGTAACAATGAGGAGAAAATAGGGTTGATCATCATTTTCAAAAGAAGACCTAATCATTTGAAGAACACATATTGAAAATTAATGGAGGACAATAAGAGGATATTGAGCCTCCATGAACATAAACTAGTTGAATTGGAAGCTTTCAAATCCAATACATAGATATTTCAGGCTAACACAAGTACTTCCCTCAAAAATCTAGAGACTCAAGTAGGGTAGTTGACCTTAAATTTGCAATGTCAGAATGAAGATGCTTTTCCTAGTGATACCAAGAAGAATCCGGGAGACTATATGGTTATGCAACTAAGAAGTGAAAAGAAAATGGAGAACTCAATGTTAGAAGGAAGTGAAAACAAGAAGTATAATTCAGAGACTACTACAAAGGAAGCTGAAAGATAGGTGCATTAGTATATTGATGAAAAAGGAACTAGGGGCCATAAAGACACAACTCATATATGTAGGAATGAAGTTCCATACTCTCAGAGACTAACAAGGTCTAAGGTAGAAGCACAATTCTCCAAGTTTCTAGAAATCTTCAAGAAAATGGAAATCAGCCTATCTTTTCTAAAGGTAGTATCACAAATGCCACTCTATGCCAAGTTTATAAAAGACATCCTAAGTACAAAAATAAAATTTGCTGAAAGTAGAGTGGTAAACTTGACTACCACATGCAGTAAAGTCATCTAGAGAAGATTATCATAAAATATAAAGGATCCAGAAAGTTTCACCATTCCATACACCATTAAAGAAGTTGAATTAAAGAAAGTTCTTTGTGGCTTAGGTACTAGTATAATTCTAATGCCCTTTTTTGTGGTTAATGGGTTAAGTTTGAGAGAGCTATCTCCCACTTTTGTCATTTTAAAAATGGCAGATAGAATACTGACTAAACCTAAAGGAATCTTAGAAGATGTGCTTGTCAAATTAGGAAAAGTTATTTTCCCTATAGATTTTATTATGCTAAACATGGAGAAAGATTCACAAGTTTCACTATCACTAGAAAGATCATTCCTTGTAACTGGAGATGACTTGATATATGTGAAAAAGGGAGTGCTTACTCTCAAGCATGGAAATGAGACAGTTCATTTTAACCTTGACAAGAGTCTTGATCAAATCTATGTGAATATTCATAAAGATATGTTAGTAGAAAGTAGTAGCCATTGTAGTAATGAATTGGATAATAATTATAATATTTCACTTTCAATCAATAAAAATGAGATGAATTTCAGATATACTTACACTATTTTGAATCTGAATGAATACAATAGAGAAAATTTTTATAATAGTGAAGAGAAAGCAAGGTAACAAAAGACAAGTACCAAAGAGCTCCAATTAATATAATTACAAAACTAACTAAAATATGTTTTCCTAGAATTAGAGGATGAAGAGCTGATATGATTATTAGAAAGTGTGTTCCAGAAAAAGCACAAGACAACACATTTAAAGAATATCATGCACCACCATATGAGAGGCATTTTTTAGGAAAAAAAATAGCTCAAAAAACTTTCTAATCAAATTTCTACTGGCCTATTATTTTCAAGGATTATGTGGAATGAGTCAAATTATATGATCAATACCAAAGAATGAGGAATGTTAATAGAAATAATGAAATTTTTCTATAAGACATATTGGTGGTGCAAATTTTTGATGTATGAGGAATAGATTTCATGGGACCTTTTCTATCTTCCTATGAAAATATATACATACTTCTAGCTGTGAATTATGTATCAAGGTGGGTAGCGATAGCTGTGTTTCCAAGGAATGGTGCTAATATAGTTTTGGGATTCTTGCAAAATAATATTTTGAGCATATTTGAGATACTTATAACTATTATAAGTGATAGATGAAACCATTTTGCCTACAATGTTTTAAGAAACTAACAAGTAGATATGGGAGTAAAAATATAATAATTTAGTATGTCATCTTCAAACTAATGGTCATGCAGAAATTTCTAATATGAAAACTAAGAGAATTCTATAAGGCTCTTATTGGAATGTCCCCATACCAAATTATCTTTGAAAAAATTTGTCACCAACCTCTATATAAGAATGCAAGGCAATGTGAGTCATCAAACAATCAAATTTTGATTTCAAGACTATTAAGGAAGAAAGATTAGTACATATAAATGAGCTGGAAGAGTTGAGAAATGAAGCTAATGAGAGTGCTACAATCTACAAAAATAAAATAAAAAAATGGCATGATCAAAAAATTTTGAAGAGAGAATTCAAGGTAAGAGATCAATAACTATTTTTTAACTCCAGACTAAAACTAATTTCATGAAAGCTAAAGTCAAAATATAGTGGTCCATATATAGTGGTAACAAATAAAACCTTTAGGATAGTAATATAGAGAACAAGTTCTGGAGAATAAGTTCTAGAGAATAAGTTCTGGAGAATAAAGCACTACCTGAGTAAAAAATGAGTTTAGAAGAGAGGGAATAAGTGCTGAAGCAAGGAACAACAGCCAGCATTATCTAGCTAGGGACTAAAAACTAAGCAGCTATTTAGAGGCAACTCATATGAGTTGGTTTGAGTGTTTAATTTCATTTGTTTCTTTTATTTCTTTTCTTTTTTCGTAGATTATAATTTATTGTTAATGATTATTTGGATAAGTATTTGTTGGATTTTATATGACTGAGGACAAATCAACACATAATGAAAATTTGATTGAGGAAAGAAATGAAATATTCATCAAGCCAAAAAAGAAGAGCAAATTGAAAAGGAAGTATTCTCTTTCCATGAGAAGTAAATGTTAAAAAGAGGCTTGAATGTGAGTTGGGGGATAAGAATTAAAAGGGGGAGGGGGACTTTTTTGTTAGTCACAACAAATTAACATCAGTTGTGACAAGAAATGGAGAAGGTGGGTTTACTTTGGTCACAACATAGTTTTTGAGGACACATTATTAATTAATAGATAAGCTAAACTCATATCACAACACAATTCTGTCACAACACCTTTTTTCGATGTAAAAATAGTTTATTATTGTGACAAAAATTAGTGTTCATTTGATAGGGTAGATAAAATAATATAAATTAATGTCGTGACCTGACCACTATTTCAAGTAAATTATAACAAATAAAAATTTAGTTCAGAATGTTACTTTATGTCGTGACAAACTTTGGTGTGTCATGACATAAAATAATTGATTGGACAATGGTATGTTAAATAAAAGGCTAATATATATATAATATAAATAAATAAATAAAAAGTCATGACATATGCACTGGATAGAAACTAGGTCACGACACATGCATACTAGTCTTGATGTCCCATCGAGATTAACATTGTGACACACATACTTAAATTTCGAGCTTCACATGCGAGCTTCAATTAAAAACCCCCAACTAATCTATTACTAGTTCTACTATTTTCAACTCAACAAATTCATCACGCTTATGTGTCTTTCAAACTGAAAAACATTGCATCATCATTTTCATTGTGACAGTCATGATACACCCGATTTCAAAATAAATTACTGAAAACCAGAAATTCATCCAAGACCTGATGGAGATCATGGAAGAAATTGAGCAACAATGGGAGGAGGTTCCACTAGATCTCCAAAAGAGATGTGCTCGTGAAAAGAAGTAGTAGCTTTAGATGAATCAGAGCTACTGATAAAAGAAAGAGGGAAAAGAAAACAAATTGAGACATAATATGAATCAAAAGAAGAAGGTAAAACATTCATATCTGACGAAACACACTCTACCTAACAAAGAAATTACTCGCAAAAAAGTTTTATTAGAGATAGAATTTAGAAATGTTATCCTATTATTTGAGAAGAAAGTAATGCAGCTAGGTTGGAGAGTCTTTTGTGAGCATTGAGGCCTGATTATGCTCCTATGATAAGGGAGTTATACTTTAATTTGGTAGCAATGAAGAAGAAAATAGTTTATGCTAGAGGGGTATGAGTTTCAATTGGGGAGAAAACTATAAATGAACTAATACCAACTCTAGCATTAGAAATATATATCCAAATTTAAGAGGATTATGGATATCCTAGACCATTACAAAATTATTAGAAGACTAACAAATGCAATTAAAAATGAAAGAGTAGCAAGTGAAAAATACATAAGGCCATTAACTGAAGAGATCTTACAAAAGAGGCTAAGGTTTTGTTTTATTTTATTTTATCAAGTATAGCTCCAACTAAGCATGTGTGCTCAATCAAAGAACTAGAAGCATTGCTGCTGTATGCCATTATGGAAGAAAACAAAATGAATATTTGGACAATCCTAAAGATCTCATAATTGGGATATCATCGGGGTAACAAAAGATGGTTGATTCTTCGCCATGTATTAATCACCAAACTATGCCTTGTAGCTGGAGTGAAAGAAAGATGGTGAAGAGAAAGTTTCCTAAAAGTTTCTTTTCTAACTTTGATAGGTTAAAGGGCTAATAAATATAAAGTAACAAAAATACTAAAGGAAAAAAATAATTCAGAGGATGAAAAAATCAATGAAAAAAATTTTGAATAAGTACAAGAACAAGCTCATACTCCTAACAAGACAGAAAATAAATAATATGAAGAGAAAGAAACCCCTACTCCAATTAGAATTGGGTTTGCACCACTAGAAAAAAGAAACCATTTTGTGTACTAATTACCCTCATTCAAAATAGAAAACTAGGAAGTAGACAAAAGCTCAAGAATTTAGGAGACCACTTTAAAATTTAGAAAAATATTGATCTCCATGAACAATGATATGGAAGAAGAAGAAAAAAAGTGAGAAAGGAATCAAAAACTCATATAAGATAGTTCGAAAATAATGTTCAAAATAAAAGAGCAATAATGAGAGGAAATTAGAAATCAACAAAAATTAAGGGTGGAAGGATCACAACCTTTCCCCCATGGACTCTGAACCTCTTGATATCATGTCAAATTGTCCCCCAGAAAAAAAATGAATTTTCCAAGCCCTCCCAAAATTATCTCTCTTCCAAAAATACCAAATCATAATAAAAGTCAATAAGTTCAAGTAATTAAATGATAGTTAATTTGTTCTAAAACACTGTATTTTATTTTTATTTTTTTTGGAGTCTATTTTAATCTATATGATGATATCATATATTTTCTTTTCTTGAGGACAAGCAAGACTTTAAGTTTGGGGAAATTTGTTAAGCCAAAAAGTCATCAATATTTTAATCCATTTTGCTAGCATGTTTTCAAATTTATGAGATGGATTTCATGGCTAAATGTTAGAAAATTACTCATGTTATGGTTATTTAGGTTTTCAGATAGAATAAGGAAAATGACAACAGAAATCTAATAAATTGATTACGTCAATTGTGTCAAGACAAAAATAACTCTACTGCTACTAAAATTGGAAGAAGAACTAAAATTAAGTCTCAACTATTAAATGACTTTGCAACCATCGAGAGGGAGGAAAGACAAAGTTGGTCATGATATATTTTTCAGGCACCAAGAAAGGATGATTGACGATTGGTCATGACATTGAACTTGGCCATGACAGCAAGCTTTGCCATGATAGCGAACTTGGCCATGACAGCAGGCTTTGTCATGATAGCGAACTTGGCCATGACATCATGCTTTGTCATGATATTGAACTCGATTGAGATAACACATTTGTCATGATATTACATCAATATTTGGTCATAATGTCAATATTTAGTCACGACAACAAACTTGGTTGTGACATCAATAATTGGTCATGATAATAAACTTTGTCATGATATCAATATTTAGTCATGATAATAAATTTTTTCATGATATCAAAGTTAGTCATGATAATGAGACAAGAAAAAAAAGAGATGCGAATGTTGCAACAAAGAATTCAAAGTAGACTGATTATTCTTGATTTTTACAAAAATAATTTTAGTTGTTAGGGCTGGAAAAAATCATATAAAAACAAATTCTTTTTCATAGATGAAGTTCAAGAGGCGACCCAGGCGATTAGTAGCTGACGACATTGCTTGATTTTTTTTCTTTCTTATTTTAGCTTAGATCTAGAATAGAGTTACTTTTCTTAATTAATTTTTTTTGGATCTTGAACTTTGCTTATTAGCAGTATGAATTTGAACAAGGATTTCTTATGTTTTTATGATATAATGGTTGTATTGAATTTGAATAGGAACAATAGCATGAAATCATATGATTCGACAAGGTGCAAATACCTTGTTCTTACTATATGTAGTCCATAGGTGGTTGCAATCTATGTGAAAGCTTTCCCAAATCAATATAACTATTTTTTTTTAAATCACTAAGAGTTGCTTGAATAGAAAGTTAGATCTAATGGATCAGTGTGTATTTTATCTACTTATTTCCCATGCTAGAACCGAACGCCCTTACTCATTGTATCTTGCCCTTATGTATGAGAGGATCTTTGAGTGACATAAAAAAAGTGATATCCTGAGGGTCTATAAATAATCTATTAAAAAAATGAGGCTAACCATGAGAAACAAGGAAAATTTAATAGTTCATGTAAAGAAATCCCCATTTTACTCAGAGATGAGACGATGGAGTGACTCTCTAGATGTATCACCTAGGAAATAACCTTAATCTTTTGAGTAATCTATGTTCTCATATTTGCTTGGATCTAATCAAGGGAAGAGAAAACTCTTAAAGATTTAAAGGAATAGGCACTAACCATTTGCATAGACTTATAACATCCAAGTCTTAAGAAGCAATAGATCTGTAGTCATTAAAAAAGGCTATGAAATATTGAAGAAAAAAAATATCAAATTCTCATAAAACATCGTGAAATATGAGTAACCCTTGGATCATAGACTTCTAGGGAAGCTAGGTAATCTAAGCGGTGAAATGTGTAACTACAAGGAGATATCCAAGACCATAAAACAAAAGTACTTGGACAAAGTTCAACTTTTTTATAGAAATAAGCCATGATAGATAAGTCTAAAGAGATTGGTTATATTATAGCATATTGTTTTGGTATTAGCTTCTACAAGAGAACCAATCTAGTCCAATTTATTTTTAGGAATTTTTTTTGACCTTTTGTTTATATTTTTAGTATTTAATTTTTGATATCTTTTAGTTAGTAACTAAAACTCTTTTCTTAATAGTTCAAATAGTGTGGATTTCTAGTAGTTTGAGTAGTTGGCAATTTAACTTTTTTCAATCTCCATGGGAATGATATCTAGACACACATCTATTTTTTACTACTTGAATGATTTGTGCACTTGTAGTATCATAAACTAAATCTAATTAAAATCTCTATTCAAAATAGATTGATTTAGTCTATACAAATAAAGACAATCACTTATAAAATTTAAACAAACAAAAAATAAGATTCAAATAATAATTTTTTGAGAACTTATTGAATAATTGGAGCTCTTAAAGTGGAATAGAAATCATATAGTTGTATGTTGAATTGAAACAACAAGTAGTTTGTATTCAATTAACTTTCATTTTGTATGTTAGATTCCAATTAAATTTGAAGAAACAAACATAAGTAAGGTAAAGTGGAATAGAAACCACATAGTTGTATATTAAATTGAAGAAGAATAATTTTCAAAAGAAGGTTCACAACAAGTAGTTACTTTGTGTTCGATTAGCTTTCATTTTTTTTGTATATTCTTCTATCTTTTTTTCCTTTAAAACTTTTTTTTTTGCTAAAAGTAAATTACTAGATCAGAATTTAAATCAAATTAGAATTGATTTTGAATGAGATTTTGAGAAAAAATACTGAAAAGGAGTTTAAATTTTAAAACAAAACGAAACGAAAATTAAGACTATAGCTAAATTATGATACCAAATCATACAAATCTCTTTAATAAATAATGATACTAGCAAACAAATCTAGTGATAAAAATCATTTTAGTAATAGATTTAATGGAATACCTTAACCCAATGTTTATATTAGCAATAACCTTGGTATGATCAATATGTCATAGTCTATTATGAAGGATTGATTGATAAGTATATATTAAATGTTATAATGTTTTTGACAAGTTCTAAAAGTTCTCAAACATTAAAAAGCTTACTCCCACAAGATGCTTCTATCCTTACTAAGATTGCTTGGAGAACTTTCATATATGACTTTTACATCTTCTAGATTCTTTAATAGCTTTGATGACATTAATTGAGCCTCTTTCCTCTTATAAATAAGGCCTTATCATATATATATATATATATATATATATATATATATAATGTATAAAAAAATTACTATCATTTTAGAATTATGTTCTTAACATGAAGATGAAGAAAGTTTGTTCAAAAGAATACCTTAAATATAGCGACTAGGAGTATCTTTCATATCACTTGTCACCTACTTCGAAAGGAAGATGACAAAATGTTATAATGGAGTGGCATTGTTTGTGCCATTTGTTTTATTAATATAAAAACAAACAATCATAACTATTAAATATTATTTATGATTGTGCTATTTTGTTTTTCTTTTAATATTAAAGAATGTTTATATATATATATATATATATATATATATATAATCAAAATTAATTCAATTTACATCAATTAATTTGATTTAATACTAAAATCAAATAATTTGATTCTACTCAAATAAATTATTCTAATAATATGCACATACATACTATAAACAAATAAGTAGGGTCCTTAAAATATTTATTATAACATTGTATAAGACTTTAAAAGGGACCCGTGCCTGGGTAAGATCTCGAGCTCCCAATATAAATTATATTATATAATAAATCATATTAATTATAATTTATACTATTACAAAATTATAATTATACTTTCTCACTTATTCAAAATAATTTGTATCTTTATTTTTTATAACTTTTTATGTTAAGATTATAAATATTCATTGATTGAATTATATTACTAACAATCTAATTCAATCAATTTCTCATTATTTCCTCGAGACTTTCTATTTGACTTATTTACAATGGCTGATTAAAATTCACCAGCAAGGTTTGGAAATATTAAAACTTATATCAACTTTTTTAAGGGGGGCATCATCAATCCTTTTAATAGGATATGAATTCCACCAGCAATCAAAATTCAATATACACTTAATAAATTTATTCAATTCATATAGTTCAATATCAATTTCTAAATCTCATTCTTTATGAATCAAAATAACTATTAACAAATATACTTGAATATTAATTACTTTAAGAATAAAAGTAATAATTTTATAATAATAATGATGCATTTTATTTTTCATGTCAGTACAAATTAATTATACCATGGCGGTCCAGTTTAATACATACAAGTGTATTAATACTAGAAGTTAAAACTTCTTTATTCTTTATTGTCAAGATAGATCTACTAAAATCTTGTATTATAATCTTATATTCTACAAGAACTAATTGAAAATTCAATCTTCTATACATAAGTCAAACTCATTGAAATTTTATGTGTACCAAATTATCTACTATATAGAATAAAAGACACATAAATTTCCACAAATACAGCTCATTGCAAATTCATTTATTCAAATAAGAAAATGATGCAAACAAATCAAAATAAAAATAACCAAAAATGACTTTTAGTATAAAATAATTCTAATAATCTCTTACTTAGACTATAAGCCACGATGCCATACATCTGACTCCCATTCCTTTCACATGTTTATCAAAAATTTTAGTTGGAAGACTCTTCATAAAAGGATATGCCGAGTTGTCTACCAGTGCTATTTTTGTCACCACCATATCTCCTTTTTTATAATATCTTTTATTAGATAATATTTATACTTAATTTATTTTGCTTTCTTGTTGGCTCTAGGTTCTATTGAGCTAGCAATGACTCACCTATTATCACACTAAGGTATAATAGGCAGTCATAGAGAAGGAATGACCCCTATATCCAAGTAGTTCCTAAGTCAAACAACCTCCTTGACTGCCATTAAAGCTACAATGTATTTAGCTTCAATGATATAATTATCAATACAATATTTCTTAATACCCTTTCAACTTATGGCACTTCTTCTCAAGATAAACACATAACTTAAGGTGGACTTTCTTAAATCCCCATCTAATTAGAAATCTTTTTTTGTGCTTGATTATATATTTTACTACTATCTAATATTTTTGTTTTGGGTTAGATTGATATTTGCTTACCATGCTTACATAAAAAAGATATAAGGTCTAGTGTAAAGCACCATATACATCATGCTTCTTACTATTGATACATAAGGAAATGCCTTCATATCTATCTCATTAGGTGTTTTGGGATATTAATCTTTTGATTAAGTGATTCCATATCTGAGAGGAATAAACCTTTCTTTAAATCTTGTATGCTAAAATGAATTAATATCTGATCAATATAAATAACTCGAGACATGCCCAACATCTATTGATTGTGATCTCTTAAAAGCTTAATCCCAAGAATGTGAGCAGTTTCTCATATCGAATTAACCAAATAACTAGACCATAACTAAAGGCAACAACCAAATATCATTACCAATGAGTATTATATTATTAACATACAATACCAAAAATACCACAATACTATCATTTCTTTTTATATATGTACAATACTCATCTTGATACTACTTAAAGCCATCTGACTTAATAGCTTGATTAAAATAAGTATTTCAAGATCTAGATGCCTATTTCAATTCATAAATAGATTGCTTTAATTTACACAATATGTGTTCTTGGCCCTTTTCTATGAAACTATTAGGTTGTATCATACAAATATATTCTACAAGATGCCCATTTAAAAATATAGTTTTTGTCTTTTTTCCAAATTTCATAGCCATAATGAATTCTAATGAACAAAAGAATCTTGATTGACTTTAGTATGACAGCCAACAAAAAACTTTCATAACCAATTCATTCCTTCTAATTACAACTTTTCAAAATAAACCTTATAATTCTTAACATTACCATATGTTCTTTTTTCTTTATTATAGATTCGTATGCACTTAATGGGTTTTATCCATTCAGGTGGTTTCATAAGATCCCATACATGATTAGAGTGCATTGATTGCATCTCTTATTTCATAGCCTTTTGCTAATATTTTGTATCTTTATCTTAAATGCTTCACTATAAATATCTTGTATCTTTAGAGATTATATCATAAGACTCACTCAATAGTGTATATCATATAAGTTAATGAATTACCCTTCTACAATGACAATACACTCATCTCAATTGTATACTTTTAGTAACGCACTACATAGATATTGCTGATCCTTGTGAATCATTATTATTACTATCATCTACTTGTAACATGTACATCAATAATAGGTCTATGAGATTAAATATCAAGACTATGGTTAACAAATATTCCATTATGATGAGATAGTGAGGTATCTGAAATATTACCTTATAGTATTTCTTCTTGTATTATTTGTATTGAAGAAGTTTGAACTAGTTTATTTTCTTTTAATAATATTAGAACAATTTTACTTCTAGTCTTGAGGTTTGTTTTATATTCTTCTTCTAAGAATCCATTATTGGTGTGAACAATGACCTTATGATTCTTTGGATTATAGAACAAACCACCTTTAGTTTCTCTAATATATTTCACGAAGAAACTAACTTCTATTCTCAATTCCAACTTATCTATTTTCCCTTTTAGTACATGTACACTGTAACCCCATAAATGAATGTGTTTCAAAATAAGCTTATATCCAATCCATAATTCAATTGGAGTAGTAGATGCATACTTAGATAGAACCAAGTTCAAAATACAAACTACTATTTCTAATACATATTCACAAAAGGAATCATATTCTTTCTAAATAACTCATCATTGATCTTAAAATGTGGATAAGAATCATATTATTTCTTTCTGCTACATCATTATACTATAGAATACAAGGTGCAAATAACTAGGGATGTAATCCCTTGATCCAATAAGTAATTCCTAAATTCTTCTAAGAGGTATTTGTCACCATGATCAAATCATAGTGCCTTAAGATATTTATTCCGACATTTTTTTTATTTCTATCATATAGTCTTTGAATTTTTCAAAGGTATCATACTTATGACATATCAAATAAATATGACCATATCTCAATTAATCATCAAGAAAATTGATAAAATACTTATAACCACCTCTTACTTGGATAGTCATGAGCCCACATAAATTATAATAAACCAACTCTAGTGGCTCTTTAACTCTATAACCCTTAGCTACAAAAAGCTTATTGGCCATTTTTCCTTTGAATGAGGTTTCACAAGCTATAATTATTTCTACCTTCAAATAAGCCTGACTATTTATCAATAAATATTCTCCAAATCTATTTTAAATTTATATGACATTGTCATAAATATCAAAGATAAGTCTAGTTCATATTAGATGGATATTTTCTTTTATATGGAAAAGTATTGATATTATTTGATTCACATCATTGTCATAGAGTACATACAATATTAATAATATAAAGGCTATTTTTAATATACCAGAATAGATAAACTTTTTATTCAAGTGAATTATTATAAAATCATTAAATAAAAAAGGAAAATATCTTTCAAAATTAAGTTTTTTTTATTGAATGTTCATAAAGAGAATCTCTCAAAATTAAAATAATATCTTTCTCAAATTGAAGGAAATAATCTCTCACTACAATAGCCACTACCTTTGTAGTATTTCTCATGTAAATATTATACTTATCACTATTTAGTTGTCTAGTTTCTTGGAACTAATACAAATAATTGCAAACATAATTATTGGTGCCCATATCTACACATTAGGTATCCATAGATATCACTACTAAACATGTTTCAACCACTAATGATTGAGATTTATCTTGATTGTTCAGCTTGTTGAGATAAACTGGACATTGCTTCTTCTAGTATCTCGATTGCTTGCAATAAAAATATTTTATTTTTGGCTTTTTAACTCTCACTTATGGTTTAGGTGCTATCGGTGGAACATGCTCAAGTTTCTAAATTTTCTTCTTCTTCTTACCTTTTAGTTTAGAATAAGTCCTTTCAGCCACAAATATTTTAGTTGGTTTTCTGATAATACTAATAGCCTATACTAATATTTTTAGTAATTATGCCAAAGTCCAATCAGCTCTATTCATATTATAGTTCAGGTAGAATTGCCTATAGCAATTTAGCAGTGATTAAAAAATTATATCAATCTGAGAATCTAAATTAATATCAGCTCCAAGATCTCTAGTTTATTCAAAAGACCAATCATCTTGAGAACATTATCTCTCACTAAGGTATTTTCAGCCAGCATAGTATTCATCAGATCATTGATGGTTTTTTGTCCAATAAAATGAGTTTGATTCCCAAATATTTCTTTGAGATTCGACATCATATCATAGGCAATAGATACTGATTCATCAACCTTCTCTCATTTCTTATGAGGCTTGGCTTTCTTATTAGTTACTCCTTCACGAGATTTATCTATACATAGATCTAAGAGTAGAAATTTGTAGTTCTCAATAATCAGGATATGGTTAAGGATTCTTTTCCAAATATTGTAATTGGTCCAATCCAATTTATTTTCTTTGAGAATTATGTCTAGTAGGTTAAATGACATTTTCCTAAAACATTTACAATAAGTATGTTAGGTTGAATTTTATCACAATAATTGGTTCCCTCAACAAATTCTTGAATTAATTTGTTATCAATTTTGATACACCATGAATAGTATGCCTCAATGAAAGAATACCAATTATTATTTATTTGTTCAGGCATACTAATTCTTATTAATCTTGTCATTTTGGCATCCCGCCCTGCCAAACTAGATTAAACTAATGACTTATCTTTAATCATATAAAGAATAGCAGTGATTCAAATAATAAGAAAGTTGTTGTTCATAATTAAGTATAAATCTTCATCTAATTCTAAACTGATTGATCTTTAAATGAATCCTTTAGATGGAGAAGTGATTTATTTAAATAATTCATGGAATTATTTTATGCTAGTTTGTGCTAAGTATACATGCAAGCTAGTTAATCAAATAGGTGGGAGACAACAAGACCAATATGCTAACCAACTTGCATAATCTTTGGGCTAGTGATGGAGACCACAAGATTTATTCTTAAT
Organism: Sapria himalayana; assembly: GCA_029783825.1. Classification (NCBI taxonomy): domain Eukaryota; kingdom Viridiplantae; phylum Streptophyta; class Magnoliopsida; order Malpighiales; family Rafflesiaceae; genus Sapria; species Sapria himalayana. Next base: position 2,062,083 of record JAREIK010003076.1, on the reverse strand, counting down.
GAATTGCCTCACCCATTTAGGTATTTTAAAATTGAAAGTTTTTATTTTAAAACAAAACATAAATTTATTCGTGACTTTGTGAAACATTTATATGCAAAGGTTATGTAAACTTTCTATTTTTGTCACACAACTATCATATAATTCATTATACTTACATATATCCATTGATCCACGAATACATGTCATAATATATATATTCATTAGACACAGTTCAACATCTACATATTTACATGCCATAACATATATATATATATTCACATGCAATAATGTATATATATCTACATGCTACAACACACACACACACACATATATAACATGCCACATACAAGTGTCAAACAGGTCGGGCCGGCACGGCATGGCCCGTTTTTCACGAGCACGATCGTGCTACCGTGTCGTGCCGGGCACGGCATGGTTTGAATATAGGCGGGCACGGCACGGCCCGTAGGCACGCCAAGGCCGTGTCGTTCCGTGCTGGGCCCGCTCGGGCACGCCTTGGCCATACAGGCCAGGCGGTAGGGCCGGGCAGGCGGGAGCCGGGACGCGGGACCGAGGTCCGGGAGGCCGCACGGACTGACGGACAGGCAGATTAAATTTTTTTTTATATATTGTAAATTTTATTGATTAAGGTTAAGTATAGAGTATTAATTATTAAATATAATTTTTTGAAAAAATTTTAAAAATTAAAATTAAATAAAACAAACAAATCTTAGAAAATAATTTTTTTATCAAATTCAAATTAGTTTAGCTTTTTTTATATTTATAATTTATTAATTATATATTAAAGTTATTAATTTTTAAAATAAAATTTAAATCGTAAAAAAAATAAATCAATACATTATGTTAGTAAAAATTAAAATTAAAAAAAAAATTAAACTAAACAAATGAAAAATTACCAATCATGCTTTTGAAACCAATGGTCCGTACAAAACAAGTATAAGTTTCAACACAACGTATGGTACGAACAAAGCATATAAATACAATTATTAAAAAAACATCGAAAAAAAGAGTAGATCAGCATCAATCGTCAAGCGGCATATCATGAGAATCATCAGCCGCAACATCAAGATCAGTATCATATGGATCATCATCATCGGCAATCAGCTCCTCCACCATCGTAGTGGATGTGGATGCGACTGCAGTGTCTGTCACAGTCCCAGCTTCAGCACGATCACGGATGCTAAACCTCGATTCCTCCCAATCCTTCAAACATGCCAAGGCCTCAATCATATCTGGACGTAATCTCGATCTCCTATCCGAAATCACATTCATTGCAACAGAAAAAGCAGACTCCGATGCTACGCTCGACACCGGAGGAGTCAGTAGATCCCGTGCCATCCTAGATAGCATGGGATAGTTGGACTCATATGATTTTCACCACTGTAATAAATCAAGATTCTTATTATCAGAATGTGATAGGATTGAGCAGTAATCGGTATCTAAGTACTGAGATAGCTCACTCCTATGTGATGGTCCACCCCTACGTTTCCCCTAGCTAGGTTAATGGAATAATCATTATCTCCGAACAAGGTATCAATGTCAGTAATCACAATCTCACCACCACCACCACCATACCTAGTATCGTAGTATGTGAACAGGTCTGTCAACTTATCGTAAATGAACCCTTCAGGTGGCTCTTCCAGGTTCATGCACGAGGAAATGAAAGTTAGGGTGTTTTCTACCCCTTCCACCTTAGCCCTAGGGTCCATGCATGCAGCGAAGCAATAAAGAGATGGAATGGTGGACCAGTACTTCAAGTACTTGGTCTCCATCTCTGCAACCATATGGCTAAGCGTCGGGTCAGCTCGATACTTCCTAAACATGCTACTAATCTTGCATATGCACCGGAGTGCAATGCAAGTGATGGACGTATAAACCGACGAACACATGTTCGTCGTGTCATAAAATATCTTCAGGAATTTCATAAATGAAATTCCTGAAGCCCAGTCAGTGTCGTCAATAATAAGTTTGTCACTCTTACTATTGACGTAGTCGGATATCACGTGTTCGTATCCAACATATGATTCCAACATCAGGTACGTGTAATTCCAACGATGTCTCACATCCGATTGGAATTTCTTCTTCTTAAGATTCGCAGACAAACAGAGACTACCAAACTCTTGTTGTCTACAAGGAGTGCGAATATACTTGAGTGCATTGCGTATATTTTCCAACGCGGGGGAACACACCTCATACCCGCTTGAACTATCAGGTTAATCACATGACACATGCATCTGACATGAAAGATCTCTCCTAATGGTGCGTCTCTAATATTCCTAACAAACATATTGATCGCTACTCCATTATTCGCAGCATTATCGAAAGTGACACTAAAAATTTTATTTTGAATTTTATATTTCCTAAATATTTTCATCATACACTCAAAAATGGCCGGGCCATCATGAGGATGAAGAATCTCAGTGAATCCTAATATTTTTTTATTGATTGTCCAGTTAGAATCTACATAGTGACTCGTGAGACATGCATAAGAAGAATCATCGTGACATGTCCATATATCGGACGTCATGGACACCACTCCACTATATGCCATAAATTCCTTAATTATTTTTTGTTTTTCTAACTTATATATCTTTAGTATGTCACTCCTAGATGTGGACCTAGGAATCCTAGGATAGGAAGGCTGAAAATAAGTCTGCATGATGCGCACTACCCTCGGATCTTCCGAAAATCTGATCGGAAGACCCATCAATGTGATGAGCCTGGCCATGCCGTCCCTACCCAACTCGCTGGAGTATACGAAGAGAGTAAACTTTGAGACTGAACTAGATCCAGTCTCAAAAAATGTAGTGCCAAGTTGGGTTTGCCTAGGATCTAAGGGTCCATGTTTTTTGGAGCATATTTCAGCATGCCTCTTGAGGTGCCCAGTCCCACATGTACTCTTGCATGTTAAAAGTCTCATACAATATTTGTACTGTGTCATTTCATGTTCCTCACCCCTAACATCTACTTGTGTTATGATTTTAAAATGAGTCCAAACTACAGAAGTCCTCCTAGTTTTTTGTTTTTTACAACTTTTGGTAGAGACGACTGGAGAAACCAAATTTTCAGCAGCCGCAGACGTCTGTGTAACACTAACATTTTCATTTTCCAAATTAAAATACGTGTCTGGTGTATTTGTCATTTTTTATGATTTTTTTCCTATGTTTTTCTAGAGAGAGAAGCTTTAGAGAGAGAAAGTAAATAAAAACGTAAAATAAATTACCCGGTAGAAGCAATGAGGTCAGTCACGTGCAAGGTGCACCGCAGGAAGCTTTGATGTTCAAAACTCAAGTAGAGTTTCACGAAAATCCAAGCCGAAATCAAAATCCCGATGCCCGAGAGAGAGATGCACGATTTATGTGAGAGAGACAAAGTTTTGAGAGGAGATATGTATTTGAAAAACATAACTGTTATAGGGAGGGGGGTAGAATTTATAGGATAAAGAAATTAATTTTTTATAAAAAAAGAAATTTTTTTATTAATTTTTTGAATTTTTAATATAATTTTAAGGGGCAGAATCACGAGGACCGTTGGATTCTGCCCCCTAGCCGTTGGAGGCGAATCCAACGGCTGAAATTCATTAAAGTTTGAATTTTTTTTTTGGCCGTTGGGATTGGTCGGGTCTAAGCCCGTCGGGGCTCGGCAGTCGGGACCGCGGGTCGGGTCCTATCAGACCCGACCCGGGGTCTTTTTACCTGGGAGGGCCAGGGGACGGGTCACGACCCACGCGGCACGCCCTCGCCCCACGCGTGTCCGGGTGAACCGGCACGGGACGAACCCGTGCCGGCGTGCCGTGCCACGGCACAGCACGGCAGGTGCTGATTCTAACCCGGGCACGCTTTAAAAATGTGCCGGGCCGGCCCAGGCACGGCCAAACGGTGCCTCGTTCCGGGCCGGCCCTGCCCGGCACGTTTGACACCTCTAATGCCACATTATGCAATGACTAAGCATTACTTGTATCTAAATGTTGAAAAACCTAACTATCTTAGTTTTAGGGCACTATCAAGTTAGACTTTTTGTGAGGAAGCTTTGGGTTTGAGATAGTGCCCTAATCCGAGTAAAATCTATCTATTTTAAACTATAATGAATTGAAAAAATGTTCTCAAATAAAATAAAAAGAATCTGCCATGGTTTTGAAATGTTGGTCATGATCTCCACCATTATCAGCTTTTGCCATCATGATTTCCAATACGTGCATCATTGATGGCTGCAACCACCACAAAAACCACCATTATTAGTCTCGTCAACCACTACAATCACACCAATGATTGTGGACACACCACTACATGTATTGTCTTTGGTCACGACAACCATAGTAGGCACCATCACTAATAGTGCATACTATCATTGACTACAATGACCTCCATAATCACCATTGCTGACAAGGAATACTATCATCAACACAATCATTGGCCATGATAATGATGATCTTTTCATTCACCTTAACCGGTATTTGGTACTATCACTAGCACTATTGTTGTATGCATACACCACTATGGGCATCATCATAAGTAGTAAATACTTCCATTGTTACATGATGTTTAAGAGAAGGATAGGGGGTAAAATAAATACAATCTCATGTGAAAATTCACACTATAACAAGCACAAAATACAATCCATAAATGAAATACATCCCTAAATATATAATCTATAATAATGGATATATCTTAGCTGTTCATCTAGTCAACAAAGCTTATTTTGCCCTTATTTAAGCTAAGGTGAAAATCCATTGAACACTTAATTGATTAAAGCCCAATTTATCCCCACGCAAGAACATTACCATTCCCTCAAATACCATTGTTAGGCATCCAATGATTAATATAAGTCCTTTCAAAAGATCACATGCATAGGATATATTATTTTCATTTTATTTAGAAATCTCATTATTTTTAGTAAGAACGACATGCCTCACTTGTGAACATTGTTTGGCAGAGACGTCTTTCGCAATGCCTATGATCTAGTATCTTGTGAAAAAGGCAATGCTACTGTGGTTAGCATCGTCAAAGTCATTCAATCTTAAAATAATAATAAAAAAAAGAAAAACCATCACATGAATTATCATTTATTAATTTAACTTTTTTTTTGTTTTCTTTTTTCTTTCAATTTTAAAATATGTTATTAAAGAATATATATATATATATATATATAATCAAAATTAATTTAATACAAATTAATTAATTTAATTTAACAATAAAATTAAACAATTCAATTCTTAATTAAATTAATTATTCTGATTATCTATACATACGTAATCTAAATAAACAAACAAAATCTTTAAAATATTTTTTAAGCCTAGATAAGCCTTGACATAAATAAAATTCTGAGATACAAATATAAATTATATTGCACCATAATTTATATTAATTATAATTTATACTACTAAATAATTATAATTACTCTCACTCACTAATTCAAAATATTTTGTTATTCAACACTTATTAACGTCCTCATCTTAGGAATATAGATATCAATTATTTGAAGTAAATTACTAATAATCTAATTTAATCAATCCCTGATGATTTACTTGAGAAATATCACTTAACTTATTTGATGTATTAGATCATAATCCATATGTATGGTTTGACAATATCAAAACTTATAAACTTTCTTAATGTAACATCATTGAATCTTCTGACAAGAAAATGATTTAACTGGCAATAAATATTTACCATAAACAAGATAAAAATATCAAATCATAGAGTTTATAAATCTATTTTTAGATCTTACTCTATATGAATTAAAACAACTATTAATAAGTATACGTAAATACAAATTACTTCAAGAATATGAGCAATAATATTTACAATAACAATGATATATATTATTTTTTATGCTAGTGTAAGATAATCATATCGTGGTGATCATATTTAATACACACAAGTGTACCATCATTAGAAGTTAGAACTTCACAATTATCCATAGTCAATATACACTTACTAAAATCTTATGCTAAAATTCTATATAGATTATAAATAATAAATTTATATTTTATAAAGAACTGATAATTTGATCTTTTCAAACTCGACATACAAAATCATTAACTATGCAGAATAAAGGACACATATATTTCCATAAATTCAGCTTGTTACAAATTTATTCAATAATATAAGAAAATGATGCAAACCAATTAAAAAGAAAAATTAACCAAATAATAACTTTTAGTATAAAATAGTTCCAATATTAAATATATATAACATATAAGTTATATATAGTTAACATATCCTTTAAAATGTTTATTTTAAAACATGTACATTAAAATGTATATGTAAAATATCTATGTTAAAATATATATGTTAAAATATTTAGGTTAAAACGTATATGCTAAACATTTAGGTAAAAATGTATAAGTTTTTTTTATAATTTTTTTTAGTAAAAATGTATAAGTTAAAACATATATATTTTTGATATATGTTATAAAGCATACAATGTATATGTATGCATTATCTACATTTAGAAAACCTACATATTATATTTTGCTAACACATACAATGTACAAATATGTCATAAATAGTTTTTATATAATTTACTTTTTTATTTTATTGATATTGATGTGATAGGTGTGAGTTAGAGTTTTTTTTTTTTCAGAGAAGAGGTAATTTTGGGTTTGCAAAATCATGATTCAAAAGTTAAATATTTTAAGTTTTCAGTATATTTTATTTTTACTTTTTAAAAAATAGACAAAACAGTAAAACACAAATATTTTATTTTAACTTTTATTTGCTAAATGAATTATCTTCTTACTATTAATGAGGATTGGATCCCTGTCTAACGCGAGCATGTGATTGGTTCCATGGTCTAGCGGTTAGGACATTGGACTCTGAATCCAGTAACCCGAGTTCAAGTCTCGGTGGAACCTAATGCTTTGCGTTAAACTTAGTTTTTGATTGTTCTTTTATCTTCCTTTGTATTCTAGGTATGATCGCGTTGTGGAGCTTAAAATCACATGCTCTTACAAAAGAGCGCAGACCTTTAATGACACTCTCTCCCCGCTGGAAGTTCGACATTTTTTTGATTTGCCTTTTCGATCCTATGTTCTTCTGGAAATGGAGATCGACATTCATCAAAAAATCAAGGGAATTGTAGTTGCCATTCTCGAAAATGCTGATATGAACGTCATAACGGAGTTCAAGGTTAGAGAAATGGCTTCGAAACATTTGGGTATTGATCTCTCTGATATAGAGCTAATGAGATTTATCAGAGGCGTGGTTGAGTCGTACCTAATATCTACTGCGGATCAAGATACCGGTGACCAAGACATGGATGGAGAAGGGAAAGAGGGGACTGATAAGACTATGATGCAGGAGTTGGACATAATTGGAAATCGGAGTGTTCATCAGGTGAAATCGCAACTTCTTTTTGCTTTTTAAGTTGAGCTACACTTAGGAGAAGAATTGAGCTATTCAAATTTTTAGGTTTTTAATCCACAAAAACATCCCATGTTTGAAATTTGGATATTTTTTTATCTGTTGGATTCACTAATCCACAAAAACATCCAATGCTTCTTTTCATCAGACCTTCATTTCGCCATTCCAAGTAACAGATTCAGGATCCCCTATTATTGCTTTTTCAATCTTTTTTTTTGTTTTCAAATGGAACTATATTCATCAGTGATTGTTTACTGTAAAATGATGATATGTACGAGATAAGCAATGGATTGACAAACAACTGGTCACAGTTAGAACACAATAATGGAGACTAAGCAGTGGAATACAGGCAATATTTCAAACAATGATTGTCATTTTTGGTCACCAGGTGCGACCCATGTATTTTAGGATTTTATTGGGGCTACCCACAGGATCCATGGTGATTCAAGTGGCGCATAGAAGTTGTTTTTATAGTCGTGATGCTTAAAAAAAATTGATGGTGAACCTGAACATCTTGTGCCCGCCCCTGAGCGTTGGTATTAATTGCAGGTTCCATAATTTAATTTTGTGTTGATGATTCCACAATCCAACAAAAGTGTGTGTTATAGGAAAAATTGCCAGTCTTGTTAATGCTAGTTTTCTCTTTAAACCAAAAGAGTTGCCATCATATCCATGCAGCATGTTCTTTTATTTATTGTTTTTAGTTATTATTAATATGTGGAAGAATCCAACATATGAATTGCTCCAATCACTTTGTCTTATTTATAGTCTAAGTTTTGTTAGTTGATTTTGTGGGATAAACATCATCATTATTATTTTTGATTTTGTGGGAAAAATTGTCATCTACCTTGCTTGTTCGGGCCCGTTTGTACTCAGTTTTTCTAGATAGATTTTAAAAAAAATCTAACTAGGTTCCCTGGCCAGTTTACCGTGCAGTAAGGCTAGGCATACGGGTAGTGCCGGGTCCGGCATGAGGCATGACTGAACGAGGCTGGGCCTTGGGCAGTGTATAGCCCGCACGACCCATTTAATACCTTTATATACATGATTGATTTCTTTATTATGAGATATGATGATGTAATAATTTTTAAAATAATAAATATCTTTAGTTACAGTTTCAGACTAAGAATGATGGGAGGTTCAAATATTTTAGCTGACTATATAATATAGAGAAAAATCATAAAAAAATACTATTATCTGACTATTGGTATTATAAAATTTGATATAATTTATATAATTAGTATAATTAATTTTTTTTAAAAAATATTAATCATGATGTATTTATTTTAATATAATTTTTTGTATATTTAGGTATGTGATAATTTTTTTGGGTCTTAAGATTTATTTTATTGATCAAGGGCTCCTACATTTATGTGAATATTCATATTTGAGCGTGGTGCTAGCTTGTGCTAAGAAGATGTTAACTATATGTCTTTATATTTTTTTGAGGTAATGTTATTTCTAAAAAAATTAAGAGATATGTAATAATTTTGAAATTTTGTGTAAAAGTATAGTTAAGGGCATGTGATGACTATTATTATTCGTGAGATACTTAAAATTTTACATATTTATTTTTAAAGAGATGGGATATCTAATTATTTCTCATATTATTTTTTATTATGATAATTAAATAATGAGATCTGTAGCTTTAATTTGATATTTCACACTTATAAGTTATTGAATGAGTGTTTTTGATATTATTTCAAGAGCTGACAAAATATATAGAAGTAAATTATTTATTTTTCAAGTTGAAGTTCAAAGATGAGCTTGTTGCTATAACGTATGTTCTCACACTCATATTTTTTTATTTCTAGATTAGTGTTCTTGATATTTATGTACCTTTGAAGAAGATTTTATGTTTTATATTTGTTTTTGTTTGTTTGTCTTTATATTTTAAGGTTGAGACTACCTAGCATGTGGGATGTCCCAATTTAAGTTAGAAATTATTTATAGTCTCATGTGTATATCATTTACATTTTGAGAGGATTTCATCAATGTTATAATTTTTTAATTATTATATCTATTAATAATTAATGATAAGATATCTAGCATTCTTAATTACAACAACATTCAATTTGATATTCAATTTCTTTATCATCTTATTATTTTGGATGACTAAATAACCTAATTTAAGTGAGCTATTTTAATAAATTATTTGATTCTAATATTATTTTTTTATAATGATATTTTGTAGGATCAAAAACATCTAGGAAAGATATTTTGAGATTAAGTAGGATGGTTTGTATGTTTTTTCTTATATGACTACATATCTTATTAGGTGTTTGAGTGTTGTTTGTCATTAAATTAGGATACCTAGTAAATAATACGAGTTATACATTCTATGTTTGCGTTGTTATTAATTTTTTTTATATACTAACAAGTTTGTCATTTTTGTTTTACTAAATAGCGCATGTTGTCATTGCCATTATGTCATTAAATGTAAATTTTTTATTTTTTTAATATTATTGAAAAACAAATGTTTTATCTTCCTAGATTAGTGCAAGTGCATTGCTAATGCGCACAGGGCAATGCCAGTGCCATTGTCAGTGGGCATTGCTTAGTGGGCCTTGGTCCTTTGGCCAAAACTTGGCTGGGCCCCTACACCGCTTTTTGCCACTAGGCACTACCTTGGCTAGTGGCAGTGTCATGCCAGTTTAGGTTTGACCTGACATGACCCAATTTCATTGGGTCATTCTAGAATGACCTACAATGTGACCATATTGGCACGACACGACATGACACGACACAAGCATCCAATTCATCCTATGTTCTATACGGGTCTGCATGACCTAGCTGACACATCTAATCTCAATTGCTACATCTTGTTGAATGTCCGTTTCTTTGTAATCTACTAATGAAAATTCTCTTGAATGTGGTATTATGTTTTTATTTTATATATTTGATTTTTAGATTAGTTAAATTCATTTATATAAAATTATTTGTTAAATTTTCTTATTCACATTTGAGATGCTAGTATGATATCATTTTCAATATCAGAGGGTGGTTAAGAGATTATTAATTAGTCTTGGTTCCTAGGGATGTCTTGCTAAATCATTTTAAAAAAAATATTGTCTATAATTATATGTATTTTTACTAATCCTAGGGACATGTCTATCAACTCTTGTAGTAATTACTAAAAAGTGGATTTGAGTTAATTGATTAATCCATTTAGGCAAGTCAACATAAAACTCATATCTATGTAAGATATTATGATTCATAATAACTTTGCAATATTCTAAAAGGAAATCAATGAGCTTTTAACTAAGTTAGAAAAAAATATGATCGCATGCTTCAATGCAATAAGTTTGACTTAGTTTATAAATATGAAAAGCTCATGATTCATATTCTTCTCGCTGAGGGCCACCACGGGGAATGATTGAGTGGGCCTAGATGATCATTGCTTGTGAAACATTCAGGTTGAGGCTCATATCTTTAAGCAAACGATTCCCATTATTTTCTTAATTGGATGAAAGGTATAAAATATTATTTTTAGTGGTTTACTCTTTTGGAGAAATTCAAGGTGAGATTTTGCTTCCATTAAGCTAACCAACATAGTTAGTCAATACATGTCTAATAACGAGTTATAAAGATAATTGATGTATGAGTTACATGTTTGCATTTAGATAGAAATGAAGAATTAATTAAAAACAAATACCCCCTTTCTCATATTACACTTGTTGGTTAGATCAGTTGAACTTGTTGTTGCAAGGCAACTCTTTTGCAATTGAGTATGTTACCAAATTTGTTGATTTTTTGAATTGAATCATTTAATATGGTACTCTTGAGATTGAAACACTTATGTAGATTCTTTTATGGTCTTGAGCAAACCTCTGCTATGAATTAAAAACGAAAATTTGAATCATTCAATATAGTACTGCTAGGCCAACCCCTTTATCTTTTTCTTAGAAGGTTTTTTTCACCATTCCAATACCTTCTTAGGTTGATCTCAAATGAAAAGGAGGTGATTGCGGCTTCTCTAAAATTGGTTCACGTTCCAAGTGTTTTGATCCTAAGGATCTGGGCATGTTGCTGCCAATTAATCTATTTTTTATCAAGCGAGTGTTATCAAAGAAATCATCGTTGATTTATAGGATGATACCTTGTCTCATTAGGTTGATGATAACTGTGAGTTCCATGATGATATCTTAGAAGACGTTCTTAGTTATCATCAGCTTGAAGCAGTTCAGTAATTTTAGTAATGCATTGTGCATTTTTTCCATTCTTGCATCACCAAGGATTGGTGATGCAAATATTTTTATGAAGATTTGTGACAGGAATGATAAGATGATCTCAAATATTTTTTAATATTATCAAATCATATAATTAGTTATTTTTTAAATTCTTAATACAAGTTCACCTTGATGCTGCTATTCACATAATGAGGTATGTGATGAATTTTTTTGGGATTGGAATTTTATTTGGTGATTACTAGCATATATAATTAGTTGAGTATTTAAATTCAAGATGAGTTTTGGCTTGTTTTGAGATGAGATCAATTACATAGTTTATATTTCTTTAAATATGATCCATCTCCTAAAAAACAAGAAATTATTTATTATTTTAAGATTATGTACAAAGATAATATTTATGATGATGATTATAGATATCTATGAGATATGTAATATCATACATCTATTTGAAAAGATTAGTTATTCATTCTTTTTCTGATATTTTAATTGTGATATTTAGGAAATGAGATATATAAGTTTATAATTTAGTATTTAAATTGTAGATAAAATACATTGATGTAGATTATTTTTTTAAGGAAAAAAATCATAATGATACTATTATTACAATCCGTGTATTTTCATTAGAATAACAACCAATCTATTTTTTGAAAAAATCTTGAATAGATTTTGGCTTTCTCTCTCTCCAAAATTAGTATTTTTTATCTTTATGCACCAACATGAGAGGGTGTTATAGTTTATAATTCTTTGTTTTTTCTTATTTTTTTTAATTATATTTTGATAAGAACATCTAACATGTGAATTATCATAATCTATTCAAATCATTATAAACAAGTTTTATTTGTATATTTTAGTTATTCAATCTTACATTTGTTGTTATAAGATGCTTGAATAATATAAAGTTTCATAGAAGTATTTGTTCACATTAGTTATTGAAAGTCAGTTAATTTTATTATATGCTTACATCATCTTGTTTTTTTGATTGTACTCCACAAAACACAAATAATATATAGTACTCATTAACTTTCTTGTATATTTTTTCTTTAGAATTTTTTTATAGTTATACTTTCTTGGCTTTCTTTGTTGATTAGTGCAACCTCTCAAGTTCTTTTGATTTTTTTTTTCGTGAGATATTTATTTCTCAATGCTAATTTAAAGTTATAAAAGATGAAATACATGTTATCATTAACTCAATAAATTCCTAAGTTTTATTCATCTTATTGGAAACCATGCAATTGATTGCAAGTGATAATTTATGGAGAAGATTAAGTATGATGAAAAAGTAGATCATTTTGAGAATCACTTGGCAGTGAGGGATATACTTAGATATAAATATAAGTTATTCAAAATATTTTGTCTAATTGTCATGATGGTCTAAATTAGAATGTAATTATTTTTATATGCAACTCATAGATGATTGGTTTATCACCTATATATGAATAATATATTTTTTTTCTCGAGGATTTGAAAGATAAAGTCTATTAGGAGCAACAAACACCCATTTTATTACATGTAAGATATAATAATATAATATGCATATTATGAAAATTTTTTATACCAGCCAAAACATTTGTCCAATGCTTGATTTTCTAAATTTTTTTTGTGGTTATTTTTTTAAATTTCATGGATATATACAATTTCTTTAATAAAAATCTAATAAATAGATTTATCATTTTTTTATTATATATATTGGTATAATTTAGAGTCATAATAATTAGTTATCTCAACTTAAATAATTTGTTGAGAGTTGAGACATTTTTATATGAAAATAATACTAGGCATGCATATTTTTAATGATTATCATATTATCTTTTGGTGAGAAATATTGTTTTCCAATGAAAATTTATATTTAATGTTTTGGTAAATGGTGAATTGTTTGGACGTGTATTAGTAAAATATTTTTCTTGATCTAGGTATAAATATATTTTAAGGTTTGAATAATCTTGTTAATTCTATTTATTATAAGAAATTCATATTAAAGCTGAACTAATTTTGTAATATATTAATTTTGATATTATGTTTGTTATTTGTATAGACACTTATTTCTTAGATTATTTATTATAGATTTATTTTAATATTTTTTCTTCAAGCTTTATCATGGAAAAAGGTACAAAATCTTGAGATTATTGATTATTATTTCTTTCATAAACAATACTTCATTAATAAGGGTATTTTGTTGCTTGTATATGTGTTTATGTATATATATATATTATTTTAATGGATGATAAACTAAGTATTTTTTAACTTATATTTCTTCATACAAAAGATCTTTGCTATTGATATTATTTTATTGGTTTTGAGAAAGTATATTTTAAGAGGAAAGATAACTTTACTTTGTGAAAATTTGATGTGGATGGACATGTGTTAAAAGTTTGAATTTTTGGGTTATTCATTGTCTTATTCTCCTATTAATTTGGATGTTGATTTGTCATGCTACTAGGTGTTTAGTTTGTTTATGCTATATATAGGATGATTGTATTAGGTTTTAATTATTTTATATTTATCAAATTTAGTATTATGCAAGTTATTAATATAATTAATTATTTTTATTATTTATATTAAGAGTGATTATTTTTTGGTATTTTATAATATTTGAACCATATACATAATTTTGATTTTTTTTGTAATTATGTTTATTTTCATATTTTTATGATATTTTAATTTTGTTGGTCTTTATATATTAAAAATGTTTAATTTATTATAAATATTTTTATTTTTTTAAGATAAGAGGTTGTGCTTTTATCAATGATAAATGTATTTGTTTAAATGTCATAGGTTTCATATTTGAGACTCATCAGACATAAGGAGTTTCTTTTATTTTTAAGAGTAAGATTATTAAGATATTAATTTTTTTTTAGTCCTATGTTAAATTAAAGTCTATGTATGCTCTTTTTATATTTTTTTGAGATGAAATCTTATTTCATGAAAACATGAAAAAAATAATTTTAGTTATATGTGAATTTTTTTGAATCATACATTTTCTAGAAATATCTCCCTAATGTTCCACTTTGATTAATATATGAGATATGTCTATATAAATTTTCATTAAAATTTATAAAATACATGACAATTTTATTATTATTATCTTACCATCATTTTACGAATTTATTGTTGATCATAAATTACTTAATCTTTCAAGATTAAGTAATTGAGTTTCTAGTCTATATGATACTCATTTAAGTTTTTTTTTTAATATCTTAGACCTAAGAAGCACGGACACAGACACGGACATGGCAGGATACGGGGACACGACAAATTCTAAAAAACTAGGATACGGATACGGCTAGGATATGACATGATAAAAAAAATAAAAATAAAAATAAAAATTATTAATTATAAATATTAGGTATTGTATAGAATTCATTAAATTAAATTATTTTATTATATAAAATAAATATATATTATTTATTTTATAAAATAAAAATATTTTATTTTATTTTATAAAAATATTTTATTTTATGCCACATCCCCACACAAATACGCCCGCCCCTGCCTCCCTCTCAAACACGCCCGCCATTGCCTCTCCCCTCAATTTGCGCCGTCCCTGCCTCTTCCCTCAATTTGCGTCGTCACTGCCTCTCCCCTTAATTTGGGCCGTCCCTGCCTCTCCTCTCAATTCGCGTCGTCCCTGCCTCTCCCCTCAATTCGCGCCGCCCCTACCTCTTCCCTCAAATCGTGCCTGCTCCTGCCTCTCCCTCAAATTGCGCTCGCTTCCTGTCTCACCCTCAAATCACGCCCGCCCCCTGCCAGTGGCCAACATCGCCCATGTGGCTACGTTGGCCACTCGATGTCGTCGGACGTCGGGTACTATAGACATGGGTACGTCTGCCGACGCAACCATCCGATACGCCACGTGACATATCAGATACGGATTGTGCAATGATACGCCACGTGGCGTATCGGACACATATCCGTGCCATGTCTGTGTCGTGTTCATGTGTCCAGGTGTCAGACACATGGACATGGCTGTAGGGAGCCGTGCCCGTGCTTCCTTATCTTAGACCATGCTATATATATATATATTGGTATTCAATGAACATGATTTTAGTCTGATATGTGTTTACAAAAGTTATGTATATCTTAGCAAGTTTTATCTTTGATAAGTTAGAAATGATGTATCTGGATGTCTCAAATTTGAGACTTATTATTTTTAGGTGAATATATTTGTCATCATATCAAGATATATTATCATTAGTCATCATAACACCAATAGAGTAAGAATAAAAGAACATAATAAAATTAAAATTAGTATTTTTTAGCATGACATTCAGTTTTTTGATCATTAATCTAGGAATTTGAAGAATAAACAATCAAAATAGAAATAAAATTAAGAAAAAATTATATTTGAACACTTTATTTTGATGGTTGAATGTTCGAGGAGCTTCAAATGCTACTCTCAGTTGAATTTCTCTTAGTAAGGATTGCCTTGGGTGCCCTTTATGTAAGTTGCACCATTTATCAATCAGCATTATATGTAAGCATGGATTCAGTTATTTATGGTGAATTATCTCACATTTAGTCTGGGTGTGTCTTTTATTTCACCCAATGAGTACAATATGAGATTATTATCCTTCATCTTTTACTGTTTCTAGGCTTGACTAGAGGTGTAAAATGAGCCGGGCGGCCCGGACCCGGCCCGAAGCCCAGCAGGACACACCACAGTAACATGTACAGATTCGTGCTGGGTGCACTCTCGTTACGAATCATGCCATGCCATGCCATGCCTGAGGGTATTCAGCCCGTGTGCCATGCTAGGCACGGCACGGGTGACCACACACCGAGCGACCCCGATTGGGGGATGACGTGGCGACGCCTAAAGGGCAACGACTCGGCATGCTTGACGGGCAAAGGGTGGCGTGGTACCTGAAACCCTAATTTCTTAAAAAATGCCCTATTTGAACCAGGCCGAACTAGCCAGATTTTTGGGCTGCAGGCTGTGCTGGGCTTTCCCTCCAGGCTGGCATGTCGTGCCTAGCACGACAAGCTAGCCTGGTTGGGCCAAAAGGGTGTCGTGCTAGCCCGGCCCAGCCTGACATGTTTGACACCTCTAGGCTTGACCCATACTTGCTTGAAATAAACTTGGCTAGCTTGGTCAGGTTGGCACAACCTGGCATGTCCCATCATGACCCGAGCAAAAGGTGTGCTAATAATAATGAATTATGTCAGGTTGTTCATTTTTAGAGTTGTGATTTTATGACATGACCCGTTTAACATCCTTAGCTTTCAATTTAAAAGTAATCAAATTTCATTTTGATGAGTCAAAGAGGAAGTTGTATATATTTTCTTAATGCTTTGAGTAATATTTTTTATTTATATTTAAATCCTGTGAATGCTTTTAAAGTTAATTTATATAAGAAAATATGCAATATAAAAAATTTATATACACCATTCATAATGAAAGAAATGAAAGAAATCAAGCTAGATGAAGATATTTTATATGTTTTAATAAATGTTCTTGAAAAAAGTCCACTTTGCATATTTGATTTCAGAAGTTTTGTGAATAGTATGCTACAAACCAAAAACATGTAAGGTCAAAGCAATCATCTAAGTACTAAGATAAATGCTAGCACAATCTCTAGAAATTAGAAAAAGTCATCTATATAACATCTATAGAACTTGTCTGGAAATAATAAAAAACAACTTTTTAATTGTATCATGACAATTTGTTGTTGAATTAATATTTCAATAAGATATGTATCAATTCAATAGTAGAAGAAAAGTTGATAACTAGTTCTGAGATTGTGGTTGGTCTAAAGTTGTGTTCTGCCGAATCCTATTTGTGAAAGAGAGGATAAAGTGAGGAGCATGTGTGAAAAATAAAAAAAAACCAAATTTTATTCAAATACAAATTAAAGCTTGAATATAACATAATCTATATATATATATATATATATATATATATATATATATGATTTGAGACAATCATAGATGTGTCAAATGTGCCGTGTCTTATCCAGCATGACATGAAAACTAGACTGGCAGCCTGGCACATCTTAGGAACCAAACTGACAGCCCAGCACGACATGGTTGGCCTGCAAATTGCAGGGCTATGCTGGCCGTGGAGCGGGCCATGCTGTTCTGTCAGTTTTTGCTCATACGATTTGGTTTTATTAAAAAAGAACTATCCAATTTTGATTGGACACATATTATTATCTTGCTTACATAGTTGTTTAAAAAAAAACATACTTTTGGGCGGTCACCCTACTAGATTAGACCCGTGGCTTGAGAACTATTGTAGCCCGTCCTCAGGCTGGATCACTGTGCCACCAGGCCAAGCATGTAGATCATGCTTGGCCCGACATGAGGCACGACTCGCACCAGCTCAACATGACATTAGTTGTGCATTGGGCCTGCATGGTCTAGGACAAGGCATGGTGCTGGACCATGTCATGCCAAGCTGGGCACGGCTGAATCATTATATTCCACAGACATATTCCGGATGCTCCTCCCGGTTAACATTTCTAAACAACCAACAAGTTTGGTATTCACACATAATGAAAAAAATAAATAAAATAATAAAAATTAAATTAAAATTCAACACTTTTATTTAATATGAAGCGTACATGTCACAAGTCTCTAGCTTGGAATAAAGGAAAGTAATTTGTTATATTCTGTAAGTATTTTGTGATATTATTTATAGTTGGTATGTAGGCTATATCAATCGAATCACTTTGGTTTTTTTTTTTTTTGAATGAATTGATAATTAATCTTAATGTGCTTCATCTACTTGTGGAAGATAAGTTGGCCGTAATATGCTGGATTGCTTGACTGTCATAGTAAATTATAATTGATATCTGAACTAGGCAAAGCTCCTTCAAGAAGCTACTGATTTACTAGAGCTCATATGTTGTCAATGACATTAATTTGTACTCTGATCTTTTATTTTATCTTGAAATAACTATTGTCTTTTATTTTTTTAGGAGATAAAGTCATCCGCAAAAAAAAAACACAAACTCATGGCTTATATTCTCTTCATAATCATAGGAGCTCAATTAGATTAAAATATATTTTTTTCTAAATATGCATATGATCTATAAACATAATCTCATATTTTGAAGTTTTATTCACGACAATAAGAATCTTAAATACTATATTTATATGAATTTGTTAATAAGAATTTTTATCAAATAATTAACTATACTGATTACATATATAATATTTAGTTTAATTTTTATCAAATAATTTAATTATCTATAATTATCATATAACTAGCAGAGTAACTACACATTAATATTTGTAGACAAGTCTACACATAGATCAAATGATTAATCAATATGTATATATTCTGACATATTGATGTTAGATTAAATATCCAAAATATATCTCTTCTGAAAAAGAAATATTGTACATTCTGAGTATTCAACGTCAGTATCAAGAAAATGTCTCCGGCATCTAAAATTCTGTGTGAAATTTTGTTTGTAAAATAATTTTTACTAGGATATACCTAACTGATCATCTTTTGTAATTAACATGTTTTCGTCATATATAATGAACATCACATATTTATCTTTTAATCCATATTGAAAGTAATAAACACGGAATGACGTACCTTTTCCACAATATTATGCACACCATATTAATGTTTCTAGGGACTATGAATCTCAATGTTTGTTTCATCAACACTTCTAGATTATCATGAAGGAATATGTTTCTCATAATTAGCTAATACATAGTACATCTTTGTGCTGCTACAATAGATTGGTGGCATTATGACATCTTTGTTGTTAAAACTTTTTTGTGATAATTAATGTTGGAGTTCCCTAGGGTGCACCATCACACACACGGTCTAACTTTAGTGCCCCCTTCATCGGAAAACCTCTTCTAATACTATGTGAAAATTTTCCTATTGAAATGTTAGGGTATTGCACAAAATGGGAAGAAAGAAAGGGGAGACGGAGGAGCACATGTGAAAACAAAAATAAATTGTATTAAAATATAAAATTACGTTTGAATATAATATAAATCATATGTATATGATTTGTGGTAGATTTTCTGCATGTTATCTTAATGAGCAATTTTCACAAGTTGGTTGCTTCTAAATAATAAAAAAAACAAATAAAATAACATAAAATAAATTAAAGTTAAATGCTATCTTAATGAGCAATTTTCTCTTTAGACAAGTTCATGAGATGATTTTCTGCATGTTTTATTTTCACCCCAATTTTCTTGTGTGTGCTCGCTGGTCATTAATCATGATGTAATTTACAGTAAGTCTTTTGAGTGTGTTGCACTTGTTAAAGAGTACACTATGAAAAAATTACATGTCTTGTCCCATCTTAGGAATCATTTCTCTTACTTTATGAAGTTTTCATTTCTTCAATAATATGTGGATGCTAAGCCTATATACCATGATTTGAAGATAGAGGTGTCAAGTATGTTGGGCAACCTTGGCATGACATGGTATGGTTCGTGCCATGTCGGGCCAAAGGGTGCTGGGCTCCTTGTTGGGCCAGGCACGACTCGGCTGGTTGGCCCGAAGGCGCAACCCAAAACCATGCTCTGGAACTTTGGCTGTGTTCTGGGTGCGGTTTAAATAGACCGAGCCAGACTGCCAGAGCTTTCGTGATGCATAACCTGTCGAATCGTGCTCATGCCTCTGCCCTTGCTCGATTTTAGATCAATTATGGAACCATTGAGCCGAAATAACCCAACAGTTCAAAAAAAAAAATCTAAACTAAGATTGTATCCAATAGTTGGATGCACCCCAAATGGCTGGAGAAGAAAACCTGATGATTGTTGGGTTTTTGCCCTAAAAAAAATAAAATAATTTTATAAAATAAAAAAAAATAAAATAAAATTTTTTTTTTTTTGTTATAAAAAATATTTATAATATCTATATATATTTTCTCCTTTACTTCTCAATCATGCATCTCACACTTTATCTTTCTCTCTGATTTTTACTCTAATTCTAATCTCTATCCTTTGTCTTCTCTCATTTGGGCATTTGATTTTTAGGACTCGAGTGTGGACTATAGATATCAGACATTAATTTTGGTAATTAGGAATCAACATTCCATAAATGGCTAAACGAGTATTATTTTTTAAATTTTATTTAGTTTTTTAATTTTAATTTTTATTAATAATTTAATAACAAATATTATTTAATTTAAAAAAATAGAATTTAGAATATTATTAATAAATTAATAAAAATATAAAATGACAAATAGTAAATTTTATGACGAGAATAAGATTAACATTAATGTAAATATTGATAATTTTAATATTGATAATGAAAATCATACAGAAAGGTCTAAGGCCGCTAAAATCTTATTTTTTCCTATGATCTTGATCCAAATGTCTTAAAACAAAAATTTAGAAGAAAATCTATAGCTTGGATTCACTTTAATATTATATAAAATAAACATATTAGAGGTGTCAATGAAGTATTAACACAATACAAATATTATTAGAAAATATTAACCTGTAGGAGTGCATATGGGATTGGGCACCTAAAGAGGTGTTCCGAACAATATATCAAAAAATATGATGCATTAGATTCTAGGTAAATTCAACTGATCGGTGGGATCTTTGAAGTTGTATCTAGTTCAGCTTCTTTGTTGATCATCTTCATATATCGCAACGAGTCAGGGAGAGAAGACATAATCAAACTAATTACTACCATGAGTTTTTCAATTAAATTTTTAGAGGATTCAAGTGTAGTCAGTATCATACAGATCTATTTGTAGCTTGCATATCTTAGGATTACCAGGTTGACATATAATAATGATATACTAAAATATTATATTTAAAAAATAAATAATAACTAATAAAATTAGGGAATATAGTGGTGTGCTGTCTATGACATCTGATATATGAACTAGTCATGAAGATGCATCTTATGAATATTTTTCCGCCTACTATATAAATTTTAAATGAATGCTAAATAAATAGAAATTTTGATTTTTAATGATTTTTCATACTCATGATGACACAGTCATATATGATTGCATGATGAGAATCTTTAGAGAATATAATATTCAAAATAAAACATATAGTATCACATTTGATAATCTATCTAACAATGAAGTAATTATTAATATATTTGTTAGGATCATTAGAGATGAATCATTAGAATAGATTATCTATTTTAAATACATGTATCACGTCATTAATCACATAGTATAAGTGGGGATTAAGGTTGTTTCTTTTATTTTTAAAAAAATACGTAACTCACTAAAATATCTTTGGATGCCTAGCAGGCAATATGATTTTGGTAATTTCTATTTGTTTGTTAGTCTAAAGAAGAAATTTTAAATAGATGTGAGACACCGTTAGAACTACATATACCTGATGTTGGAGTCATGTGTTGGATACGAACACATGATATTCAACCACGTTAATTGTAAGAGTGAAGAACGTATAATTGATGACAATGACTGAGATATAAGAATTTTAATTATGAAATTCCTTTGAAGATTTTTTATGACATGTTGAATATGTGTTCGTCAATTTTTATTTTTACTATTTGTATTGTACTCGAGTGCATATGCAGCATTAATGACATGTTTAAGAAGCTTAAAGATGATCTGATATTTAGTAAAATTATTATTGATATGGAAACCAAGTACTTAAAGTATTGGTTTACTGTTCTATTTTTTTATTGTTTGGCTGTTTGCTTGGATTATAGAGTTAAGATGGATGAGATAGAGAATATTTTGACATATTTATTCTCGTGTATGAACCAAGAACATCAACCTAAAAGCTTCATTCATGAGAATTTGATTGAGTTATATATATAACTCAATTGGGCCACCATGCATGTCGGGCATGACATGGTACAATTTTCGTGCCATGCTTGGCAAGACACAATTTGAGCAGATCTGGCCCGACACGGCACACTAGCTTAGTTTGTAACTGTTGAGGGCTGGGTCGTGCTTGGACTTGATGGGTTGGGCTGGTATGAAATGGGTCATCCCAAACTTCAAAATTATTATAAATTTTAAATTTTAATAATAAAATTAATTAATTAATTAATTAAATTAATAAAATAACTAAGAACTAAAAATAATAATCTACAACTAAAAACACGTAAAAATTACAAAATAACATAGCAAAATTAAGATTACATCATTAAAAAATAAAAGTAATACATCAAAAATAAACTCATAATTATAAATATAAAATATGAAATCAATCTCATAACTGTATGAATAAACAAAAAATATAATAAAAAAAAATAGCAAGCTTAAGCCTCAAAGTCAAATGATAAAAAAAATAAACAAAAATAATTTAAAAATAATAAATGATAAATTTTGTCAGCGTATGATAAATGATGGTATTAGTATTACTATCAGTAGGTTGTAGGTAGTAAAGTAGGCTTAGCTCAATGTCTCAATCTTATATAAGTCATCAATCGTCATCAAAGTCCTACGAATCATCATCAGCAATTATCTTCTTCGATTTTGTTGTAGTTGCAGCACGATCCTTGATGCTCAAGTTTGAATCTTTTAAATCTATCATGCATACTAATGTTTAGAGGTGTCAAACGGGCCGGCCCGGGCCGGCCCGACCCATTTTTTTAGGGCACGAACATGCTACCATGCCGGGCCGGGCATGGCACGGTTTAAAAACATCCGTGCCCGGCATGGCCCGTAGGCACGGCAGGCTGTGTTGTGCCTGGTCGGGAGACGGGACCACGAGTCGGGATCCAATCAGACCCGACCCGTGGTATTTTTTTCAGGAGGGGCCGGGTCACGCCCACGCGTGCCCGCGTGAAACCGGCACGGGAAGAACTCGTGCTGCGTGCCGTGCCACGGCACGGCTCGGGCCAGGCACAGCACGGCACGGCTCGTGCCTAACCCGGGCACAGTTTAAAAACGTGCCGTGCCTCGTGCCGGGCCGGCCCAGCCCGGTTGACACCTCTACTAATGTCTCAATAATATTTGATCATAATTTGGATCTCCTATCTGAAATCATATTCACTACAACAGAAAAAGTCGACTCTAATGTTATGCTTGACACTGGAGGAGTCAGTAGATCTCTTGTCATTTTAGACAGTATGGGATATGTATATTCATCATTTTTATTATTATAAAATATTAAGATTCTTATTATCAATATGTGATATGGTTGAGTAGTTATTGATATCTAAATATTGAGATAACGCTCGCTCTTGTTCGATGGTCCACTCCATTATTTTTTCCTTTCTAACTGAATTGAAAAGTCATTATCTTTGAATATGCTATCGATGTCTGTACTTGGAGCTTTACTATTACTATCATCATACCTAGTATTGTAATATGTAAATAGTTCAGTCAATTTTTTGTGAATAAATATTTCATGTTAGTCTTTCTGGTTTATGTACGAGGATATGTATGTTAAAATATTATTAATCTCTTTTATCTTAAACTTAGGATCCATGCAGATAACCAAATAATAAATAGATATAATGATGAACCAGTATATTAAGTACTTAGTTTCAATCTCTACAACCATATCGCTAAATATCAGATTATCTCTAAATTTTCTAAATATGTTACTAATATTGCATATGTACCCGAGTGCAATGCAAGCGGTGAGAGTATAAAGTGATGAATATATGTTCGTCGTGTCATAAAAAATCTTCAGAAATTATATAAATAAAATTTCTATTGCACTGTTAGTATTGTTAATAATAAGTTTATCACTTTTTATTATCATAGTCAGATATCATTTGTTTGTATCTAATACACGATTTTACCATCAGGTTTTTGTAATTTTAATGATGTATCACATATGATTGGAATTTTTTCTTCTTTAGACATGTAGATAAATAGAAAATACCAACTCTTGTTATTTGTGAGACATAAAAAAATTTTAGTGAGTTACATATATTTTCAAAAGTGAGGGAAATAACCTTCATCCCTGCTTGTACAATGAAGTTAATGACGTGATATATGTATTTGACATGAAAAATTTTTATTAATGGCTCATCTCTAATAGTCCTAATCAAGGAACCATGAATACGTCACTGTATAGTCATGTCCACGTATTGGACACTCGGACACGTGGACAAGGTACGAACACGCGTCAGATATGTGTTCGATATTCCACGTGGCTTATCAGACAGATTCGTCGGAGGCGTATCCGACGCGTAGGTTACAAATCTGACACGTTCTTACGAATTCGACACGTCGGAAACACATTATAAGATGAGGCATTACTCCAACATCTCCAAGAAATCATGGAGCAGCTTACTGCCGACAGCGTTGAGTGGCTGACATAGCCAGTTGCGGGGGATAATTCATCATTGCATTGGGATTTTTGAAGTATTAAGGTTTCAAAAAAGGTAACTTTTTTAGAAGCAGGGGGAGGGTTTAGAAGCAGTAACGGGAGGGGGGGGGCGAGGGGGTATGAAGCAATAACGGGAGGGGAGCAGGGGGGTTAGAGGTTTTAAATCTTTTTTTTTATATTTTAATTATTATTGTTTGTTTAATAAATATGCAAAATATAATAAATAAATAATTTTGATGTATGCAATATAATTTATTTTAATTTTAAATACATGATTTTAAGTATAATGATAAGTATGCAATATTAAAATATGGAATATATCAATATGAATAATTTTTGTAGTATTCAATATGTATTATTTGTAATATTTAATTATGTAATAAATAATATGTAAGTATAATAGTTTGGGTTATATAATTTATTTTAAATGAATTAATGTAATATGTAAATATGCAAAATATAATGAAAATTTTGTCTTATTGTATCGATGGAAAAAAAAAATTAAATGAGTTTTGAAATAATATAGATTATTTAAAATGCATATTTTTTTTTCATGCAGAATTATACATAAAATGAGTTGTAATTTTGAGCATTCAAGTAATCAACAAAGTATTCAAGATATTGATGATAATGCTCCATTATAGAGGTATGTCACGAAAGATGTGAAATTTGAAAAAGGAAAGAGGGAGAAAATATTGCTTTTCAATGTAATTTTTGTAGACAAATATATAGAGGATCATATTATAGAGTCATGACTCACTTGTTGAAAATTTAAGGGGCTGGGATTGCATCATGTACTAAAGTAACAAATCAAGTCCAATTAAGCAAGATTCTTTATCCACATTAAGCATTGTAGATTTTTTTTTTTGAAAATTTCTCTTCTAGTGCTAGTCAAATTGATCTAAAAAGGAGAAAGAGGACTATGAGATCAATTGAAAATACATTCAAAATTGGTGCACATGAAATAGTTGACAGTGAGATAGCTAGGATATTTTATACCGAGGCATTGTCTTTTCACTTTGCTAGAAATCCTTATTATGCTCGTACCTTAAAAAGTGCAAGTCAACTTACAGGTTATGTTCCATAAACTATAATGCATTAAGAACAATATTATTGCAGAAGGAGAAGAATAATATTAATAATCTATTGAAACCAATCAAGAAGAGTTGGAATGAGAAAGGAGTGAGCATTTGCAGTGATGGATGGTCAGATGCGCAAAGAAGACCACTTGTTAACATCATGGTAGTCTCTGAAAGTGGACAAATATTTTGAAAGCAATAAACTGTGAAGGAGAGACCAAAGACAAGTATTTTATAGTTGATTTGTTGATTAACATTATACAAGAGATTGATCCACAAAAGATAGTTCAAGTTATAACTAATAATGCTGATTCTTGCAAAGAAGTAGGACACATTGTGGAAGCAAAATTTTGACATATCTTTTGGACCTCGTGTGTGGTTCATACTCTCAATCTTACTTTGAAAAATATTTGTGTACCAACACACTCAAGATATGATGATATGATGAAACAATGTGGTTGGATCGCTCAAGTTTCAAGTAATATCTTTTTTATTAAGAATTTCATTATGAATCATGCAATGAGATTGTCGATGTTTAATAATCATTGCAAGTTGAAGTTACTTTTAGTGGTCAATACATGTTTTGCTTCAACTATTGTTATGCTTAAACGATTTAAAATAATAAAAAGAGGCTTGGAGCAATTAGTGATAAATGAAGAATGAGAAATATATAAAAAAGATGATTTAGTGAAAGCTAAAGAAGTAAAGGATAAAATACTAAATGAAGACTTTTGGATGAATGTGGATTATATTCTTAGCTTTACAACTCTCATTTATGAGATGCTTCGTTTAGCTAACACTAACAAACCTTGCCTTCATAATATTTATGAGTGGTGGGATTCTATGATCGAAAAAGTGAATGAAGCTAATTATAAGAAAGAACATAAAAGCCCCGCAGATAATTCAAGGTATACTTTTAATTTTATTTTCAATTTTTAAAGTTTTGATTGAAAATTTTTAATTTCTAATTATAATTAAACTTATATGAATTGCTGTGTATTTTTACCTCTAGGTTTTTTTATATTGTGAATGAAATCTTGGTGGAAAGATGGAATAAAAGGCACACACCTTTACATTCCCTAGCTCATTCCTTAAATCCAAGGTAAATTTACGAGTTTGAGTTGTAGACTATGATAATTTTAATATAAATGATATTTTATGATGTTTAACATTTTATAATTAATGTTATAACTTAACTTACAGGTATTATAGTCAACAATGACTTGATGAGTCTCGTGATCGTGTTCCACCACATCAAGATTTAGAAATAGTAAGAGAGAAAAAAAATGTCTTAAGAGATACTTTTCTAATGAAGGTGAAAGGAGAAGAGCAAATGATGAGTGTGCTATGTTTTTGGCATTTTTGGAAGATTTTTCTAGTTGTAATTCCATCAATGACAGATAATACATGAGTCCTATTAAATGGTGGGTTGTTCATGGAACTGCTCCACTGATGCTTCAATCTATTGCATTAAAATTGTTAGGACAACCTTGTTCATCCTCATGTTGTGAAAGAAATTAGAGCACTTATAATTTTATTCACTCCATGAAGAGAAATAAGTTGACTTCACAAAGAGCTGAAGACTTGGTTTATGGCCATAATAATATCCGATTTCTGTTAAGGAGATCTCCAAACTATAATGAAGGCGAATCTAAAATGTGGGACATTGAAGGTGATGGTTTTGACTTAATGGATGTTGAAAATACTGGAATTCTTGAGATTGCAGATCTTTCTTTTGATGAACCTGAATAGGAATCTGCTTTATTTGATTCATAAGAAAATGTTAATCTTTTATTTTTATATTTCTTATGTTTGTGTTTGAATGTTTGTAAAAATAATGTTTGAACATTTTTTTTTGTTTATCTAAATTATTCTTTAAGGATAATATTTGTATTTATTTCTTTTTATCATGCCGTATCCTAGTCGTATCTGTATCTTAGTTTTTTTTGAAATTTGTCGTGTCCCGTATCCTGTCATGTTGTATCCCCGTGTTCGTATCCGTGTTCATGCTTCTTAGGTCCTAATAAACATGTTAATGGTTACTTCATTATTAGATGTATTATCATATGTGATATTATATATTTTATTTTGAATATTATATTTTTTAAATATTCTTATCATGTACTTATAAATGACCGAGTTATCATGAGAATGAAGAATCCATGATTATCTTAATATATTTTTTTATTTAGTATCTATTTAGAATCAACATAGTAGGCAGTGAGACATACATAAGATACATCATTATGACTTATCCAGATATTGGATATCACGGATATCATTTCATTATAATATTTAAATTCATTAATTATTGTATTTTTTTAAAAATTATAGTATTTTAGTTTGTCGTTCCTAGATGTGAACCTAGGAATCCTTTGATATATATACTAAAAATAAGTTTTACATAATACTGATTATCATTGGATCCTCCAAAATCTAATTAGATGATTTATTATAGTAATTAGTTTGGTCATATCTTTTCTCCAACTCGTTGTGGTATATTAAGGAGGTCAACATTGAGACTTAATTAGATTCAACCTCAAAGAACCCTTTACTGAGTTAGATTTGCTTAAGATTTAATGTACCATATTTGGTGTGTTGTTAGGCTTCTTTCTTAAGGTGCATAATCTCACATGAATTCATACAAGTTAATATTTTTTTATAATATTTATATTGTGTTAATATAAATTAATATATAATTTTAAAAACAAAAATTAATTTAAACTAATAAAAATTTTAATATAAATTAATTAAAACTTTTAGTTTAATTACTATAGATTAATATATAATTTAAAAAATAAAAATTACAATATAATTATTAAACTAATAAAAATTAAAATGATAAATTGTTATTTTTAATGACGATTATGAAATTAATTTATACTTAAACATAAAAAATTTTAATATGGATAACGATAACCCTACAGAAAGGTATGAGGCGGCCAAACCTTTGTTATCTCTGATCACTTCGACCTAAGCAACCAAAAAACTAAACCAGAAAAAAATTAATAGTTTGGACTCACTGTAATATTATACAACTTAAAAATATTAGGTGTATCGATAAAGAATCGGCATAATGCATTTAGTATAAAATAATATTAACTTGTAAGAGTTCATGTGAGATTGGATGCCTTAAGAGGCATGCCGAATAATACACCAAAAAATATGGTGCATTAGATTCTATACAAACTCAACTATGTGGTGGGGTGTTTGAGGGTGGATCCAATTCAGTCTCAATGTTGATCCTCTTTAATACTTCAACAAGTTAGGGAGGAAAGGGATAATCAAATTGATCACCACGATAAGTTTTTCAATTAGATTTTTGGAGGATTCAATGGTACTCAGTATTATGTAGACTTATTTATAGCCTACATATTGTAAGATTTCAAGGTCCACATTTAGGAATGATATACTAAAATATTATAAGTTATAAAAAAATAATAATTAATGAATTTAGGTAATATAGTAGAGTGGTGTCCGTGGCGTCTGATATCTAGACTAGTTATGACGATGTATCTTATGCATGTCTCACTGCTCTTTATGTAGATTTAAAATGAATACTAAATAAAAAATATTATGATTCTTAGAGATTTTTTATTCTTATGATGACCCAATCTTTTATGAGTGTATGTAAGCATATTTATAAAATATAATTTTTAAAATAAAATATATAATATCATATTTGATAACGTATATGTAGCCATTAACATATTTGTTAGGACTATTAGAGGTGATATTTTTCATATTAGATACATTTGTCATGTCATTTACCTCATAGTATAGTGAGGATGAAGGCGGTTTTCTTTACTTTTGAAAATATACTTAACTCACTAAAATTTTTTATATGCCTTATAGAAACATGAGTTTGATAGTTTGTTTGTCTGCATGTCCAAAGAAGGTGAAATTTCAATCAGATTTGAGACACATTTGAAATTATACATACATGATATTTGGAGTCATATATTGGATATGAACACTTAATATTTGACTATGTCAATAGTAAGAATGATGAAATTATTATTGATGATAATGACTGGGTTATATGAATTTTATTTATGAAATTCTTGAAAATTTTTTATGACATGATGAACATGAGTTTGTTAGTTTATACTCATATCACTTGTATTACACTTAGATGTATATGCAATATTAATAGTATGTTTGGGAAATATAGAGATGATCTGATATTTAGTCAATTATTTGTTGAGATAAAAATCAAATACTTAAAATATTGGTTCATCATTCTATTTTTTTATTATTTGGTTACCTACATGGATTCTAGGTTTAAAATGGAAGGGATAGAGAATATTTTGACATACATATCATTGTGCATGAATTAGGAAGATCAATTTGAAGGGTTAATTCACGAAAAATTAACTAAATTATTTACATATTATGATACTAGGTATGGTGGTAGTAATAGTAAGGTTTCGAGTCTGAACATGAATACTATATTAGGAGATGATGACTTCTTCATTTAGTTAATGAGGGAAAAATGACAAGGATGACCATTGAATAGTAGTGAGTTGTCTCGGTACTTAGATACCGATTACTGCTCAATTTTATCACATACTGATAATATGAAAATTTGATATTTTATAGTGATGAAAATCATCTGAGTTTATCTATTTCGTGTTGTTTAAGATGACACGGGGTCTACTAGCTTCTTTGATGTCAAGCATAATATCGAAGTTTTTTTTATTGTTGTGAATATTATTTTAGATAAGAGATCAAAATTATGATTAGATATTATTGAAATATTAGCATTCATATGAGATAATTTTAATTTGGGCATTCAGGATCGTGTTGCAACTGCAGCAAGAGTGGAGTTAGTTGTTGATAATGATTCGTGAGATTTTAATAATTATTGATGACTAAGATTGAGCCTACTATATTGTCTACGGCCTACCGTTAGTGATACCATCATATTCTGTCGAGATTGATCATTTTGGATTGTCATTATTTATTTATTTTTGTCATTTTAGCTTGCTATTTTATTATTTTTTTTATTCTTTATTTATTCATATATTTTTTTACGGGATTGATATTCTATGTCTATGAGTTTATCTTTGATGTATTGATTTATTTTTAATATTTTAATCTTGTTTTATTATTTTGTAATTTGTATGTTTTTTAGTTAGTTATAATTTGTGACTTATGACTTGTGATAATAATTTTATTTTTTTATTATATTAATTTAATTAATTAGTTAATTAACTTAGTATTAAAATTTAAACTTTATAATATTTTCTAAAATTTGGGATGATAATATTTTAATAGCAAATAACAAGTATTTGAAACCTATTTGATATGATAATATATAAATTAAATTTTTTGTTTTATACTTATTTTTGATTAGTCTTTTATTTTATTTTTTGAGTTATTTTTTTTTTATAATTCAACTTTAATTTTTTTTTTATTTCTATTGATATGTGTTTACTAGATTAAGAGAAGATGATGACTCTATTTGAGATTGAGCTGAATGGGTTGTATGTTTTTTCTTCGATGATAACTTATTTATTATTAGTTAAATTAAAAATATTTTATCTTAGTATTAATGATATTTGGATCAAAGAGTGTGAGACATGCTAATTAGAAAATTTTATTAGAATTTTTTATGTTATATAAGTCTGGTTTAAGTAGAAATTTATTTGGGATATATCATATTTTTTAAAATTTTTTAGTTCTTTTCATAAAATGTTAAAAAATTAATTTAATAAAAATATTAACAAAATAAGAAGTTTCAATAGATTTGATTATATATTTATATGTCAGATTGATTTAATATTTATTATATGAATCATAAGATTATACATTAGATTTCTTGTATCTATTCACCCTAGTAAAATGAGATTGTTGATAAGAATTATGAATATTTGATTGATATGGTTCAGATATTTTAATTTGAAAATAGTTTTCTGATATATTTTTTGGAGAGATGTGATTTATATTATAATCGAATGTCTTCTTTTTTCTATTTTTAGGGTATACATTATCAAATCATACATCTTATAAAGATAATATTTAGCTTATCTTATAGTAGTTTTGGATATATTTTTTTTATCCTCATTCCATTTTTAGTCTGAGATAAATTTTTTTGAGTCTTAAGATGTATTTATCTTGAATACTCTAGTATCCAATTAAGATATATTCTTTACAATAAATTGATAGTATTTTCGTGAGTGTCCTTGTAATATTTTTTATATAGGACATGTTTTTCAATTAGCCTAGATAGGTTGTGAATTTAGATATTGCATATTATTCTTTTACTTTTTTTCTCTCATTGTTATGCTTAAATTATTAGTTAATAGAGAGAGTTACTCATAAATTTCATCTGAGTATGTTGATACGTAATATTTCAATATAATCATAGATTAATCATATCTACTAATAAATTTAGATCTTATAATTTTAAAGAATTAAATTTTTTGAGTAGAGAGATTTTATTTTGACTTATATGACATAATAGCCTATGAGTCTTCACTAATATAGACTCATATTGAGTTGGTAACTAGGAGACTTTATTACTTATAACTTTGAGTAATCGAGTTTATATCAGGAGAGAGAGTAGGAATACTTTAAATGCTAAGACTTGGGATGAGCCTTCCAAAAAGCAAAATGATTCTATATCTAATTTATTTGATTAATATCTTTTGATTATTTTCTTAAGGGATATAAGAATTGTATTTAACACTCAATTTATATGTTTTGTTATATTCTTGATTTATTTTTATTATTTTTTATTATTTTTATTGATGATACTTTGATATTCAAATATTCTTTTGAGGTATTATTTCATATAAGATGACACTTGACCATGATGGAAGTGATGCAAGCCGTCTACTCTAATGAGATTTTTAAATTGTATCAAGACATTCGTTAAGTTTGTTGTTGATTATATGTGGGTGTTAACTTTGAAGATACATCAAGATCAGAAAGTATATTGCCTTAAGATGATATTTATAGCAAAGAGATTTGTCATGATACTTGGTATGAATTATTAAGATACTTATTCTTCATTAGTTAAGATGATTTTAATATGAATTTATATTTTTCTTAAAAAATCTCATAGTTAGATGATGCATTAACTATACATGAAGAATGTATTTCTTCTAGCGGTGTCAAACGGACCGGGCTCAATCAAACCCGGCCCGCGGTCTTTTTTGTGGGAGGGGTGATCGCGGGGTCGGGTTTGGGGGACACCCGACACGGGACGAACCCGTGCCGGTGTGCCGTGCCACGGGCCGAACCGTGTCGGGTCAGGCACGACACGACACGGCTCATGCCTAACTCGGGCACGACACGAGCCCGAGCATGGGATTTTCTCGTGTCGGGCCGGCCCAGGCACGGCCGAACCGTGCCGTGCCTCGTGCCGGGCCAGGCCGGCCCGACCCGGTTGACACCTCTAATTTCTTCATGATGACTTTGAGGAGAAGGTGCATATTGAGCATCCACTTTAGTTTTGTGTAGCACGGTCACATAATTTTTTAATTGCAAAAAATATGGTATCACTAAATACTTGATTTATGAGGTTTTGACATGCGATCATTTCATGTGTATTATGCAAATATATTATTAATTTTTTTTTATTTTTTTGAAGAAATTTTGGTTATATATTGATTTTGTTAATTATATACTTAGATGATATTTGATTATGAGAAATGATGAGTTAAATATCATTCAATTTAAGTAAAAATTTTAGACATACTTTCTTGTAAAAAGATCTTTTGAGATTTAGATATTTTTATAAAATATCAATATTTTAAATTAAGAAGGGTCTCTTATTGTGACTTTGTCTTTTGAGTTCTGTTTTAGTAGATATTTTTATTGATATATATATATTATTTTTGACGTGATCCATTCAATTGACTTTATTATTTATACGAGAATCATAGGAAAGATTAATTATCTTATTAATATCAGAATGACTATATCAATCATGGTTAATATAATTAGTCATTTTTTAGGTCATCTCGACATATTCATCTTGATGCAACTCTTTGCATATTATGATATGTGAAAAAAATTTTATGACTAATATCTATTTAAGGGATTATGAGTATTTTTAGTTGGATGAGTATTCAGGTTTGAGTTAAGCATTAATATACATTGGTAATAAATTTATGATAAAGTTTTATATTTTTCGTGAAGATAATCATAGCTTCAGAAATAATAAGATGCTTATAATTAATTTGAGATCAAATATAAAGATATAGTATGTAATGATGATGATATATATTTATAAGATACTTTGGATGTGTTATCTTTTTGAGAGAGTTAAGTATGCAATTTCTTTTCCTATTTTATTGTACTGTGATATTCAAATAATGAAATATATATATTCTAATTTGATATTTCATAAGCAGATAAAATATATCGAGATAAATTATTTTTTTTATAAGGGAGAAGATTCAATATGAGCTTATTACTATAATATATATTTATACAGCAAAGCAGTTATCAAACATTTTAATGATGTACTTAATGAGGCCTTATATTATATTTCTTTCTTTCTAGTTTACTATTGTTGACTTGTATGTATTAGTTTGATGTGAGATATTATAATTTTTTTTTTTCTATTTTGGATGAGAATACTCAATACATGAGTTATCTTAATTTTTTTTAGTCTATTATCTAACAATATTTGATATATGTATTTTTTAAAAGTGTTATTTATATTTATTATTCTGCAATGATTTCTAATACCTGTTAACTATATTAATACAATTTATTATTCTGCAATGCTTTTATTTATTATTTAAGATTTCTTTCATATTATTTTTTCTTGTAGTTAATTTTTTATCACAATACAATATATTGGTATTAACATTAATTAATTGATCATTGATATTTGCATACTTTTTGAGCCTTTTTAATTTTTAAGAAAATTCACTTTTTAGTTTGTGAAAATGGTGTCATCGGTAAGTCCTAAATGACTGACTAATTCATTGTTGTTCGTGAAGTATTTCGTGTTAGAATTTCACTCAAATGGTTCATTAAGATTTTTTGATAAATATTCTGTCATTAATATAAAAAGTGCGGGGGCAATGAATCTCCTTGTCTAAGGCCTTGATTAACTCGTAAAAAACCTGATAATTCACTATTTATACTGCTAACTAATTATAAGAGCTATATTTTTTAATTATTTTAATTCATTCATCCCGAATGTCCATATTATCCATAATTCTAATAAGGAAAGATCAGTCTATTTAATAACAAGCTTTCTATATGTCAAGTTTTATTATAATAATTTCACTTCAATTTTTTTTGTTACTTGAATTAGTATATTCTCTGAGTTAGTAGAATATTATTAAATATATTTCTACTTATGACAAATCCTAATTGATTTTATGAAACACATTGATGTAAAACTTTTTTAACATTGTGTAAGTTCAAAAAAATTTAATGTGCCAGAATACAAAGATTAATTGGCCTAAATTATTTTCATTTTTTGGACTTAACAGAATAAAGGTTATTTTCTCATAGATTTATTTTACATGAAAAGCATGGCACTTTTTTTAGGGGGGTTTTGAGTAATTTTACCACTCAAATCTTAGTTTTTTTTTTCTTCTCCACTTTGGCAGTGATTGCATTTGATTTTTATCGTGATTTTTCGTTTGAATTTAGCTATCAAACAAACGATTTGTTGTCATTGAAGACTTCCAAGGGAGATGTATGGTTTCCATTAGGGATGTTTATGAGAAGGATGAAAGACAACTATCTTCAAATAAAGGTGATAAAATGACATTATTATGTTTTTCTTCCTGTATTTAAATTCAAAATTATATTATGTTTGGAGATTAGATAATGCTGCATCTTGAGACCCATTTGTTGATTTACATGACCGAAAATAATTTTCATTATTGTCTTTGATTGTGTTATAATCAAGGATTTAAAATTTTTTTTATTTTTGAGTTTTAGATTAGTAAGCATATGTTATAAGTTAAAGATTAAATTGTTGTATTTAAAGGTTGAAGCCTCATATCATAGAAATATTATCATAAGAGACTCATATGTTCATGTTAGTTTAAATTTTATTATTGAAATGTTACACATAACCATTAATTAGTGGTTGAATATTATTATTATTATTATGTTGGGAATTTATTAAAATGTTGTTAGGAACACTCAAATATGATTGGAGCACTTATATAATAAAATAAGCTAAAAAATATTAGCACTCCAACACTTAACTTAAATTGCGCTTGAATATTATGTACACCTAGCATGGGAATAAAAAGATTAGTTATTCTTTTGTAAGAATATATGCTATCGAAATTGAATTTTGATGAGTTTTATATGATAAAAGGTATTTCTATATGTTTTGTTATTTTGTAAAAAATTA
The DNA here is from genome assembly GCA_029783825.1 of Sapria himalayana. NCBI lineage: Eukaryota > Viridiplantae > Streptophyta > Magnoliopsida > Malpighiales > Rafflesiaceae > Sapria > Sapria himalayana. The sequence goes on along the minus strand of JAREIK010003076.1, from coordinate 2,025,899 downwards.
TATTAAAAAAAATATATAATTGATTAATTATCACAATAAAGGGTGGTATCCTTAAAAATAACTTACATGCAATTATTTTCATCCTTAAATAGTTGAGATAAGATATGATTAATGATGATAACATAATTATGGTGATAGTTATATAATATTTTATATTATATTTAAAAAAGTTAGTTATGTTATTTTTTAAAGAAATAATATATTCTAAAAAAACATAATATTATATACTAGTTTTTTTTCAATGTTGATATATGCCCAATGTTAGTCATAAAAAAAAAAGAACTAATTTATATGGCCTATTTTGTGGATAATAATATTCATAGAATTTTGTGAAAAATGTAGAAATTATTAACTAAATTGACATAATTCATTATTAATTTAGCGATTATTAAATTATTAATTTTTCTTATATGATTTTTTAAATTTGGTGAAAAAACAAGTAGACTTAACTTTGAAGAGAGATCTATACGAGTTAATATGTAATCTTATCGTTGCATAACTCAATTTTATATAAGAATATTTAGTATCTATTTTTGGGCAAAATAATCCATCAATGAGAATATGCAATTTTATTTTTGATAAAATATATGAAATTTCGGAGCTCCTTAATCTAACTTAAAATGAGTTTGAGGAGTTATATGAGTTGAGAAATTCTCAATCTATCATAATTATAATAATGAAATCATTCATATATATCATGAAATGTATCAATTATATGTAAAAGAAATGATCATGAAAAAAAATTAATAGTCCATTGCTTTGTGATTGTTTTAGGTCGTAGAAGACTTTACATAATTTATATAATATGTTTGTCAATATTTGTTTGTAAAAATATAAAACTCTATTACGCCATGTTCATCATCCTTGAGATTTATGAGAAAAATATTCTTTTCATGTTAATGTGGCATACTATTCATTCATGTGAAATTGTTAGTGATAAAGATATTTTGTTTGAATTCATCTTAACTGCTAAAGAAAAAAAATATCTGGGTGGTGCATGTTATATATATGTATAAATAGGGGATCTACTTGGACAAGTTCAATATTTGTTTGATGTGTTCATAATTAATTATATTTACTATAAAATAAACTAAAAATATTGTAGTTTGATTGACAAAGTGAAAAGTTTGCCTAATCTTAGAGAACATGAGTTTGACTTTGATCCTCAGGAACACCGGACACGTGCCCAAAAGTGTCTTTACTAAATGCCTTATTTATATTATTAGGATAGAAATTAAACTTGCTCCGACTTGACCTTGAGGCCCTAAAACTTATGTATGTGGGGTTGAAGGATAATAAGATATGAGTTGGGGAGGAGGGAGGAGATAAAAAAAATTATATCTACCATAAATTAATAGTATGATAGTTCTATTGGCAAAGGGAAAAAATCACCTAATCTTGGAGGACACGAGTTCGATCTCCAATGATGCCAAATATGTCCCAGTGTATTTTTTCCAAACACCCAGTTCATATTGCTTGGATAGGGCCTTACCTGCTCCAACCTAGTGGCCCCAAGGCTCATATATTAGGGGTCGAGGAAGGGGATAAAAAAACTATATTGACCATAAATCTATAATAGCCACAATACTCTAGACCAAATAGCAGATGATAGATGTGCTTCTCTTTAATGTCATGAGCAGATAAAAAAACTGTATCTACCATAAAACTCAATAGTATGGTAGTTTGATTGGTAAATGGAAAATAACTTCTAATCTTGGAGGACACAAGTTCGATTCATATTGATGTTAGATTAATGCCCGTGAGTGTTTGTGTCAAACACCTTATTTATACTGTTAGGATGAGGGGCTTATCTGCTCCAACCCGTTGGTCCTAAGACTCCTATATGAGTGCTGAGGGATAATAGGAAATAATTTGGGGGAGAGAGAGATGAGATAGAAAAATTATATTTATCATAAATCTATAATAGCCACACTCTTGTATTTCAAATAGCAGATACGAGATATGCTTCTCTTTAAAGTCAATGAGTCATATCTCTATTCTATCCCTAACTACATGGATGGGGATAGCCCTAGTCTCATCCATGGGCCCTGGGGATGCATATCCTGGGATATAAAAACTATATCTAGCATAAATTTATTACATCCACAATACTGTAGTCCAAATAGTAGATACTGGGTTGGATGTGCTTCTGTTTGAGGTCATGAGTTATAAACGTACTCTATCTTTTGCCAAGTAGACGGGGATAGCTCTAGTCCCATCGTTGGGCCCTGGGGATGCATACCCTGGGTTAAGAAAAAACTACATCTTCTATATTAAGAATGCTAGATATCAATGAACTTGATTCCCATGGAGTCACATGTGATGTCCTTCCCTGGCACTTCATTGAGCCAGTGAGAAAATCAATAAGCCTGAAGCACATACTTTTATTAAATTTACCATGCAAAAAAAAAAAAGACGAGGAACTACAGGTGCCCAACTGACCATATCAATATCATGCTGCTACATTTTCTTTGAGCACAAACAATCCTTTGCCTGGGTACATGAACGGTGTCCCCCTGGGCCCCGATGTCCTGGCCTGCAGGCTACAACTTGCAGTGTGGGCGTGGGTGAAGCTGTACCATGTGTGCTTGCTCATAGGTTTATCATTTACAAATGGATTGGGGTACGTATTCATGAATGAGTCATGGTGCTTTGGCACACTCATATATCACAAGCTACCTTAGCCATTTTTTGTAAATAACCAGTTATTGGGCTGGGTCAGAGTCATGGTTTTACTGTGATGCACCACCCAGCATGGAGCATGACTATTTTTTGATTTAGCCTAGAATATGGTAAACTTATGACTTATGATGTTTTAGATCACGCCTCTGCAGGATTATGGCTGCATGGGTGATGTTGGCTCTATGTGGAACCAAATTACAAAGTGCTTTTATTTTTTTTTTTCAGTTCTAAACAATCTTTTAATAAACATTATTTTAATGTAATATATATTACATAGTTTATGGTAAAATTAATATTGAGAGCTTTCTGATAAAAGAAATGATATGGTATATGATAATATAAATATTTAAAAAATATATGCAGAGAGAAACAAAATATCAATGAAGTTATTTACAACTTCGAAATTGGAGATTTTGATTTTTAAATTAATAATAAAATTAGTATCACAAGCATTTCTAGTAGATATTGTAATTATAAAAATTATAGTATAAAAATTTTAGTGATAAAATTAATATCAGAATTAGTCAGATATATTATTATTATTTTTATTATTTTTAATAGTTCATATACAATGCTTAAGACTTTTATTATAGTGTTTGGTCTCTAATAAGTTAATATCTTGACAATCTTGTTTCTAAAAGTTGAAGATGTTGTATTTGATGAGCCTTTAATTCGATAACTACCTAGAGGTATGAAGTGGATTGAGCGGCCTAGGAATGTGAAAAGACAACTTAATTCAGCCATGCCTAGATCATATTCATGCCAATTAGTGGCATGGTCGGATTTACAAAAAAGTAGTCGTATTTTAAATGGCTATTTATTTATTTATTTATTGGCCATTTGGGCACACGGATAAGACATTGACATGACATTTCAAAGTGTCAATTATATACATAAAGTTAAGGTAAGTAGTACTGTTGATATTAGGCATTGCTTATGTTTGCTGTATTGGGCTCACACTTGGTGAAATTACTTCTACACCTTCACTGACTCTCATTTAATAAATGCGTCTGTTGCATTATAAAGTATTAAAGACTGTTTTATTTTTATTGGATGTTGAACCTCATATATAAATTTTATTTTTTTTATTGATGATGAAAATATCATTTTTATTAACTGCTGTGGATTTGCTCTCTGAATTTTCCTTGTGATTCTTTTTCTTCTTGGAAACTCTTTTCTTAAAATTTTTCTTTGTATTCCTCGTTGAAGCAAGGAAAATCATGCTAATAATATAATAATTGATATCAGAGCAGAATATTTTATTTGAAATCGAAGTATTTTGAATTGATTATTCAAAATTTTCTTTAGAATAAAATAATTCTGTAAAATCTTTATGACCTAAACATATTTCATGGATCCTTTTAGAACAATGCATATTTGTTTAGATTTGAAGGTTTTGTGTTATATAAACACACATTGCTACAAAACTCACAATTTTTCTACTCGAATTTCTTAAGAAAATTTTGAACATGATGACAACCAAATACTTAAAGTTCATCAAACTTGGGTATCATCCCTATGTCATTCTTTGATGGTGATAATTTTGATTATTAGTTTGTAAAAATAAAAATCCTATTTATATCGCAAGATATATGATAGATTACAGTTACTGGATACATAAAACTATTGATATCTCTTTTCTGAAAGGAAAATAGTTATTAGAGGAATGAGAGTTAAGAAAATTAAATACTAAGGTATTATTGTTCATCTAATAGGGAGTCAGTAATGTTATTTTTCCTCGACATTTGAGTTGTACACAAGTTAAGGAGGCTTGAGTCCGTCTTAAAGAAGAGATTCAGGGAGAAAAAAAATCTCGATGCGCTCTTCCACATTCATCAAGGAAGAACTTTGAGAATATGAGGATAAATAACTCAGATTTTCTTACTGAGTTCTCAACTCAGTTTTTAGATGTGATTAATCTATTAAAAATTCATGGAGATAACATCACAAAAACCTGATTAGTTAAGAAAATACTCATTTGTAAGCCTGATAAGTTTAATTTTATTATGACAGTAATAGTGGAGAAAGGATTTGACTAAGTTGATCATTCAACAAGTCTCGAGCTCTCTAAAATCTTATGAGAGCAGACTACTTAAGAGAGCCGAATTATTTGGGGATTTTGCCATGCAGTCAATGTGAGAAAATTAATCTGTGAAGGAAGATGGTTAGACAAGAGAGGCAAGAAATATAAGAAAAAATTTCAGGGATGTGTTTAAAAATAAAAATAAGAATAAAAATAGTTCTTCTACTTTAACCTCAACACAAAAGCTCATATATCTCTTGTAAACTATGTAAGAGAACAAATCACAATGAGACAGAGTATTAGTTTAGAAAATAGAATTAATACTTAAATTATAAAAAGTTAGGACATGTTTCAAGGGACAGTAGGTTGAGGCACACTCAGTGTGCTAGTTGTGCAGAGCACACGACCTCTGAAGAATACTTGTTTTATGTAACAGAAACTAAAAAAGTTCCTCCTAATATATGGTTTTTGGATAATAGTTGTTCAAATCACATGTCTGAAAATCAAAATATATTTGTAAATTTATAGTTGTTAGTAAATTCACAAGTTAAATTTTTATTGCACTTGTCCAAGAAAAAGCAAAGGGCAATGTCACTATTCTCACACTCACATAAGATAAAGGTATAAGAGATGTCCTACTGGTTCCAATACTGGATCAAAATCTTCTTAGTGTGGGACAGTTAATGGAGAATGACTTTAAGTTAGCTTATAAAAGTAACACATGTTACATATTTAATCGGGAGTCAGAGAAATCTCTTTAGACAGTAAAGATGTCTAGTGGGAGAAGCTTTTTACAGACCCTCAATCAAATAGTGGACAAAGTATTGATTATGAATTCCCAATCAGAAATATTTTTGTGGCACAGAAGATTTGGAAATCTCAATTGCACAAGCTTAAAAAATAATTTTCAAAATCAGCTTGTAAGAGGTGTACCTTTAAATATAAATATTCTCACTTCTGTATGTGAAGAATGTGCAGTAGGAAAGCAATCCAGACAAAGCTTTCCCAAAGACTTTGCGTGAAAAATATCCCAACATTTTGAAATGATTCATACCGATATCTGTGGATCTATGTTAGTCCATTTCTTGGCCAATAATAGTTACTTTTTATTGTTTGTCGATGATTGTACTAGGCATATGTGGATATACTTCTTGAAATACAAGTCTAAAGTACTTGATTGCTTCAAAAAAATTATACCTAAGGTGGTTTGGCCTACATGTAAAAATATTTAGAACAGATAGAGGTGGTAAATTTCTCTCATAGAAATTCATTAATTTTTATGAAGAGAAAGGAATACATAGACACTTGACCACTTCTTATTCACTACAACAAAATGGTGTTATGAAAAGAAGGAACAAAACTGTAATAAAAATGGCCAGAACCCTTTTGAATGAAAAATGTCTGCCTAAGTTTTATTGGGCAGAAGCTATAAATACTCTAGTCTACTTGCTTAATAGATGACATAAAAATGCATAGGATAATCTCACTCCATTACAAGCTTGGAGTGGGAGGAAATCAAATATAAAACATCTCAAAGTATTTGGGAGTGTGTGCCACTCTCACATACTGAAATTCTCTAAAACTAAGCCAACAGAGATGTGACTGTTGATGAGAATATAAAATAGAAAGAAAACTTCCAAAATTCTGATATACAAGCTACTAGTGTACAAGACTACAATATAGATGTATCAGTAAGCAATAATGAAGAAAGCGAACCAATGTATGTTTTCTCCTCCCTTCCTGAGGCAGAGTCAGATATGGAGGAGATACATGACACAGTTATATTAGTTAAATATAAGTCCTTGAATGAGATATACCAACGATATAATTACTTCTCAGTTGAGTCTCTCAACTATGAAGAGGCAGTAAACCATCATGTATGCGTCAATGCAATGAAGACTGAAATGTTTGTCATTGATAAAAACTAAACTTGGACCTTAGTAGAGTTGACTTCTAAATAAACACAGCATATGCATCAAATAATTGATTAAAATCGAACCCCAACCAAAAATAAATCAGCCTTTATATAAGGCTTGATTAGTAGCCAAAGGTTATTTTTAAAAGGCTGGAATAGACTATTTCGAAATTTATTTTCCAATAGCAAGATTAGAAATAGTTAGATTCTTAATAGCCTTAACTGGACAGAAATGTTGTGTCTTGTTCCAACTTAATATTAAATTAGTTTTCTTGGATGGTAAACTCAAAGATGAAATTTATGTAGAATAATTCTTTGGTTTGTAAGATAAGGGGTTGAACACTGTATTTATAAATTAAACAAGATTCTTTATGGATTGAAACAAGTTCATTATGTTTGGTATCACCAAATAAATTTCTACTTGTTGAATCAATGATTCAAATATAGTATTAGTGAGCCTACACTCTACATTAAAAGAGTGGAAAATTCTGGAGTACTGATTGTGTCAATCTATGTAGATGACAATATTTACAAGCAATAAATCTAAATTAATAGAATCATTTAACCGAGATATGCAAAATAAGTATGAAATGTCAGACCTAGGAAAATTAAAATACTTCTTGGGACTTGAAATCTTTCAAGACTTAAGTGGAGTATCTGTATGCTAATCATGGTACATTTAACCATACTAAAAAATTATGGTACGAGTGATTGTAAACTAGTATTTACACCTCTGGTTATAAAGCAGAAACTTATTTCTGGTCAAGATAGAATAGCTAATGGTAAATCATATAGAAGCCTAATAGGCAGTCTTTTGTATGCTTTGGCTACCTAACATGATATCATGTTCTTAGTACATCTTTGTCTCAATTTATGCATGCACTCGATAATGTTAGAATAGCTAAAGCTCTCTAGAACCACTCAAAAAAATATTTGGATATTATGATAGTGAATGGGGAGGATGTTCAGAAGACTATCGAAGTAATTTTGGATGTCTTTACCCTGGGAACTGTGACTATTTTTTGGTTGTCCAAGAAATAATCCATAATTTTCATATCTACTAATGAAGTTGAATATGTTTTTGATTCAGTAGTCGCATCACAAGTTTTGTAGATCAGAAAATTATTGACTGACTTGGATAAACCTTTGAAAAACTCGACATATATATTATGTGATAATCAATCGATTATATCTATAACTAATGATGTTATGCATAGTCGAACAAAACACATATATCTTAAATACCATTTTATTATTGATGTAATTAATATTAATGAGATTAAATTAATATTTTTGTAAAACTGAGAACAATTGATGGATATTTTTACCAAGTTTTTGCCTAAAAAAAACTAGTATACTTACGGAGGATGTTAGGACTTGTATCAACTACATCAAATGGGGAAGATTATTGATATTGAGCCTTACTTATATTTATTGTATTGGGCTCATATTTGGTGAAATTGCTTCTTCACCCTCACTGATTCTCATTTAATAAATGTGCTTGTCGTATTATAAAGTATTAAATGCTATTTTATTTTTAATGGATGTTGAACATCATATAAAAATTCAATTTTTTTATTGATGATCTGAATATCATTTTTATTGGTTGTTGTGTATTTATTTTCAGGATTTTCATCGTGATTCTTCTTCTTGTTAGAAATTTACTTTTTCTTAAAATTCTTCTCTGTAATCCTTGCTGAAATAATAGAAATCTGTTTCTAATACAACAATTACCATTGTGTTAAGATAAATTATTTTTTATTTGTAATTATTAGATTAATATATAAATTTAAAAAATTAGTAACAAATTAAAAAATACTTCCTGTATTCTTTTATTTCTAATATAATATCATGTATTAAAAAATACTAAATAGTAAATTTAATTGACAGGTTCAATGTTGAAATTAAGTTTTCTCATTATCTATAATCATTTATCTAAAAACTCTAAAAATAAGTGAATTTTAGAAGACTGGATTTATTTTAATATTATTAAAAAAATATTAAGATTATCAAAGAAAACTCAGCATAATGTATTTTTTATAAAAAATATAATACTTGTGGTATTGATCACCTTAAGAGATATATTAATTAATGAATTATAAAATATGATAAATATGATCATAGACAAATACAATTTAGTATTAATATCTTTGAAGTTAGATCAACTTCAAATTTATTGATTTTTTTATTTACTATAATAATTTTCAGAGAAAATATAATAAATCTAATTATTTGCATGAATCTTTTGATTAGATTTTTGAAAATTCTAGATTAATTTAAATTATGCAAATCTACTTTAAGCTTGATTATCATAAAATTCTTGAGTTTATTGGTATAAATCATATAATAAAATATTTTAAATAAATAAATAATTAATAATTAACAAACTTAGATAATATAGTGAATTAGTGTCTTTGACATCTAGTATTTAGATTAATCATGATATTTTATTTGCATATCTTATTGCTCACTATATTAATTTGAATTAAAAATAAACTAAAAAAATTTATAATTTTTTGATATTCTCTATCCTCATATATATATATATATATAAACTAAAATATCATAATGATTAATCTAAGTTTTTTACTCACTATATATAAATATTTTTTAAAATATGATATTCAAAATAAAATTTTTAGTATTATAGTTGAATAATACTTTAAATAATATTATCGTGATTAATATATTTATTATAATTATTAGAGTTGAGTTATTAGCTGATATTTTTCTTATTAAATGTATGTATAACATAATTAACTTAATAGTATAAGTAAAAATAAAAATTATTTCTCACTTATTAGAAAACATAAAAAAATTTATTAAAATATCTTAGGACACATATCAAATAGTAAGAGCTTTACTCTGTTTATAAATAGACCTAAAGGATAAATATTTAAATAAATATTAAACATTATTGAAATTATATTTATCTGATGTTATAGTCAGATGTTGGTTATTAACACATGATGTTTAATTATATTAATAGTATGAGTGATAAATTTATTATTGTTAATTCAAAATATAAGATAAAAATTTTATTAATGTACACTCCCACGTCTTAGATTGCGTACATATGTATATGTAATATTAGTTATATAATTAATAAATATAAATAATACATTGATTTAAGTGTCATGATTATTAAGATAAAAATTAAATATTTTAAATATTAGTCATTTAATTATATCTATTTATTATTTGATTATCTGTATGAATCATAAAATTAATGTGAAAGATGTATAAAACATATTAAAATATATATCAATCGGCATGAACCAAAAAGAAGAACCAAATAGTTAGTTTCACAGAAAATTAGATAATATGTTTATATGTTATTATATTAGATATTATAGTTTTAATAAGTCTTCGAGTATAAATATGATACTATATTTGAATATGATGATTATTTCATTCAATTAGCTAGGGATAAATAATAATTTCATTTATTGAATATGTGCAAGTTGTCTTGTTAGTTAGAGTCTGTTTGATAAAACTGAAAATATTAAGTGCTGAAAAATAAATGTTGAAAATTTAAGGCTAAATTTTATAAGTATTAAATTTGTATTGAAAAATTATTTGATAAATTATTATTAATTAAATATTAAATATAAATATATTATTTGAAAACTATAAATGCTGAATACTGAAAATGATGTATTTTATATATTTATTCTTATTATGATTGCATTACATATTATTCAACATAAATAAAATTTCAAATGAATTTTTTGTACTATAATTATTAATTATTAAAAAAAATAAATTATCTAAAAACATATTCATAAATAAATCATAAATCTAAACAAGAAATAAAAATATTTAAAAAATAACCAATAAAATATAAACTTTTTAAAATTATCCAAAATTTTAATATAAATATAAAAATTAATTAATTAGTTGATTTGCTATTTTCTCTATTAAATTAATCATGAAAGATGATTAGGGTTAGAGTTTGTGGTGGTAGAGAAAAGAGGAGAAAAAGATAGATTCACAAATTAAACTGTAACATGAATGAGAAAATGAAAAAAAATGAAAACAAGATAAAATAGTAATTTTTTTAAAAAAATTTTGTTGAAAATTTTTAGCCTTCAACATTAAGTAGGTCTCTACCAACTTAAAATTTTCAATAAATTTTTACTTAAAATTTTAAATTTTTAGCTCCCAATATTTTTTATCAAACATATTTAAAATTTCAAAACATTAAAAAATTTAATTTTCAATGATTTGAAAATTTTAAGTACGTTATCAAATAGCCACTTAAATATTGATTACTATGATATTTTATCACATAATAATAATAATTTAGATAAATTAAGTTAGCTAAAATTATATAAATTTATTTATCTCATATTATTTAAAGTTATACTTGATTTACTAATTCCTCTGATATCTAATATTTTTGGTTTCTGGTGCTATCTTAAACTGTGATTAAATATCATATAAGCTCTTTCATACGTAAAAAAATATATGTATTTATTGATGAGTATTAATAATAAAGTAAAAGAACTACTGATAAATAATGATTTATGTGATATTGAGGATAATAAGACTATTGATACCGCTAGTTTCAAAATTAGATATGATGATTTGAACCATACTACAGATACAGTTTGTTTATACATATTAGAGGACTAACATGTGATACTTGTTATTTTTTTTTTGTTGTAGTGATGTTATTTTTATTTTTGTAATTTATTATTATTCATCATATGATATCGTGAGGCATGAAATTTTTTATGTGATCAATCATTAAAAATTTATTTTTTTACAAACACAATTTATTTTAGAGTTATTATAAGATTTAGATTTTCGTGTTTGTGTAATCTCATTTATCATTTCTAGTAGAAATAGTAAATATATGATATGTAATTTTAAAAATATCAAACTAAAAAAAAATTATAATGCGCATTCCTTGGCTCCATTAGTGTGTCTTGTGCTCTAAATAGGCTTGACATTTTGGTATTGTCTTATGGCTTCCATGATTATAGATTTGTTAGGATTCTTATAAAATCATAATATTTTTTATTTTAAAGATGAATAATTAGTTAGTATGAAATTTTTAACATTTTTAATTGAAGATGAAATTTCAATGAGTATTTGTATTTTGAAAATATAAAAAAAATTCTAATAATAAGTTAGGTAGTTAAGTTTGAATACAACCTATTTTCCCTTGGGCGCTTGACTATTTAATATAAGTAGATTTAATGAACTAATAGTATGTCAATTTGATTGATAAAGGGGAAAGATCACTCAATATTGTAGGATACTAGTTCGATTTCTAGGGATGCCTGATATATGCAATATTGTACTTTTACTAAATGTCATATTCATATTGTTGGAATGAGGGTCTTACCTTACCTGCTCTGATCCTAGGGTCTCAAGGAATAATATGAAATGAGTTGGTGAGAGTTAGGGGGAGGGAGGGGATAAAACAAATAAAAAAAATAAGTATATTTTAATGACAAACAATAATGTTGATTCATTTCAAGAGAGGGATTTTAAACAAAACATGTCATATTTTTAGTGGTAAGAAAAAATTACATGCAAGATAAATAATTTCATGAGATCTCAAAATGAGGGAGTAGAGGAAGATATTTGTTTAGTTCAAGAAAATACTTGATAAGAAATAACTCTTTTGTTTTGAATTTGCTGATGCATGTATTTTGAGGAAAATAATTTCCCAAAGGGGTACTCAAATATGTATTATTTAAAACACCCTCAGAACCCACTCCACCCCTTATAGTTCCTCCCTCAATTTCTTTTCCTTCTCACCCATCCTACCATGCCAATTGACCACCCTTTTCACCACTTTCTATCTTCTCTCCATCTAGAAGTCACTTCTTTTTTTCTCTCTCTACACACACACACACTCACAAGCACAACTTTATACATGCATACACATACTTTGATGTGCGCACACACACACACAAAACAAATTATGTGTATATATAGAGTTGTGTATATGTATATATAGATACCCAAAATAATAAATATATATATATAGTGTATATGATAATTTTTACCCAATGTAAAAGATTATTGTTTAGTAAAAGATTTGAGAGAAGTTAATATTTTTACAATATTATCTTTAAAAATCAAAGATGTTATTCTTATAAAATATTTTCACACAATATTTTTAAATTTTGAGTTCTTATGAAATCTGATATATTAGTGTTTATATATTCATATATGTTCAATGCACAATAAAAGATAATATTCAATTCTCAAACTTTCTACTTAGTGTGGAGTTGAGATGATTTTAATATTCTGACAGTCTTATTCTTAAAAATCAGAAATATTGTATTTATTGTGTTTGAATCCAAATTCTATTTCTGTTTGATGAACGTACTTATCATCGAATAAAGATATGATCTCTTAATAATCTCAATAAACCATTTATAAATTGAGAACATCGGGATCAGTAGGAATGATCAGGGCTGCTTTGGACATTTCTTACATAGTAACTACTTATTTTTTGTAGTTGTGTTGTTTGGAAATTGTTTTTCAAATGCCTCGAATCTGGACAAGATTACTGATTTGCTTATCTTTTTGTTGATCCCATTCTGACTTATGAACTGATTCAGTGTGCGAATGTGATCTGTTGGTGGTACTCATTGAAACCCAAATATGTTTATAAGTATGTTATAATGAGAATCATTGAAACCCAACTTTGGACATTCCTTTTACAAATAACTACATAGTCATGCTGTATTTTTCAATAGGATATGTTTATAGACTGCTGATTTCTTTCTACTGCAAGAAGGAATTGTTTATAATGAGAATCATATTGTTATTATTAAAATTATTTCTATGATAGAAGTAATATTAGTGTTAAACATATTTTGAGATCTGCACTTGGACCTGTTACCAGGTGGTAGAACTGATCAGGAGTTGTTGTTTCTGCTTAAACATCAGGAATTAGCTTGACTGCAGGACAATGGTCAGTTTTGAAGACGTCTGTGCCTGCAATAGATGATGCCATTTCCAAGCTGCTTTCCAAGTTGAGGTTAGTAGGCTTAACGATGGTGATATCTTGATCAAATTTGTGCAAGATCAAGGGTGATTCTGTTGTCTTGTTGTTAATTTGCTGATCTATTATTTTATGGATTAACTGTAGATCTGATCATGATGGCACCCAAAACCAGCAACCCAAATCACCAGAGCTCATCCCAATGGATATAATTCGCATGGATGGGAAGAATTATCAGAGTTGGGCACCTGAGATTGAACGGATTTTGAAGCAACTAGGCATTACTTACGTTCTTTCAGAGCCTTCCCCAGAACCCATCTCGTCTGCGAGGCATAAGTGGTCTAATGATGACAGAGTCTGTCGCCACAGCATTCTGAATTCTCTATCAGATTCGCTCTATTATAAGTATTCAAAGGCCACCATGGGCGCAAAACAACTTTGGGAAGAGCTAAAAAGTGTTTATCTTCATGATGATGAGTTTGGAAAAAGGAGGTACCAAGTTAAGCGCTACATAAATTTCACGATGAACGAAGCAAGCCCTATTCTCGAACAAGTTAAGCAACTCAACAACATTGCAGACGCCGTCATTGGCGCAGGGATTTTTTTTGATGAGACCTTTCATGTCAGTTCCATACTTTCCAAGCTGCCACCTTCATGGAAGGACTTCTGCATTAAATTCATGTCTGTGGAGTACTTGCCTTTCTCACACTTCATGAATTATATCAAGCTTGAGGAAGAGGCTCGCATGATGGACGTGCAAAAGTACATTTCCAACGGCCAACATGCTGTTGGACCAACCAGTTGGGATCTGAAAACTCAAAGAATGTGCTGGGAGAGAGGAGAAATTAAAGTATATGGCGGTCAGTTTGCGTGCTTCTTTTGTGGAAAGAGAGGGCACATCTCTAAGAAATGCCCTTGTAGAAGCCAACGAATGAACCATTTTGGTTGCAACACTTTCAAATAATAGCCAGCTTTTTGATGTTGTATAGGCTGCCGTGGGGCGTCCAATTGTTACAGTTAGTGCTAGTAGATATTTGTGAAGGCGTCTCCCTCTTCTTGTACATTACAATAGGTGTTGTAATTTGTTTATATTATGAGACGCAGCTTCAAAGTCTTGAATGCTCAGATTCTGCAACGTTTACTGCCCCAAAAATCACTGTTTGGATCCTGCTGACTCATCTAAGGCAGGCCCAGTGTGTTCCTCTAATCTCGGGCCATGCCTGCTCATGTGTCTCCCATGCGATACTGGCCTGGCCACACATGCATGGATAGTGGATCAATGGCCTGGACGTGTGCTCCATCATGGCCTGTTTGGCCTGCACCCGGGCAGATTCGTGCTGGGTCGTGCTCAAATGAAAATATATTGCAATTTTAATTTTATATTTATGTGTGCAGTAGTTAAAATATTATAAAATCTTAATTTTATATTAATGCAAAGTCAAGATGAAAAATTACTCAAATTTAAAAAGTAATTTGTAAGTGTAATATCAATATGATAAATAATATAAAACATAATTGACAAAAATTTAAAAACAAAAGAAATATCGTATTGAATTTAAAAAATAATAATATAAAATTGTATGAGTTATTATTATTAATTAGTATCTATAGCATGGTAGTACAGATGTAGATTTAAATCGTCATCATGTATGACCCTAAAGGTATCGTTAGTGGTAAATCTCATTATTTATGATCTCGATATCTTATGAGTCGTTAATTATTATTTATTGGCAACTCTTTCGCTTTATTTTGAATACTCTATTTTAAATTTTTTTATACTTCATTTATGCAATAATCTCTATTATATTTGGTTATTATCTTAATCTCATATTTAAAAGAATATTGGTTGCAATAAAAAAATAGATTCTGATATTAAGCTAGATTTTAAAAGGATCAGTTGATCACGTGTTATAGATAATATGAAATGAATTTGTATGATTTTCACCAATTTAAAATATTCAATTTTTTATTATCATGTGAAAAGATAGAGTAGTAATCAATATATAACTCATAAAATATATCATTCCTATTCGATAGACTATCCTAACATTTTTTCCTATTCTATGGACTACCCCATCATTTGTTTTTATTTGATGAACTATCCAATCATTTATTCCTAACTAACTGAATGGACTATCCTATAGTGTCTATATTCATACCCAGAGTCTCGCTAGAACTATCATGCCCAGTATAATAAAATATAAATATATTAATTAATTTTTTATGAATAAAACTTTTTGGCTTGTTTGTTTGTTTGTTTTTTTGATTAATACTGGTGAATGTGTATCGTAATATGTTTTTTATCTATTTCACATTAACCCTATGATTAATATAGGCATTTGAGCAATATAGTATTGGAATGGAGGATCAATTTAGATTTAGATTCCATCACAATAGTCATGACACTAATTGAATAATGTCTTCTATACTTGCTAAACATGCTATTGATGTTCGTGTGCTCCTAAGTATAATACAAGTAAGAGTATGCATATATAAATACATATTTATTGTGTCATAAAAAATTTTAGAAATTTTATAAATGAAATTATTTTTATCAGTCTGAATCATCAATAATAAACTCGTCACTATTACTATTGATGTAATTGGATATCATATATTGGTAGCCAACACATTACTCTAACTTAAGCTAAATATAATTCCAACGGTATTTTACATATATTTAAAAATTTTTGTTTTCAAGCCCCACTAATGAACAACTTTAATTCTTGTCTGTGTTATTAGGTTAATTATGTGATACATATATCTAACATGAAAAATTTTATATTACGATTCATATTTATTGGTTTTAACAAATATACTAATGTCTATTCTATTATTAGAAACATTATCGAAAGTCATATTAAATATTTTATTCTGAATATTATATTCCCTAAAAAATTTGGTCATACACTCATATATTCCCTATACAAATGATGCATCATCATAGCCTATGATATACAAGCTGGAAGTAGGTCTGCATAATATTAAATATTTTAGGATTTTCTGAAAATTTAATCAGAAGATCCATGGTCATAATAACTTTGGTCATTCATTCCCTCTCAAAGTCATAGCGGTATATAAAGGGGATCAATAAAACTAAATTTGATCAAACTTTAAAGATCTCACCACTCAGTTAGATTTGCCTAGTCTCTAAAATATCATATCTTTTTAATATATTGTTTGACAAAACTATTAAGGTGACTAGTACCACATACACTGCTACATGTGTATATTTTTTTATAATATATAAATTATGTTGATTCTTCTTCGACATGCCTAGAATTTTTATTTTTTATTATCTTAATGAGTTAATACTACCAAAATTCACCTAATTTTAAGTCTTTTAATCAAATTGGTTTGGGTCGAGGCCAGTTAGAGAAAACATAATGTACCATAAATACAACTACACCATGTTAATTTATTTGAATAGAAGTACAAGTTCTACTTTCTATAACTTCAAAAATTATAATAAGACAAGCTAGGTCCTAAGAGTTAGGAGAATTGAAAGAGAAATATAAACTAAGAGAGAAGATGAGACAATGAAATTTTGGAATTATCTATTCTATATT
Source organism: Sapria himalayana (assembly GCA_029783825.1). Classification (NCBI taxonomy): domain Eukaryota; kingdom Viridiplantae; phylum Streptophyta; class Magnoliopsida; order Malpighiales; family Rafflesiaceae; genus Sapria; species Sapria himalayana. The sequence continues at coordinate 2,008,737 of JAREIK010003076.1, read as the reverse complement.
TATAGATTTTTTTTAATTAAAATACTATATATTTATAAATTTTGTTATATTAAAATACTAATATTTATAGATTTTTTTGGATTTATTTATATTTTTAAAGAACAAAATTCTGATAGCCATTAGATTTTTGCTGTAGCTGTCAGAAACAAATCTGACGACTATAGATCATCAAAAATTAAAAAAAATATATTTTTTTTTTGCTGACATAGAAAGTGATAGGCCATGAATATCACTTTTCATATTGGCGCCTATTGCATGAAATCCGATGGCTTGGACCTGTTAGCCTGTGAGTTCGTGACCTATGACCCGAGCCTAGTCTCAAGTCATGGGTTGTATGCCTCTAGACTATGCCTACTGGGCTAGGCATGCAGCTCATGCCTAGCCCAACATGAGGCAGGGTTGCCCATGACCTCGGTCCAGCCATAGTTCTAGATTGTGTTGTACTACGTCAAGCTTGGCTAATTCAGGCCTTACATAGGTTGCTTAACCTACTTGATACCTCTATGTCAAAATGGCTATGCTATACCATGACCTGATTTTTTTGTGGCCCAATCAGGCCATTGTACTATGCTTGACATAACATAAGATGGTTTCTACTGCTAGCATAACTTGATGGTATGTCAGCCTGGCACAACCTGATTGACCTACTATTTGGTATTACCATGCTGGGTCATGCCTAGTCGGATCTTGCTGGGTGGTGTTGGTTTTGGGTGGCCGACTTTGCCATTAAAAAAATCATAAAATAGTTAATTTTTTAATATAAAATATAAATATAAATATATAAAAAAAATTGCATAGATGACTACACTGTAAATTTAAATGAATAAAATCAATAATAAAAAAAAGTTACATTCAAATCATGATATCATATGAAAAAATAATAATACAATCAAAATGATAAATTTAAAAGAAACTCAAAAATATAAAAAAGAAATCATTATTTATGAACATAAATGTTATACATAAATAGTAATATAACAAAAAAATATGCTTGGTATCTAAGTAGCAACACCAAGACAACTTGCTCTTATTTAATGGACTATTTTGTCGTTTACCTCTAGGTAACTGAATAAAAAAGTCTTCTTTTCTAAAAATGGTATTTATGTTTGTTCTCAAAGTCTTTATAACTACCATACTTAGTATCATAATTTATAAATATATAATATAATTTTTAGTGAATCCAACCATTAGGTTTCTACTTGGTTCATACATGCAGATATGTATTTTAATATATTTTATATCTTTTTCACCTTAACTCTAAGATTAATACAGGCAGCCAGATAATAAATAATTAAAATGAATGATCAATATTTTAAATACTTTCAATTTTAATAGACATGATACTAAATATAGGATATCCTTTATATTATACTTACTAAACATGACACTAATATTTCATATATACCTAAGTATAATACAAGTGGTCATAGTATACTCAAACAAACATATATTTATTATATCATAAAAAATTATTAGGAATTTCAAAAAAGAAATTCATGTACTTAGTCTGAATCATCAAAAATAAGTTCTCTACTTACTATTGATATAGTTAGATATTTTTGTGATAAGTATTCTAATAAAAAATCTCACAGATGTTTGGGAATTTTTCTATTTTAGGCTTGCTAATAAACATAAAGTATTAAACTCTTATTGTATGATAAGTATTCTTAGGTATTTTTGTGAATTTTTATATTTTTTAATATTAGTGAAATAATTTTCTTTCTTTCTTATACTATTAGGTTAATTATATGACATATATACCTACTATGAAAAATTTTGCCTAATAACTCATATCTAAAAGTTCTTTCAAATATGTTATTGGCGATATCGTTACTCAAAATAGTATAGAATGTGATACTAAATATTATTTTCTAAATATCATATTTCTTAAAGATTTTTTTTCATAAACTCATATATGGCAGGACTTTAATGAGAATGAAAAATCTCAGGAAATCCTAATTTTTATTTTATTTTTTTACTTAGAATTGACATAGTAAGTGATGGTGATGCATGCAAATGATGTGTCATTGCGACTAGTTTAGATATCAAACATCACAAATACACTTTACTATATTTTATAAGTTTATTAATTATTAATTTTTTTTTTAAATTTATAATATCTTATTATATTATTTTTTTGGTTGACATAGGAATTCTATGATAACCAGGCTAAAAGTATATCTGTATAATATTAACTATCATAAAAATTTTCAAAAATCTAATCAGAAGACTGATCATATTAATGAATTTAACCAAGTTTTTTCTCATAAAGTGATTATAATAAATGAATGGGGTCAATGAAGTTAAAATTGATTTAACTTCAAAGGCCATATTGCTTAGTTGGTGTAACTTATAATTTTAGTAAACATGTTCGCGACATAGTGATCAATGTCACTTGTACTCCTATATGTATATATTATTTTGTAATATATATATTATGTTGAAGAAGATAACCCTAGCATTTTTAATTTTAATTATCTTAAAATGCATCTACACTAATGAAGTTTGTCTATTTTTAGATTTTTAGATAAATGGGTCTAGATCATGAGAGATAATCTTATTTTGGTCTCGGATCTTTCGGGCGGGTTCTCTTTATTCTTTGTACCTATGTCAAATTAATTATTATTAAAATTAATATTTCTTATTTTTTATTTTATTTATTATTCAAACTTAAAAAAACTATAAGTTTATTTTTTAACACAAATAGAATTGTAATGGGCACCTTCCTTAACTTTATGTGTGTAGTAGTCAGTCTATTTTTCTTAACTAGTACATTACTATATTGTAGATTTACAATTAAAATTAGGACTTAGGATTTAAGAGTAATCATTAAGCACAACTAGTCAGTCAAAGCATATAAGGATGAGAGAAAAATGAGATGAGAGGAAATGTAAATGAGTGAAAATAAAAATATTTCAATACTGTATTTATATAATTTTTTTGATTAAATATTTTTTTTTTCATTTTATATATATATTTTTTTAATTTTTAAAATTTTTATAATTTTTTTTTAATTTTGTTAATTTTTTTAATTTATTTTGATTTATTTTGATTTATTTTGATTTATTTAGATTTATTTAGATTTATTTAGATTTATTTAGATTTATTTAGATTTATTTAGATTTATTTAGATTTATTTGGATTTATTTAGATTTATTTAGATTTATTTAGATTTATTTAGATTTATGTAGATTTATTTAGATTTATTTAGATTTATTTAGATTTATTTAGATTTATTTAGATTTATTTAGATTTATTTAGATTTATTTAGATTTATTTAGATTTATTTAGATTTATTTAGATTTATTTAGATTTATTTATTTTTTTTTTAATTTTTTTTTTAATTTTCTTAAATTTTTATTAAATTTTCTATAATTTTCTTAAATTTTCTTACATTTTCTTAAATTTTCTTAAATTTTCTTAAATTTTCTTAAATTTTATTAAATTTTCTTAAATTTTCTCAAAATTTCTCAAAATTTCTCAAATTTTCTCAAAATTTCGCAAATTTTCTCAAATTTTCTTAAATTTTTTTATAAATTTTCTAAAAATTTTTTATATTTTTTTTATATTTTTTTTATATTTTTTTAAATATTTTTTTATATTTATATATATTTTTTTTATATTTTAAATTTTTTTTTATATTTTTTGGGCAGATTTTTGATAGCCATCGAATCTCTGCCTATTAGCCATTTGAAGAAATCCAATGGCTAAGATATCACTTTTTATCTTTTTATTTAAATTTTTTTCAACATTGACACAGATAGGATAGTGCATGTCACTATCCTTGTCTGGGCTAAGAAATATCTTACTATGTTTAGCATAACGAGTTAAGGGGGTAAATTATTTTTTTTAACTCTTGCCTCATGCTTGTGTGGATCGTACCAATGTCTCTATTGATGCATTTGTATCCTTTGGATACACATGGATGCATTATCATCTAGATTTTTAACAATTAGAATTATAAATAAATGTGCATATTTATTGACATTGTGTATATGTGTATGTGTATCTTTTGGATTAGTCATATCAAATAATTGATAACGAGGACACCTTTTTGCTTTGAAATCTAAAGTTGTTGATCAATGAAGAGTACTCATTGCTTCTACAATAATTAATGATGTGATATCATATATATTTTTTTGATGACATTTCTGATTTTCTTGATGGTTATAATCAAAATTTTTTTTTTTTGATGAACTTATTAAGTTAAAGATAATTATTGATTTTTAATGGTGCAGTTCTGATCAATATAAGTTGATTAAGTAATAAACTAAAATGTCAATTGTGATGTACCTCATTTGAATAAAGATTAGAAACATGCTTGAAAACAACACACACACAAACACACTTGTCTTGATAATGAGTTTTGGTAATGGTTTTGTAATATTTTTCCTTGACCTACACATGTTCTAGTAATTATCCATATTTAAACAAATTTACATGTTATGAGCTTTGGTTTATAATATTATATTTGTTTTTATATGGGTTTGTACTAACTTGGTAGGGTTTAGCTATTAGTTTGGATTGGATGAGTGTGAAGCTTCAAACTACATCGGTGAGCATAAAACTTTAGAAATTTATAAGTACTTGTGAAATTTCAAACACAATATCAATTGGATAGAAGGCTTGAGAAGTTCATAAGTACTTAGGAAATCAAAAGACTATATATATATATATATAAACACAATTTTTTATTATCACAAGCACATTTTAAAAAGACTATTATTAGACAAAATACTTCAAGTTCATAATTAATTGCAAAAATATAATGGATTGTGTTAGTTGGGCATAAAACTTTAGAAGATTGCAAGCACTTATACAATTTCCAAGGTATAATTTGTGGATAGAAGGTTTCAACAATTCATAAGAACTTGTGAAATTTAAAAGAGAACTATGTTTGGTTAGAATGCTACTATAATTATGAAGGTTTTTTCAAGTTATTTTGCATTTTTTATTTTTCTTTTAGACAATGGGTGATAAACACATGAATATTGTACAAGAATCATACATTAAGAACTAAAATATCATTGAAGGTTTTTATTATTTCTTACATGTGGAGATTAGTTTTTACAACTCATCTCTCTCTCTCTCTCTCTCTCTCTCTCCTCCCCTCCACTTCTCTCCCCTCCCCCCTCTTTCTCCCTCTTCCTCTCTCTCTCTCTCTCTCTCTCTCTCCCCCTTTCACTTTTTCTTTGTCTCTCAATCTCAACTCCGAGAACTTTTGATATACATCCACAAGATGTGACATTCTAAGGGATACATGACTAGATCTTATATTTTCCTTGGGGAAGGAAGGTGTTGGGGGCAATATTTTTGGTAATTAGGCTTGTAAATTTTCAAATTTACATTTTGATTTTGGACCATTATTTTGCAAAACCCTAATCACTATCTCTTTCTCAAATTTCCTTGGTTGAATTTTATTTAATCTTCTAATAAGATACCATATGTGCTTATTACTAGATATATCATTTTTCGGAGACATCATTTTTTATCCATGATTTTTAGATTTAGTCTTCAAAAATCTCTTAAGGAACTATATAAGTAAAAGGAACTTTTAAGGAATGTCACCACCTAGAGTCAGCACACACTTGCACATGTTCTAAGGATTGCTTATCAACCTCCTCCTTAATAGTGATTCGATTCTCACATTAAACATGAATCCGGATGAGAATATTTTATATAATATTTATCCTAATTGAGAACCATTCCTTCTAAGATATGTATAATGGATTGGAACACAAAAGTATTCATACGTTTGACTTCGTAAGTGGCTTACTTATGATGATTAACATACCTAAATTTTGAGGTTCGACATATAGGTTTATCTCATGCATCATAATTAGAATGACTATCACCACCTTTTTATTATATGCATGAGTGGTATCTTGGTTTATCTATCAATATCAACTATGACAACCTTGCAAAAACCCACCATTAGGCGAAACCTTAATTTAAATTCTATTTAGTCACCATCCAGTAATATCCATAACATAAAATATAACCAACCAATAATTATATCAATCATTCAAACTAATTACTCACATAATTTAAATCATACATATCCCAAACAATAACTTATACAACTCTAAGAATTTGCATAAGTCATGCATCCCTTAATTTCTTATGGTACTCCTAGGGAGTACAAAATTTTTTTAGGGTTTGTAGTGGTAATGTCATTGCTTGTTGCATGAGGAAGACGAAGAAGAAATGGATAAATCTACAAAAATTCTCTAACTTTCTCGTTTATATTTAAGTAACTATGCATTTCTCTACGTACGAAATAATAACTTTCAAAATAAAGTCATAAATTTGATCTTTATCTCTTCAGTTTGAGGTAGTGACTCTAGAAAATAACTATGCATTTTTTCAATATCTTGATCAATCTGTAACATGAAGTCATAATGTAGTAATAATATGACTTGAGCTTAATATCTCTATAACACAGAGTTGTGAGACTATGAAATATTTGTGACTTAATGCCTTCATCCATTTATAGTCTATAAAGGTCATAACACTATTAGGATGTCACGACATTGATTCTTGTCTTATGTGTACAATTCATGACTATATCATCCTTTGAAAATAAGAGTTGTAGCATTGAAAATAGTTGTACTTGAGTATATTCCTATGTAATATCAGATATCCCTAAAATTATGGCTTTAAATAATTATTGAGGCTTTGGCATGAATACTTGTGGCTCTTTAATTTTCTATAACTCAAAAATTATAGTTTTGTAAAACTATCATGGCTCTGAATTAAGTTCATTACTTTATAAAATTGGTCATGACCTTGAGCACTAGTGAGATACTTAGTTACTATGATAAAGAATTAATATCGCAATAATTAAAATTTTTAGAGTAAAGTATTATAGTGACCCCATGATAATATTTTACCCATTAAGAATATGTCATACGATAGAAATATTATGCTAATTAGAGAGCAGAGTCTTGGCTTATAATAATTGTCACTAATAATTTAAATAGTATTTTGGCCAAGAATGAACATCAAAACTATGTGAGACTTACAGATCTACCTCATTTGCTAAACATCTCCAAAAATTTATTAAATTCATAAATACTTATCAAAGTTCTCTAAACACCAAATATCATGAAATCATCACATAGTCACCTCATTTCAACATTTACACATTATTATCAACTATCGAAATTAATAAAAATATTTGATAAATTAAACACTAAAAATTGTTCATGGCCATGATTTTGTCATTGTTCGAACCCTCAAAAATACTTTTCATTTGCATCCTCCTCACTTGTTTCCTAAACTTCATAGTTGTATATGTTAGATTCTTCAATTTCATCACTTTCACATCTCCAATGTGGCTCTTTCACCTTATCTTTCTCATCTTCATAATTTTAACAACCTCAAAATTGTTCTTCCATGTTATCTCCCTCATCTTTATTTTTTTAATAGCCTCATTCTTCCATATTATCTTTCTCATCTTGATTGGCCATTAGTCCATCTTATCTACTCTCCATCACCCTGTTTCATCATCATGTTGACTTTATAAACCTTTGTAAAGGTTAAAAATTTACTTACACCACACCAATATATGGATAATAGACTCTCTCTTCTTGACATCAATAAGAGATTGTCTAGTGGCCAAAAATAGTTATTCCAAGATCAATGGCATATAGTGATCTTTCTCCATATCAAGTATAATAAAATATACTTTAAAAATAAAAATATCAACCTCAACCAAAATATCTTCGATAATATCATCCATGTCATTTATTATTAGATCAGCCATTTAGAGTGAGAGAGTAGTTGAAGTAATTTTTCTGAGGTTCAACTTTCACACAATCGATAAGGACATAAATGCGATGCTTTGTCCCATGTCATATAATGACTTAAAAATGTGTGATATCTTATTGTACATGGTATAGTAAACTTCTGGATAATTTAATTTTATCAAAAGGGTTAATTGAATAATAACACTTCACTTCTCAATCATATTCAAAGTTAAATATGTCTTCAACTTTCTCATACTACTCATGATAATTTTATATAATTTGGTACTATACTCAAAAGTGTTCATTGAATAAATTTCATATAGTTTTATATTTGAGCTAGAGTTTTGACAATTAGTATATTTACTTCTAGTTTCAATAAAATATTGAGAAATTTCTCATGCTATTAATTCAATTTTCCCTTCCTAAAACATTATAGAAATGAAAGATTCATCAAAAACTTACCTTTAGCTTAATTATAATTCATCTCTTTCTCTCCATAGTCTCGAGTAATCTTCATTTATTCCTCTATTTCTTCACTTCCTTCATTAATAAATTGGTGTAAGAGCTGGGCTTATACTTCCACTATAGCTATAACTTTGTATGATATCATCACACTACAATCTTTATTAATGAAAAAATTCATAGTTGGAGCCATGACTTTTGAGAAAGTCACATAATTATTAGTTCTAGAATTTCTAGTTTCATTTTTCTATATTTGTTTCCCATCTATCACTTTTCCACTTTGATGTAAGATCAATATCTACTTTTTAAGGTTTTCCTTAGTATCACATGATAATTTAATAACTCCTTTTTCTTTCATCTATAATATTAATTGTCCAATTTGAGTCTTTATATTTCTTATTGAAAAACTTATATGATCCAATCTCACTTCAAGCCTATCCATCTAATTATTTTGGCGATCATTTCTCCTTTTTAGTTTTATTAATATAGCATTATTACTATTCTTCACTGTCCACTTTTCTTCACTGTCCACTTTTCTTCACTTCTTGAAGGTTGATAATTCAAACTCAATCCTCTGTGGTTACTATAATTTACCAAATTATTCCCAATGCTTTTCAAAGCTTTCCCAACATTATAGTCTCCTATCATAACTTCCATTCAAAAAGTTTTCATAATTTCTTATGTTTAGATGATAATTCATTAGAACATTATTATTGAGTCAAAATACATACTCTTTTCTTTGCTATCTATTAGCCTTTTCTATTTGATAAATGATATCTAAATTCGATATTTCATTTTGATGAAAATATCAACTTCTCTCAATCCTCTTCTTTTCTCCTATTGGGTTTCAAGCTTTTTTATCAAAGTCTTCATTTTTTTCTTTAATTATTGTGAACCAATCTAACTATAATACTATAGCTTGTATTCTTCCAAAAGAATGATTAGTTTGAGTTTGGTAATTATTTTTTTAACTGCTCAAGTAAATAGTATACCTCATATATGATTTATTCTTAATTGAATTTTCTATGGCCTCTTCAATCAAATACCTCACCATATAATTTAGTCAATTTTAGAAAGCTTGGGCTTGAAACTATAACTCAAACATGTGTCAAGGTCACTTCCTCAACAACTACGTAAAATGATTCCAAGCAAAAAATAAAATTTCATGCTCATCCTATCAGAACTAACTTCTCTTGCTTTGTAATTGAGAAGCGAGTTGATGTGAGAAAAATTTATTGAAATGGCACTCACAATTTCATCTCAACTCTTTATGGAACCATGAGATAAGCATTGGAACCAATTCCATGCATTATCACTTAATGGGATGGGAATAGGTGTAACTTAATTACATCATGGCTATCTCCATTTATATTTATCATGTTCCATAACTCCAAAAACATCGTGATATGCCCATTTGGCTCATATAATATCCTTCTGCTAAACTGGTGATGCTGAACTATCATTATTAAAGTCAGTTTCAACTCAAAATAATTCACATTCACTTATTTCAAATGGATACCCAAATAATTATTCATCAATATTGGCTACTAATCTTCCAATGTGTGGTGGTGTATGGTCTATTGGATAGTTTGCCCATCACTACCTTGGGGCTTTTTGTTCTTACAAGTTCCTTCCACATGCTCTATGTCAGCTCTCTATTTTGATATAACTCTTTTAGTTCTTTCTATTTTTAAGTCTAGAAGGGTTGATTCATTCATAAAACTTTTTCTCATAAAATATGGGCTGTAAAATAAATGAACAAAGGAAATATAAAGCACAACAATTTAATAATTCAAATATGATAACTAGATAAGCTATTGAATCTAGAAAAATTATCAAAATAATACTATCAAAACTACTAAAAAAAACTACTTTCTCAAGAATAATTATGCTGATCCACCACCTTGTAGTCACAATCACTCATGCATGTCCTATAGATTACATGTTATCATTCTTTACTGTGATAATGTGTCTCTTACATTAAAGATGAAACTCTTATGAGAATGTTCTATAAAAATATTCATATCAATTGAGGATTAGTTCTTCTAAGAAATATACAATGGAGTAGCATATAAATTCATTAATGCTTATGAATTTGTGAGCATCATACTCACAATGATTAATATAGCTCAATTTTGGATTTTATCATATAGGTTAGTCTCGTGGTTGGAAGGGCTATCACTTTCTTCCTTCTATATGTATGAGTGAGCCTCATGATTTATCTCATCATCCACTATGATAACATGCACGAATCCAAATATAGTCAAAACTCTAATGAATGTTCTATTTATTCACTATTTTCATTAATTTCCATTCAACAACATAATTCAAATAGATCAAGTAACCATAAAACCATTTATACATCATATAAATCATAATTACCCAAATCTTATACCTTAATTTAGCTCGATAATGACAAGATATCCATAGGAGGTACAAGAAAAGAAGTCATGTGAATCTTGAATTCCCAATGATATCTCTTAAGAAAATCTAGGAAATAAACTCCAATCCTATAGTACTTTGGTTTGTTTCCCAAATTCACCTAAGAGAGGAGTGTTTGAAAATTACACCTCAAACCCTAGAGTTTAGCTTTTATCTTGCATCCCTTGATTGCTTAGGAATCTCCTAGGGTGTGCGAAAATCCCCCACTAGGTTATTACATAGCTTTGCTTTTTTGTGTCGAAGAGTGAAGAAATAGTTTTTTCATCAGGTCAATCCCCTCTCCCTTTCATATTTCATAAATCTAGTTTTTTCTTGAGTAGAAAGTAATAAATTTCAAAAGATATCATGACTTTGGCCATTATTTATTTAGTTTGAAGTCGTGACTTTGGAAAATGGTAATGGCTTTGGAATACCCTCTAATCTTTGTTTGAAGCAAGTCATGACACTGGGAAGTATTTACAACTAGTTCTTTTTATATCTGTAACACAAATTCATAGCTTTTTGAATGGGCCACAACTTTGAGATTTCTTTTACACCAAATAACTGTGATACTTTGAATGATCATGACTTTACCTTTGGTTTCTTTTTTCATCAAATGACCATGGTGCTAGGAATGACAGCAATTTTGGCTTTAGTCTCACCCCGTATCCAATGTTCATAATGATAGGATTGACCACAACTTTTCTTCTTTAGATATCAAGAGACAGTCCTAGAAGTGGTCGTGCTCGAGTAATACTTTCTGTAATATTATATGTCCAAAAGTCATGGTGTTGGATAATTGTAATGGATTTGTCCTGAGCACTTTTTGCTCAATAACTTTCTACAGCTCAAAAGTCATGACTTACAAAAAGACCATAACTCTAACTTTAGAAAATTAAGCCTTAGTAAAGATAAGGCTATGGTATTGGGAAGTGACTATTACTTTTAGCACTATGAGTATTTGGTTATTGTGATATAAAATTAATGTCATGACTATATAATTATTATGACAAATTTGGTTGACTCCACTATAGTATTATAGCTAAAAAGAATGTATTACATAGTTAAAGATTGTGCTAACAAGGGAGTAGATTCATTGCATACAGAGATGATCATAACTAAATACATAAAGTTTTGGTCAAAAAATGATGCCAAAACTACTTGATGGACCGCACTCCAAAGTTTTGAAATCAATCCAAATACAGCTCATTTATGTGCTTACACATCATCTAATATCACCCTATATACAAGAATGCTCAATATTTTATATACTAAACAATCACCCGATGTGATCAATTAAAAAAGGCATGTCATCGAGCCATGTTGGGTTGACCAATAATGTGGTCATGTCAACACAACATGGCATGTGCACCCATTTCATGTCTTGTTCGGCACAACATGGTGGCCCAACTAAGTTACCAACATTTGGGCCATGCTACTTGGTCAAGGCATGTTTGATGCCTTTAGTTTTGGTTGATGGTAATAAGTAGGTCATAGAATACACACACACACACACACACACACACACACATATGTAGAAGTTTTTCATAAGGTGATGACAACCATACGAATCATTTTGTCTTATATAATTTATATAGGTGAAATTAATAAGAAGTATGTTAATTGATATTAGTATGACACTTATGAGACTAAAAGCACAACCCAATTATTACCATAATATTTCATGTCTTTTATGACTTTAATGGTTAGATAATAAAAATGGATACTCAAAAAGTCATTAAGGGGAATTTATGTATTTTTAAAAGGATTAGACATATGAATAACCCACACATGAAACAAGCATGATTTCACTAATTCAGTGGTAAAAATTCAAGGAACAACTATGAGAAGATTATCTTTGATAGTGATAGTCCAATTGTGATAATCACTTTATATGCCAAGAGGGTAATGGAACAAATATACATCAATGAATACTTCCTCTAATAATCAAGCATGACATTATCCCAATACTAAAAAGTATTTATCATAGATAAGGAAGTAAGTCAATCATAAAGTCTAAGTATTTTTTTAAGACCCAAGTTAATCTATTCAACTCAACTAATAGTTAATTTTCTTTGTTCATCAAACTTCTCATATAATTTTTATATAATTGATATATAATTGATATATATATATATATATATGTATGTATATATATATATATGTATGTATGTATGTATGTATGTGTGTGTGTATGTATGTATGTATACACTTACATCGTATTTACTACTTAAATGACCTATATACTTATGGATCTCCATTGGAAGAAATCAATCGCATAATAAGCTATCAGGATCATATTATAAATGATAAGTTTTGACACTTTAAACAAAGTCACGATAAGTTTGTAGCACTATTGCCAATAATTATTTTAGTTTGATTGGTCAACTTAAGTTTACATATCAATCTTTATAAAAAATAGTTATGTTTAAAGTTTTTTGGATAATAATTTTTGCTTAGTGTTTGTTTTGTGTTTGTATTTTGTTTTATTATTTTCTTTTGTTTATTTCATAGCCACCACATTTGTATGAATCAGATATCTAGGACCAGACCAACACATCTAGATCCAAAAATTGATAAAACAAGAAGAAATATATCAAGGTAGAGAATTGAGAGGGAAAACACGGAGAATAATATTATCAATAGAAATAACCTAAAGGTTTATTGTGAATTTGTTATGATACCCAATTTTTAGGATTATGTAGTGTATCAAAACCTCATTGATAATGGTCTTTCATCCAACTAGTCCTGCAAGTATATGAGTCATATAAGTAGTAAAGTAGATATTTAGTCTAGATATCGATTAACTTATGCCTCAAATTAAAAATATAAGATTATGTTTTATGTAAGATTTTTATATTCCATAGTTAGTACATTTGATAAAGCTTGATGACTTATCTAAATAGATTGGATATAATTATGCTCATTTATAGAATAGAGGTTAGATTATTATTATTATGCCCTAGTGTCCTAATGACATATATGATAATTATTAACTATCGAGCCCTCTCCAATAATGGTCCCCTCATAATTATTCCCTTTGTACTTTACTTTCAAAATGACAAATCATTCCTACTCGAGAATTATCCACTAGTCCATATATTTTAGACAACTTATCAATTATTATTGATGATTACTTCATATGCAAATTCTCATCCTCCGCCCTCACAAATCATATAAATATAAACTAATGTAGTAGTAAACATATTTATACTTTTAACTTCATGACTATCATACTCACATAATAACTTATACTTTCCATTGAATCTCATCGAAAGTATTTATATGATAGAAAGTAACCCAAAAGACTATCATCATCTTATGATTCACCTCTAAGCATGAATTTTTCATAGCTTTCATGTCACCAATCACCATTAATTCAATAATTATTACTTTATGCTTCTCAGATTTTTTTCTAGGGAGAGTAGATAATCACAACCTCCCCATTGTGTTGCACCTTTTCTCATGGATCTCTTCTAGGATTGAACAAAATTTTGCTACAAAAATCATAGCTTTTGTATTTTTCTCTCATTCCCTAGAATCTTTATTTTTTTGAAATTCTTATTTTTTTCCTTTTATACTCGAGTGGTTGGTTCCAAAATTTAAGTCGAAAATCATGACTTTTTGGAATGAGATATGATTTGATCTCTTTCTAGTTTTATAATGTCATGACATAGAGAATGACTATGACTACATATTTTTTCTGTAGAATAAAAAGTCATTGGACTAAAAATAGATAATTACTATGGTATCTCTCTATGGAGTCAGACTATGCTTTTTTCCTTTTGGAACACAAAGTCACGGCACTAAGAATAGACCATGGTTTTAGCCTCTCTCTTGCATTAGATGTTCGTGGCATTGGGAATGACTAAAACTACATATTTCATCTATAGAACACATTCTTAGTGTTGGAAAGATCATGTCTTAGTCTCTCTCTTATATCAAGTGTTCATGGTGTTAGGAATGACTATAGCTACCATTTTGCCTCAGTAATACTAAGTAATACTGCTTGGAATAACCATGACTTATGTATTTTAGCACTTTAAGCCAAAGTTACAACACTGAGAAGGAGACATGGCTTTAGTATTCCTCATGAGCAAAAAGTTGGGCCTAATAAATGGTTGTTGTAACACCTCATCCCCCAGGGGGTCTCATTCATTCCATCACACGATACAATGTGCAATAAAATAAAATATTCTCAAATGTAGCGTACATATTTTTTTTCTTTTATTTGCTCAGTTGAATTAAAAAAACACATTATATATTATTTAAGCCACATCCGACTTTCTTTCACTTATGCGATCTCGCATGTGGATCTGTCATTTATCCTGGACCTGTACCTAAAAGGGGTCGCACAAAGGAGTTAGCAAAGCTCAGTAAAGGTAAACTTTTATAGAGTTACTCCTTACCTAAGTGTATATAAAATGTCATGCATATATATCAACACTCATTCAAGTAAAATATTTATATGAATGTAATTATGGATAAAATAATTATATGCTCATATTCCTGAGTCCCATCAACTCCTTCACACATGTCAAGCCAAGTGTGACATATTATATATATATATATATATATAGAAATATTTATATTTTTGGAATGATTCCGAAGAATATGGACCACCTCCGAAAAACATACTGGACATTTCTCTGAACAAAATATATTTTTCTTGGATTTACTCCGAGAAACATGGACTTCCACTAAAAAATTTATTGGACATTTTCCGACAAAATATATTTTTCCTTGGATATTTTCAAAAAACCACCGCATAACTCTGTCTGGATGTTGTCCCAATTCAAGTTTGCCTATTTATATTAGGCATGATCAGAATAAATACCACACAACTCAGTCTGGATGGTGTCTCAATTAAAGTTCACCTAATATAATCTATATACCTATATATATATCATGCACCTACCTATTTTATGGAATGTTCCCGTGCGTATGAAATGTAATTATGCCATTTTTGATTAAACTAAGTTTTAGGCATAGCTATAACAATCCATACCCAATTCACTTATACTAAATTTTACTAAATGAAACATAGAAACTTTTCACCAATTAACCATTTCCAAAAATATTTCTAATAATTCAAATTGTATTATAAAACATGATCATTTATAGCCTTTAAATAGAAAGAAATTCTGATAGGAGAAAATCACTATCTTCCGGAAAATTTCATGAAAACTTTATAAATTTGATATCAAACTGAATATTTCATTGCGTAAAGCAACTTTAGTTCTTAGACTATTTTATTCCGACTCCAGGATAATCTATTATGATCAAAAGAAATTCAACAGATCTCTTATTTTTTTTTCATCTGCACTGTGTATATCTCTTCCCCGTAATACATTTTTTTCTTTCCCCATTAGGTGTCATCCTGTTTTCTGGATTTCCAATATTTTTTTTAATTTTATTTTATTAAAAAAACTTATTATTTTTATAATTTTTTGTACACATGACCATGCATGGTGTAGCCACGTGTTGACATCGTGGCGCGATTATCTGCATTCGTTATTTATTTATTTATTTATTCTAATAATTATTTAAATAAATTAAAAAAAATAACAAAATTTTGACTTCCTTAGAATTTGATGAATTTGTCAGCAAAGGTATATTTTCCAAGACGAATTCAATAACGAAATCTGGTGTATCATCAAGGTTCTAAAATCTTCAGTTTATTTTTCTTATTGCAAAATTACTATTTTGCTTATTTTTTTCCCAGAAATAAATCATATTATTTATTTCTTTATTTTTTTTGGGATTTCACATTCTCTCATCCTTTAAGAATTTCATCCCAAAATTCTCACAGATATAATTTTATAATTATAAACATATCTTGAAGTTAAATAATTATTAAATTACTAAAACACAAACCTTTATTTTCAAATAAGAAAGGATAAGCAACACGCATCATCTCTTCACATTCCCTGGTTGCTTCCTCTATTCCTCGATGTTGCCATATTACTTTTGCTAGTCTCACAGTCTTGTGTCGCAAAACTTGGTCTTGATTATCAATGATATGCACTAGCATTTCTTTAAACGTTCCATCTGTATCAATAATGAGTTCGCCCCAATCCATTATATGAGTTTGATCATGAATATATTTTCTAAGCATAGAGACGTGGAATATCTCATGGACACCAGATAAATATGGTGGTAATGCTAATCAATAAGCAACCAAACCCATATTCTTGAGTATTTCAAAAGGACCAAAATATCTTGGAAATAACTTTCCATGCTTGTCAAATCTGATTACTCCCATTTTGGCATCACTTTTAAGAAAACATGATCTCCTACCTCAAATTCTAGAGGTCGCCATCGTCTATCAGCATAATTTTTCTATTGACTTTGAGTTGTAAGAAAACATCGTATCAAATCTATTTTTTCTGAGGTATCTCCAATTACATCAAGACTCGTGATGAATTTATCTTCCACCTCAGCCCAACAAACTGGAGATCGACATGGTCTTCCATATAATCCTTCATATAGTGCCATTTGGATACTTGCCTAATAACTATTGTCATAGGCAAACTCGACCAAAGGCAGATGTTCTTCCTAGCTACCCTTGAAATCTAGACAACATACTCACAACATATCTTTCAAAACTTGTATGGTCCTTTTCAATTGATCGTCTATTTGTCGATGAAAAGTAGTGATCATTATCAACTATGTTCCCATTACTTTCTGGAAACTCTTCCAAAAATGAGCCATAAATCTAAAATCTTTGTCTGATATAATAGATATTAGCACTCTATGTAATCAGAAAATTTCTCGTATGTATAACCTGCATAATTCCTCATGTGTGAAGGTCATTCGCATTGCCAGAAAATATGCTGATTTTGTAAGGCGGTCCATAATTACACACACATCATCATTTTTTTATAATATCTGTGGCAAGTGAGTCACAAAATCCATCGTGATATGCTCTCATTTCCACTCTGCTACCTCCAAAGGCTGGAGTAATCTTGCTAGCCTATGATGCTCACCCTTTATCTGCTGACACGTGAGGCATCGTCGAACAAAATCTTTAATGTATCTCTTCATCCCATTCCAGTAATACTGACGACGAAGATCATTTTACATCTTTGTGCCACCCGGATGTACTATAAAATGAGAATAGTGAAATTCTCTAAGAATCTCCTCTCTCTCAATTCTACTATCTAGGGAATCACAATTCGTCCCCTAAACCTAAGACTACCATCTATAATGACAACCCAACCTTCATTCGCATGTACCAGTCTCTACTCGATTTTTTATAGATAATATTTTTGCATCTTGTTTCTAGATTTCAATCACCTTATTTAATAGCAAAGGTATAGCTACTAAAATTCCGATAACACCTTGACTTTGACTGTTATATTGTAAAATGAATCGTCCCACAGTTTCAAGCATATCCCATTCCCACGATTCGCAAAGCTATACTAGCTAGTGCACCTAGTGACTTCCGACGTGCATCAACAACCATATTTGCCTTACCTGGATGGTTATGCAAAGTAAAATTATAATCTTTTAGATACTTCATTCATCGATGATGTCTCATGTTAAGGTCTCATTGTGAAAAGATATATTTTAGACTTTTATGGTCTTAATATACCTCAAATTGCTCCCCATTCAAATAGTAGCGCCATATTTTTAATGCAAAGACTATAGCCGCCAACTCTATATTATGTGTGGGGTAATTCCACTCATGATTCTTTAATTTCCTTGAACCATAAGTTATAACTCTCTCAGATTGCATCAAAACACATCTCACTCCATCTTTCGAGGCATCACAATATACTATATATTTTTATCTCCTATCAGGAACTATCAGAACATGAGCTAAAGTAAGTCTCCTTTTCAATTCCTAGAATGTCTTTTCACATGAATCAGTCCACTCATACTTGACTTCTTTCTTGGTCAATCTAGTCATTAGTGCAGCTAACCAAAAATAAATTCTCAAAAAAATCTTCTGTAATACCCATCCAATCCCAAAAAACTACGTATTTCAAAAATTGACTTTGGCTTTTCCCAACTCATGATTGCCCTGACTTTTTCAGGGTCCACTGAGACACCAGTTGCTGATACTAC
Source organism: Sapria himalayana (assembly GCA_029783825.1). NCBI lineage: Eukaryota > Viridiplantae > Streptophyta > Magnoliopsida > Malpighiales > Rafflesiaceae > Sapria > Sapria himalayana. The sequence goes on along the minus strand of JAREIK010003076.1, from coordinate 1,990,030 downwards.
ATGTCTCAAAAATGTCATTTCTTTCAACCAAAAGTCACATTTACCAAACATGACATAAAACTTATGTTCTCTCAAAGTTTTGAGAACAATATTTAAATGATCTTCATACTCTCATTCAGACTGAGAATATATCAAAATATCATCCACGAAAATCACAAAAAAATGATCTATATATGGCTGAAATATTCTATTCATAAAATCCATGAATGTTGTTGGCACATTCGTTAATCCTAAAGGCATTACTGTAAACTCAAAATGCCCATATCGTGCTCTAAATGTTGTCTTAGGAATGTCAGACTCTCTAACTCGTTACTGGTGATATCTAGCACGAAGATCTATTTTGGAAAAGACATGTGCTCCTTTTAACTGGTCAAACAAATCAACAATCCTTAGTAATGTATATCGATTCTTTATCAAAACCCTATTCAACTATTGATTATCAATGCACAGTCTAAGGGTTTTATCCTTCTTCTTTACAAATAAAATCGGAGCACATCACGGTGAAGTATTGGGTCTAATGAAACCTTTGTCCTACAAATCTTGTATCTGGACCTTGAGTTCGTATAATTCAATCGGTGCCATCCTATGTGGAATCATAGAAATGGGTGATATTCCATGATGTAACTCATTACAAAAACTCACATTTCTATGCGGAGGTAATCCTGGTAATTCATCAGGAAAAACATCCTGGTAACTATCTGAGGAAGATCCATATTCAATATCACCTCTTCTTCTAGGATGAAACATGCCAGCCAACCCATAAGTTGTCCATGCCATTTAGAATCATATATAGTATGGAGTAAAGCATCATGCTTATCCCCCTGAAATATAATACATATATCATAGTGTGAAGATAATAATTTTTCTACAATCAAAATCAATAATGACTTGATGTGTTACTAACCAGTTCATGCCAAGAATCACATTGAAATCTGATATGTTCATAACTCTATGGTCTGCCATGAGTAGAATCCCTGAGATTTCTAACTCAAAATCTTGACATAGCTGACTAATTTTCATCTTAATCTTCAAAGGTTAAGTCACTTGCAATGGCTTGTCCGAGTTTTTCTCAGCTTGTTATAACCAATGATCTACTATCATTTTATCCCCTCCTTCCATAAATATCGGAGAATTATGTGTTGTGAACCTTCGTAGGTTACTTGGCCCCTAACCTTCCTCTGATACCAAGCTGTGATACCTCATCCCCAGGGGGTCATATTCATTCCATCATATGATGCAATGTGCAATAAAATAAAATATTCCCAAATGTAGTGTACACATTTTTTTTCTTTTATTTGCTCAGCGGAATTAAAAAAATGCATAATATATTATTTAAGCCACAACCAGCTTCCCTTCAAATGTGCGATCCTGCATGTGGATCTGTCATTTGTCTTGGACCTGTACCTGAAAGGGGTCCCACAATGAAGTGAGTAAAGCTTAGTAAAGGTAAACTTGTACAGAGTTACTCCCTACCTAAAGCACGTAAAATATCATGCATATATATCAACATCCATTCAAGTACAATATTTATATGAATGTAATTATGGATGAAATATTTATATGTTCATATTCTTGAGTCCCATCAACTCATTCACACATGCCGAAGCCAAATGTAACATATATTATATATATATATATATATATATATATATATGTATATATATCTATAATAATATTTATTTTTTTGGAATTATTCCAAAAAACATACTAGACATTTCTGTGAATAAAATATATTTTTCTTGTATTTATTTCGAGAAATATGGACCTCCTTCGAAAAACATATTAGATATTTTCTGACAAAATATTTTTTTCCTTTGATATTTTCCAAAAACCAACACATAACTCTGCTTGGACATTGTTCCAATTCAAGTTTGCCTATTTATATTAGTCATGCTCTAGAAAAATACCGCACAACTCAGATTGGACTATGTCCCAATTCGAGTTCGCCAAATACAATCCATATACATACATATATATATATATATATATATATATATCATGAACCCACCCTATTTATATGGAATGTTCCTATGCACATGAAATGTAATTATGTTATTTTCGATTAAACGACATTTCAGACAAAACTATAACAATCCAAACCCAATTCACCTACACTAAATTTTACTAAATGAAACACATAAACTTATTACCAATTAACTATTTCCAATGACATTTCTAATAATTCGAATTGAAATATAAAACATGATCATTTATGACCTTTAAATAGAAAGAAATTCTGAAAGGAGAAGACAACTACCTTTTATAAAATTTCACGAAAATGTTATAAATTTGATATCAAACTGAAGATCTTGTCGCGTAGAGTAACTTTAATTCTTTGACTATTCTATTCTGACTCCATAATAATCTATTACGATCAAAAGAAAATCAACGGATTGTTTATCTTTTTTTTTTTGTCTGCATTGTGTATCTCTCTCCCTCGTGATACATTTTTTTCCCATATCACGCGTCATCCCATTTTTCGGATTCTCGATGTTTTTTTTTAATTTTATTTTATTAAAAAAAATTATTATTATTATTATTTTTTACACATGACCGCACATGACGTGGTCATGTGCTAACATCGTAGCATAGTCTTCTACTTCTGTTTTTATTTATTTATTTATATATTTATTCTAATAATTATTTAAATAAATTAAAAAATAATAATAAAATTCTAACTTCCTCATAATTTGATGAAATTTGTCAGCATGACTATATTTTCCAAGATGAATTTAATAACGAAATCTATTTTATCATCAGAGATCTAAAATCTTTAGTTTATTTTTCTTATTTTAAAATTACTATTTTACCCATTTTTTCCCAGAAACAAATCATATTATTTATTTCTTCATTTTTTTGGGATTTAATAGTTGCAACTTGAGTATTGCTCTCTAAAACATTCTTAGCTTAAATTCATAGTACTGGGCATAGCTCCAGAACTACAAGCTATCAATATTCTTAGTCGGAGTTATTTGATTATTGTGAGTGGAAAGTTGGGTCTGAGAAAAATCATATGAATCTAGTTGCTTTGTAATGAGAAAATTTGTGGCAATATGAGTTATCAATATTTTTAGCAATAGTGAGATATTTGATTATTGTGATGTAGAATTAATATGACACTCATAAAAAAATTTTAAGGTAATGTGCATGTGACTCTGAGAAAGTTTTATAGAAGATAAGAATGTGTTGCATAGTAAAATTATTGTATCATGAGTTGATAAAGTCGTGACATATAAAGATTATCATGACTATTTATATAGAGCTTCAGTTAAGAATAGACATCAAAACTTTTTTATCACTTAATGAGATGTAACAAAACCAGAACACGAGAAATATTTATTTTTAATTTCTAAAAAAATTAAAAAATATCTCAAACTATTAATCCAATTTTTCCTTCGTAAAACATTGTGGAAATGGAAGATTAATTAGAAACTTACCTTTAGCTTCATTCTGATTCATCTCTTTCTCTTCATAGTTTCGGGTAACCTATATTCACTTTTTTCAGTAATAACTAGGGATAAGAGTTTGACTTGTACTTCCACTAGAGCTACAACTTTGTATGGTACCACAACATTATAATCTTCATTTATGGAAAAATTCATAATCAATGCTATACCTTTTAGAAATTTTGTATTGGGAGTTATAGCTTTTATAAAAATTGTAGTGGGAGCCTCTACTTTTAAGAAAGTCAATGCTATCAGTTCCAAAATTTTTAGATTCATCTTGCTCTATTTATTGCCTATTTATCACTTTTCTACTTCAATGAAATATCTTTAGGTACTTCTTTGGGCTTGTCTCAATATCACTTAGCAATTCATTAACTCTTTTTCTTTTCATTAATAATACTAACTATCTAATTTGATTCTTATATTTCTCATTTACAAACTCATGTAATCTAATCTTACTTTGAGCCTCTCCATTCGAATATCTTGGTGATCATTTCTCCTTTTTAGTTTTATTAATATAATATTCATATTATTTTCTATTGTTAACTTTTCTTCTCTTTTTAAAGATTGACAATTCGAGCTTGATCCTCCTTGATTATTGTAGCTTATAAAAGTATTTCCAAAGTTTCTCAAAACTTGTCTAACCTTCTATAGTCTACTCCCACAGTCTCCATTCGAAAAGCTTTTAGGATTTCAAATGTTCAAACAATAACACATCAAGAAATTATTATTGGGTTGAAAAACATATTTTTCTTTACAATCTATTAGCCTTCACCATTTGATAAATGGAATCTAAATTCTATATTTCATGTTGATGCAAAAATTCAATTTCTCCCAATCCTTTTCTCTTCTCCTCTTGGGTTTCAATCTTCTTTAAGAAAACATTCATTTTTGCTCCAATTATAATGAACATATCTAACTTAAATACTATAACTTATCTCTTCCTAGAAGAATAATTAGTTAAAGTTTGGTAGTTATTCTTTGCTAACTCTTCAAACGAATAGTATGCATCAACTAGTGATTTATTCGTAGTTGAATTGCATGTAGTCACATCAATTATATACCTTATCATATAGTTTAGTCTATTGTAGAAAGTTTTAACTTGAAACTATAGCTTAAACTAGTGTTGAGGCTACCTCCTCAACAAGTTATTAAAATGATTTCAATCATTTAATAAATTTTCATGCTCATCCTACCATATCTAGCTTATCTAGCTTCATTATTGAGAAATGATTTGATGTAAGAAATATATAGTAAGAAAAGCCCTCACAATTTTATCTCAAATTCTTATGGAGCCATAAGATAAGCACTAGAACCAACTCCATGCTTTATCCCATAATGAGATAAGAATAGATGTAACCTAATTGTATCAGAGCTATCTCTTTTTATATTTATCATGTTGCATAGCTCCAAAATATTGTGATATCATCGTTTAGATTTTTTGATATTCTCTCACTATACTTGTGATGTTGAACCATTGCTATTAGACTCAAATACAATTCAAAATAATTCATCTTCATTGGATGCATCTAGAGGTGTCAAGTGGGCTAGATAACCTAAGCCTGGCATAGACACAGTGTGATTGAGCCGTGCCTGGGCCCATGTCGGGCTAGCTAGAGGCACGGTTCATGCCTTGCCATACTGAGATCTCTCGGGCCTCATGTTGGGCTAGGCATGACCTAGCTGCCTAGCACGAAGGCACGGTTCAATGACACAACCTGAACCATGGCCAAGATCTTGGGCCGGGTTTGGGGGTAACCTGACTGCCTGACATCCACCCGAGTTCCATCATTCTTGTGAGCCATCGGGTTCAGCCCAACCCCAAGCCCAAAAGTCGAAGCTTTTGGAATCGTCAAGTCGAACCGACCTAATGGTAGAAATCTGATGGCTGTCAGGTTCCTACCCAAAATAACTTTTTAAAAATAAAAAAAAATAGAAAAAATTATTTTTTAAAAATACTTTTAATTTATCTATAAATACATTTCTCTCATTCTCTAATTTATTTCCTATTTCTATCAATATTCTCATTTTCTCTCTTTCTCACTCTCTCGTATCATCTCTCTTTTTCTATCATTTTGGGACTTGGGTATGAACTATGGCGCCAACATCATATTCAGATATTGGACATTGCGCATCATCAAACAAATAAGATTTTACACTTTAATTATGGATATTATTTTTTTAATTTTGTTTAATTTTTTTTATTATTTTAATTAATAGTTTAATATAAAATAATATTTAATTTTAAAAACATAATTTAGAATATAATTAATAAACTAATAAAAATTAAAAATGACAAATAATAATTTTAATGACGATAAAGAAATTAATATTAACATAAACATAGAAAATTTAATATGGATAACAATAAACTATGGAAAGGCCTGAGGATTCCATAACATTATTTTCTTTTATGACATCAATCCAAATATCTAAAAAATAAAAAGCTAGAAGAAAATCAAAAGTTTGGACTCATTTTAATATTATACAAAATAAAAATATTAGGGGCGCAAATGAAGAATTGGCACAATACAAATATTGTAAAAAAATATTAATCATAAGAGTTCATGTGAGATTGGACGCCTTAAGAGACATGACAAATAATGCACCAAAAAAGATGATGCATTAAATTTTAGGCAAACCTAACTTAGTGGTAGGGTCATTTAGGTTGGATCTAGTTTATCCTCTATGTTGACCCTCTTCATATAGTACAACAAGGTAGGGAGACAAGGCATAGCCAAACTGATCACCATGTTGAGTCTTTTGATTATATTTTTGGAGGATCTAAGGGTAGTCCGTAGTCAATATCATGCAGACGTATTTTCATTATGTATATCATAAGATTCCTAGGTCCACGTCTAGGAATGATATACTAAAATACTATAAGTTGGAAAAAGAAATAATAATTAATGAATTTAGAAAATATAGTGGCATAGTGTTCATGATGTCTGATATCTGAGCTAGTTGCGATGATACATCTTATGCATACCTCATCATCCACTATGTAGATTCTAAATGGATACTAAATAAAAAAATATTAGGATTCTTAGAAATTCTACATCCTCATTATGGCCCAGCCATTTATGTGTGCATGGTGTGAATCTTTAAAGAATATAATATTCAAAATAAAATATATAGTATCACATTCGATAATGGATTTAATAATAGAGTAGCTATTAACATGTTTGTTATGATCATTAGAGATGGGCTATCAAAAAAAAATTTCAATATTAGATGCATGTGTCATGTCATTAACCTGATAGTACAAGTGGGGATGAAGGTTGTTTCTTCTACTATAGAAAACATATGTAACTCACTAAATTTTTTTCGTATGCTTTGCAAATATTAGAAGTTTGGTAGTCTCTATTTGTCTATGGGTCTAAAGAAAAAGAAATTCCAATCATATGTGAGACACCATTGGAATTATACATACCTTATGTTAGAGTCATGTGTTAGTTATGAACACATGATCAGACTGTGTCAATAGTAAGAATAACGAAATTATTATTAACAATACTAACTATGATACAAGAATTTCATTTATGAAATTTCTAAAAATTTTGTATGACATGACGACCAAGTGTTCATCAATTTATACTCTCACGACTTGTATTACACTCAAGTGCATATGCAACATTAGTAGCATATTTAGAAAGTTTATATATGGCCCAACACTTAGCGATATGGTTGCAGAGATTGAAACTAAGTACTTAAAGTACTGGTCTATCAATCCATCTCTTTATTGGTTGGATGCCTGCATAGACCCTATGGTTAAGATGAAAGGGATAAAGAACATTTTTACATATATATATATATCCTCGTGCATGAACCAGGAATACCAACCTGAAAGGTTCATTCACGAGAAGTTGACTGAACTAATTACATACTATGATACTAAGTATGGTGGTAGTAGTAGCCAAGCTCTGAGTATGGACATGGATACCATATTCAGAGATGATGATTTCTTTATTCAGTTAATGAGTAAAAACAATGGGTGTGGACCATCAAATAGGAGTGAGTTGTCTTGGTACCTAGATACCGATTACTACTCAATCATATCACATACTTATAACAAGAAACTTGATATTTTATATTAGTGCAAATCATATGAGTCCATCTATCCCATACTTTTCAAGATGACACGGGATCTACTAACACCTCTGGTATTGAGCATAGCATTAGAGTCTGCTTTTTTTTATTACAGTAAATGTCATTTCAGATAGGAGATGAGATTGCGGCTAGATATTATTGAGATATTAGTATGCATTAAGGATTGAGATGATTCAAGCTTGGGCATCCAGGATCATGCTATAACTATAATAAGAAAAATGAAGTTGGTGGCTGATGATAATTCGTGAGATTTTGATGATGATTGAGATTGAGCATACTCTTATGGGTTACGGCCTACAACTAGTGATACCATCATACCCTTACGAGATTGATCATTTTTGTATTTTCTATTGATATTTGTCTTTTGAGCTTGCTGCATGCATTGTATTTTATTCTTTATTTATTCAGATGATGATGAGATTGATGATGATCTTTGATGTATTGAATTTTAACTTTTGAGCTTGCTTTATTGTTTCGTAATTTGTTCTTGTACTATACTATGAAAATGTAATGATTGAAATTTATTATAATTATATTATGTTAATTTTTTTGAGTTGTGACCTGTGATTGTAATTTTATTTTTTTGTTGTATTTATTTATTTAAATAATTAATTATTTAATTTTGTATTAAAATTTAAAATATTTTGAAGTTAGAGATGACCTGATTATGAACGGGCCAATACGGCAATCCCAGCACTTCCCGGCATGACCCAGCATGAAATCTACAAGGCCTGGCACGAACTGGCATGAATTCGGCAAACTCGGTACTGATCGAGCCAGCCCTTTTTGAGTTTGGACTTTGTTTAATTTTGAGTCTGCATAAATAGTATCCATTATAACTTTATATATATAAACCATGCAAAGAATCATTTATTTGTAATTTTCTTGTGCATATGAAATGCAAATATGTCATTTATGATTAAATAATATTTCAATCATAATTATAACCTCACAAACACAATATACAATTAATATATTACTAAACAAACCCTAAAATTTTCACTAATTAATCATTAACAATTTAAGTTCTAAAATAGATTGAATTAAATTATAATTCGTGGTCATTTACTGTTCTTAAATGGAAAGAAATTCAAATAGGAGAAACCCGCTTCCTCTCGGAATATTCTACCGAAATTCTTGAAATTTTATGCCAATACAAAGCTTTCATCGCGTAGAGTAATTTTTATTCTTAGAATAATTTGTTCCAACACCAAAATAATTACCTAATGGCAAAAACAACATTACTGTTTTTCTATGTTTTTTTCTAGTTTTCCCATTTTCCCAATTTATTTTTTTATTTTTTATGATAATTATTATTTTATTATAATAATAAAAAAAACTCTTCTTTTGACACCTAGGTTGCACATGCAGGCAACTGTCACATCAGAATTCCTGATTTTTATTTTTTATTTTTTATTTTTTATTTTTTATTTTTTATTTTTTATTTTTTTTAGTTTAATTTTTTTAACAATTATAAAATAATATTAAAAAATGACTAAATTTTGACTGCCTTAGAATTCGATGAAATTTATAACCAGAGTTATATTTCTCAAGATAAATTCAATGGTAAAGCCCGTTTTATCATTAGGATTCTATAATTTTTAAAATTTTTATTCTTACAGCAAAATTATATTTTGTCCTATATTCCAAAAAAAATTATATTATTTATTTATTCACATTTTTTTCTAGTTTTCACATTTTTTCCTCCTTAAAAAATTTCATCCCGAAATTCCAACATGTAATCCTTTACAATTGTAAATATATACTAAAGTTAAATACTTATTAAACTATTAAAATACATACCTTCATTTTCAAATAAAAAAGGATAAGCAACATGCATCATGTTGTAACATCCCATATTACTTCTTCTATTCCTTGATACTTCTAAATAATTTTTACTAGCCTCATAGTCTTGTGTCGCAAAACTTAGTCTCAACTATCCATAATATGCACTAATCTCTCTTTAAACATCTTATCTACATCAATAATGAGCTCACCCCAATCCATTATATGAGTTAGATCGGAAATATATTTTCTAAGCATATAGACATGGAATATGTCATGGATACCAGATAAATATGATGGTAATGGCAACCGATAAGCAACACACTCACTTTCTCAAGTATCTCGAAAGGCCCGATATATCTTAGCAATAGCTTTCTACTCCTATCATATCTGATTACTCCCCTTTTGATATTACTTTCAAGAAAGCATGATCTCCCACCTCAAAGTCTAGAAATCACCCTCGTCTATTAGCTTAATTTTCCTATTGATTTTGAGCTGTAAAAAGACTTTTGTCATATTAAATCTACTTTTTCTGAGATGTCTCTAATCAAATTTGTACTCATGGTGGATCAATCTCTCACCTCAATCTAATAAACTAGAGATTGATATGGTCTTCCAAATAATGCTTTATACAGTGTTATTTGTACACTTGCTTGATAACTATTATTATAGGCAAACTCGACTAAAGGCTGATGTTCTTCCCAGTTATCATTGAAATCCAGACAACATGCTCATAGCATATCCTCTAAAACTTGTATGGTTCTTTATGACTGACCATATCTAGATCTCAGTCCGATACAATATATACTGGTACTCCATGTAATCGAACAATTTCTCATATGTATAACTTGCACAATTTTTCTAATGTTAAGGTCATCCGCACACCCAGAAAATATTCTGACTTTCTAAGCCATACCACTATCACACACGCAACATCATATTTTCATGATGTCGTTGGCAAGTGAGTCAAAAAATCCATTATGATATGCTCACTTCCACTCTGCTACCTCTAATGGCCGGAGTAACCCTACTGACTTTTGATGCGCAGCTTTATCTATCGACACGTGAGGCATCATCACACAAAATCTTCAATGTGTCTTTTCGTGCCACCTGGATGTACTACAAAATAAGAATAATAAAATTCTCTAATACTTTCTTCTCTTAATTCTACTATCTGAGGAAACACGATCCGTACTCTAAACCAAAGACTACCATCCATGTGAATGGCCCAACCCTCATTGCCTATACCAGTCTGTACTTGTTTTTGCATCTCAATCACCTTATTCAATAGAGAATGTGTAGCTACTGAACTCCCGATAACACCTTGACTTTGATTACTATATAGTAAGCTAAATTATTTCACACTCTTGAGCCTGTTCCATTCCCATGAAACTATACTAGCTAGTACTCATCGTGACTTTCAACTAAGTTCATTTACCACCACATTTGCCTTACCTGGATGATAATGCAACGTAAAATCATTATCTTCTAGATATTTTATCTATCAGTGTCTCATGTTGAGGTCCCACTGTGTAAAGATATATTTTAGACTTTTGTGGTCTAAAAATACCTCAACTTTCTTGCCATATAAATAGTGGCACCATATGTTTAAGGCGAAAATGATAGCCACCGATTCAATGTCATGTGTGGGGTAATTTTGCTTGTGGTTCTTTATCTATCATGAACCATAAGCTACAACTTTTCTAGACTACATCAGAACATATTCCAACCCATCTTTTGAGGTATCATAATAAATTGTATATTTTTGTCCCCTATCTAGAACTATCAAAATAGAAGCTGAAGTAAGTCTCCTTTTTTATTCCTTGGATGCTTTCTCACATGGATCAGTCTTCTTATACTTGACTTCCTTCCTAGTCAATATAGTCATTAGAGTAGCCAAACAAGATAAATTCTCAATATCTTCTATAATACCCAGCCAATTCAAAAAACTACATATTTCAAAGACTAACTTTGGCTTCTTCCAATTCATGACTACCTAAACTTTTTCAAGGTTCATTGAGATACTAATAGCCAATACTATGTGTCCCAAAATTTTCATCTATGTCAGTCAAAAGTTATATTTACCAAAATTTGGCATATAACTTATGTTCTCACAAAGTTTGGAGAATAATATTTAAATAATATTCATGTTCTTTCTTAGGTTTAGAGTAGATCAAAATATCATCAGCAAATATAATCACAAAATGGTCTAAATATGGCTGAAATTTTCAATGCATGAGATACATGAATACTGCTGGCACATTTGTTAATCTGAAAAAGTATTACTATAAACTCAAAATGCTCATACCATGTTCTAAATACTATCTTAGAGATGTCAGCCTTTCTAACTCTTAACTAGTGATATCCAGTATGAATGTCTATTTTGGAAAAGACTTGTGCCCCTTTCAACTGATCAAATAAATCATCAATCCTTGGTAATGGATATTGATTCTTTATTATAACATTATTCGACTATCAATAGTCAATACACATTCAAAGGGTTTTATTTTTTTTTTTTTTTTGCAAATAGAACTAGAATGCCATAAGGTGAAGTGCTTGGTCTAATAAACCTCTTATCCAACAAATCTTGTATCTGGACATTGAGTTATTATAATTCAACCAGTTCCATCCTATGTGGAGTCATAGAAATGGGTTAGGTACCAGGGTGTAACTCAATACTAAAGTCTATATCCATGTGTCGGAGTAATCCTAGTAGTTCATCCAGAAAAATATTCTTGTATGCACAAACAATCAGTAGAAGATCTAGATTTAGTGTCCCCTCATCTCTAGGGTGAGGCATGCTAGTCAACCCATCAGTTGTCCACGTCATCTGAAATCATATACAGTCTGGGATAAAGTATCATGCTTATCCCCCTAAAATATAACACATACATCATCTGGTGTGTAGGAACTTTTTTATAATCACAATCAATAATGACTCAATGTACTTTCAACCAATCCATGCCAAGTATTACATAAAAATATGGTATGTCCATGACCCTAAGGTCCACCATGAGCAGAATCCTTGAGATTTCCCTCACAAAATTGATATATTTAACTAATTTTCACCTTAGTCCCCAAGGGAGAAGTCACGTGCAATGGCTCATCCATGTTTTTAACCTCTAAACCTAATTTTTTCTCACATGATATTGAAATAAATGAATGTAATGCACTAGAATCAATTAAAACTTTTACCCCTAAATGGAAAAATAAGAAAGTACCTTGTATTATTGATTGATCTACCATCTCCATTTGTGATGTAATGACATAAACACGCCCTTGAGACCTTAAAGTCCTTGTATGTGGGGCTTCTCCTCAACCCCAACCCATGCTTAGGCCTCTCTGGCCTACCTATGAAATAGGAAGTACTTGTGAAATACCTCGAGAATGCATCCAATTTCCTTGACCCATACTAGAGAAATAAAGTATAAACCATGTCTGTGTATTTTTCAATGAATATCTGGAACTTTGATGTCTCATAATCTTGGGATCCTTACCTCATTGGCCACACTCATTTCTAATATCCATGCTGATGGCAGTGAAAACAAATTCGCTGTCAAATCCAGTTAGAAATCCTAGTCTGGCCTAACCTTTATAACCACGACCTTGTCCCTGAAATCCTCAGAAAATAAATGGTCTATGCCACTTTCCAAAAGAATACTCTCTTTTCTTTTTTCACTAGTACTTCCACTCAACTCTCAAATATTTCATGCATCCTCAACCTCTCACTCGATCTCTAAAGCTATCTTAACCATCAAATCCATATCTTGGACGAGAAAACTACAATCTTGTCATGGATAGTTAATTTCAATCCATCTTCAAATTTCCAAACTTTAGTTGCATTAGTCGCTACATAATCATCCCCAAAATATGCTAACTCTGTGAATTTAGCCACATAGTCAAATATTATCATATTTTCTTATCTGAGTTCAAGGAATTTCTGAGTCTTGACATGTCTAGCTGAAGTGGAAAAATATTTTTCCATGAAAAGCTCTTGAAATTCTTCTCATGTCATTATTTCTATATTATTCGAGACCTTGATCCAATCCCACCAAATTTGGGACTTGCCCTATAGCTGGAATGCTGCTAGCTGAATCTTTGTGACATTAGAAGTGATCTCCATAGCTTCCAAGATTTTTTCAACTTGTCGAAACCAATGATCTGCTGCCATCGGGTCCCCTCTGCCCATAAATGTTGGAGTATGATGTGCCTTGTACTTTTGGAGGTTACTTTGCCCTTCCTAACCTGCAACTGCACTAGTCTGTGCAAACGTGATAACTATGACACTCACAGCCTCTATGAAAGCATGTTGATCAAATATGACTGGTGGTTGGTCCTCCTTCCATTGATTTTCTCTATATTCTCATTCTCTACTTGCTATCTACACAAGTTAAATAATAATTTAAAAATCATATTCATATTCTATTATTAGTGCACATGCTAACTAATAATTTAAAAATCACATTAATGTTCTATTATTAGTGCACATGCTAACTAATAATAGATTTTTTATTTTGAAGTTATATTTTCCTTTTTCTAAACCGATAAGGTTATGTTTCTTTATCCTAGAGTTTTTTTTCTTCCTTTCCAACCATGTATATAATTTATACAATATAAAATAATTAACATGTCGCACACTGATGTTTACATAACAAAAATTCCATTATATGTTGTAATTCCTCCTAGGTAATTTTCTATCTAAACCTTAACGCTAAGTTGTTATCTAGATATTAATTTTTTGAGCATTCAATATTTATACATTTAAACTTTCATACCAAGCTATTAAACTTATACCAATTTTGAGCTATAGGTAATCATATATCTATCCACTGATACCAAGCTGTCACACCCAATCTTCATGGGGTCCCATTTCATTTATCACACAATAAAATATGCGATAAAAACATTTTATTTTTATATTACAAATGTTGCTTACATTTTTTTTTGATTTTCTCACCAAAATAAAAAAACACATAATATACAACTCAAGCCCTAATCGACTTTCATCATCACACGTGCGATCCCGCATGTTGGTCTCTCATCTACCCTAGACCTATACCTAAAAGGAGGTCACACGACGGAGTGAGAAAATCTTAGTAGAGATAAACTTCGACAAGGCTACTCCCCACCTATGTTCAAGAAAAAAAAGCAAGCACGTATATCAACACCCATTCAAATAGAATATTTACATGAATATAATTATGGATGAAATATTTTTATGCCCATATCCCGAGTGTCGCCAACTTTCTCACACATGCCGAAACCAAGTGTGACATTACACACACACACACACACACACACACACTAGACATACTTCAATAAATATGAACATGTTCTGAAAAATAATATTGGACATTCTTTTATAAATATATATATTTTTTCCTTGGATATTCTCTGATAAATATTGGATATTCTCCAAAAAATATGGACTTTCTCCGAAAAATAATACTGGACATTCTTCAAAAAAATAACGCATAACTCAATATAGACGTTGTCCCATTTCGACTCTACATAAATAATATCCATTATAACTTTATATATATATACTATGCACATACTCATTTATTTGTAATGTTCATGTGCATATGAAATACGAATATATCATTTATGATTAAATAATATTTTAAGCATTATTATAACCACACAAACATAATTCACATTGTAATATATTACTAAACAAACCTTGAAATTTTCACCAATTAACTATTCAATATTTAATTTCTAAAATAGGTTGAATTAAATTATAATTCACTACTATTTAAAGTTCTTAAATTGAAAAATTTTTCAATAGAAAAAAGCTACTACCTCTCAGAATATTCCACCAAATCTTTTTATATTGAATACTAATACAAAGCTCTCACTGCATAGAGCAACTTTTATTCTTTGACTGGTTTGTTCCTACACCAAAATAATCACCTATTGGCAAAAAAATATTATAGTTCTTTTATGTTTTTTTTTCTTCACTGCATCCTCAATCTCTCATCCTTGTATCATTTTTTTTCTCATTTTCTTGTTTTCCCTTTTTTTTTTAATTATTTATTATAATTATTATTTTATTAGATTAAATAAAAACTCTTCTTTTGACACATAGGCTATGCATGGGCATAGTTGTCACATTAGAATTCTCAGTTTTTATTTTTTTATTTATTTTTTTTATATTTTATTTTTTTTAACAATTATAAAATAATATTAAAAATCAATAAATTTATACTACTTTAGAATTAGACGAAATCTATTATTAGAGCTATATTTCTTAATAAGAATTCAATAGTGAAGTCCGTTTTATCGTCAGGATTCTAAAAATTTTCAATTTTTTTTCTTACAACAAAATTACCATCATGCCATATTTTCCAGAAAAATCATATTATTTATTTATTCACTTTTTTTTTCTGGTTTTAATAATGATTCTAAAAAAAATTATACCCGTGACCACCTTGAATATGTGTACTTAGAAGGTTTGGATGTGGTTGTAACAATATTGAAGTGGTGTGACATAATTCTATATTTTTGTAAGTGAGAGAAGGATTAATGAGGATGAACACTAATTTTAGTGAGTAAAATTGTTTGGGAAGCCAAATACTGAATAATATTAACCATTTGATTTAATTTTTATGATTTGTTTGCCTAAAAAAGTTTTATTTGTAATGATTTAATAAAATCTAAGATTTGAAGGATTTTGATGAATTGTTGTAAAGTCGAGAGTTTTTAGTATGAAATATTAGGTTTGGTGGAGTTGGTGACTATGAGGAGAGTAAAAAGTCATGTAAGTCGTACTATTTGATAAGTTATAACTTGATTTTTCCTTTGAGAACTTTTAGATTTGTTTTGGCATCTATTTTTAAATACAACTCTATACATAGTCATAAAAATATTCATAAGTTATGACTCTACCATCTTATTGAAATAATATTTTCACCATGAAACACATTATTTGGCTATGAAGGCTTCTTGGAGTCATAACTGAACTTTCTCGAAACAATTTCATGGTTGCAATACTAATTTCACATCATGATAACCAAGAACCTCACTAAACTAAAATCTATGGTGTGAAGTGATAGCCTCTAGGATCCAGCTGTCACAACTTTTCATTTATCAAACCACAGAATACTCAAGCCAAAGCTACAAAGCTAATATAGTATCATAATATTTGACTACAAAATATTACAGAGAGTCAAACTTGAGTCATGGAAAACACAAGCAATATGAATCCTAGCTCAAAGGTGGATGTGTCAAATGGGTATTGCCAATCAAATTGGCCCAACCATGCCACCAAGCTATGTTAGGCATGGCTTGAGATGGATCTCATGTCCTGCCTGGCATGCATTGAAAAAGTTTACACCTAGCCTAGCATAACCTATTTGGCTTGCAAAATGTCAGGTAATGCTTGTGCTAGGTTGTACTAGGCCATGTTGGTCTGTGACAGTTTTAGATGTGTCAAATGAGTCATGTTGTGCCAACATGGCCCATTTCAGAGTGGCTCATTTCAGAGTGTCCTAGCCATACCACCATGGCATTCTAGGCATAGCACGATAAGGTTTACACATGGCTTGGCATGCCCTATTTGGCTTGCAAAATGCCAAATCATGTCAGTTCATACCGGCACGAACCAAATTATATTGTTTGGGCCTTTTGGGCTAAACTCTTAAATTCAAATAAAATATATATTATTTTAATTTGTTATTAAAATTTTTTAAATATTATGCTTGAAAAAAAATTAAAAATAAATGCAAAATAAAAAATATGTTGACATTCCACTTTTTCTTCTCACTATCATGTTTGGGTCAAATAAAATAATAAAAAATTCATTTCATTTCATAAACAAAAATAGAATATGATATATACACTAAATGATATATATTTATAAAAAATATATGATGATGTGATACATGACTCATAAGATAATGATATTAAGACAACAATACATAAATCATAATGAAATAAACAAATGAGAAAAATAAATCATTATGCATAAATTATTACATCATAATCATATAAAAAAATCAAAAATCACATGAATCATCAATTAGTATCTTTGGTATGATGGTAAGGATGAAGATATAGATCATCATCATTATGTATGTATCTGAGAATATCAATAGTGGTGGCTTTAACATCATTGATCTCCATATCTCATGAATTATCATCTACTATCATCTCTTACACCTTATCCTGAATATTCAATCTCTGACTATGGTATTTATGTTCATACTAGGAGTCTAGTGATAACTATCATGCTTATTTTTATAATATGTAAATAAATTAGTTACTTTTTCATGAATAATATATTTTGGTTAGTATTCATTATTCATGCACGTAGATATGTATGTTAAAATATTTTATACCCCTTCCACCTTAACCCTAGGATCCATATAGGAAGCCAAACAATACATAGTTGGAATGGAAGCTAGTATTTTAAATATTTTATTTCCATCACAATAGTTATGACACTAAATGTAGGTGGTTTGTATACTTGTTAAACATGCTACTAACATTAAATACTCACTCAAGTGTAGTGAAAGTGTTGAGAGTTTATACGGATGAACACACATGTTCATCATGTCATAAAAAATTATAATAACTAATAAGTTCGTCAATATCACGTATTCATCATGTCATAAATATTTTATATCCCTTCCACCTTAGCCCTAGGATCCATATAGGAAGCCAAACAATATATAGTTGGAATGGAAACTAGTATTTTAAATACTTTATTTCCATCACAATAGTCATGACACTAAATGTAGGTGCTCTGTATACTTGTTAAACATGCTACTAACTTACATACCCACTCAAGTGTAGTGAAATTTTTGGGAGTGTGTATGGATGAACACATGTTCATCATGTCATAAAAAATTCTAATAATTAATAAGTTCGTCAATATCATGTGTTGGTAGTCAATAATTGCCGTATACTAAATGATATATATTTTTATATCTCAGTTTGAATTTTCAATAATAACTAATAAGTTTGTCACCCTTACTATTGCAGTAGTCTAATATCACGTGTTGGTAGCCAACACGTGATTCTAATATAAGGTATGTATAATTCTAATGGCGTCTTATATCCATTTAGAATTTTTTATTTTTTAGACCCATAGACAAATAAAGACTATAAAACTTATGTTATCTACTAGGCCTCCTTAGGTATTTTAGTGAATTACTTTCTTTTTAATGAAAAAAAACAATTTTTATTCTCACATATACTATCAAGTTAAGTATGTGACATAATCACCTAACATGAAAAATCTTACATAATTGACTATCTCTAATAGTTCTAACAAATATTCTAATAGCTACTCTATTATTTGAAGCAATATTAAAAAAATACAAAATATTTTATTCTAAATATCATATTTCCAAAAGATCCACATTACACAATCATATATGGCAGTGACATTATGAGGATGAAGAATCTCAAGAAATCCTAAAATTGTTTTATTAGGTTTCCATTTTGATTCTACATAATGATGTATTTAATGAGTAGTCTATATATTAGACATCACAAATACTACTCTACTATATTTCATAAATCTGTTAATTATTAATTATTTGTCTAATATTATTATATTATATTATTCTTACTTATGGACTTATGAATCATATGATAAGTAAGCTGGAAGTATGTTTGCATAATACTGACTATCCTAGGATCCTCCAAAAATATAATCGAATGGATCGCGATCATAATCAGTTTGGTATTGCTTTCCCTCTCAAAATTATTACAGTATATGAAGTGGGTTAACAAACATGAATATGAACTATATCCAACTTGAAAGACTACCGTTTAGTTAAGTTTTTCACGAATCTAATGCACCATATTTCTTACTATATTGATCGACATGTCTTATAAGGTGGCTAGTGTCACATGCACTCTGACACACACACACACACACACATATTAATTGATTATATATATATATATATATTGATTCTTCTTTGACACAGCTTAGATATCCTCCATTCAATGAGAAGAAGCAACCAACATATCATACAATTTCTTTGCCAATATCATGCTAAATAGGAATTATATATATATGATTAAGTTCTTATAATATTGACTTATGGTAATTTTATGTTTTGTTGTTCTTGAATCAACTCTTAGGACAACTCAACTAGGCTTCCTTGCACTTTAGTTTAAGACATAACTAGAATAGAAAGTATAAAGAGAAAAGCTATTCTTGTTGGTAAGTGTTTCCTTTCTTAGTTGTGATTTTGATTGTCACAGGCATATTACCATGTGTTCATAGGTGAGGTGAGGATAAAGAAGAATCTTTTTAAATTATTTCGTGTCAATGAGTCCTTTAAGCATCTGAAAGACACAGGGGTTGTTAATGACATACTATTACTGATAGAAAATGATGACTCCTTCATAACAAACAAGTGACCCGGGGGGGGTGACAACCATTTTGCTCTTATTATGTGAGATAAACATATGTATAACAATTTTAAGTTTATGCAAGTTTAATTGAAGTGACTATGCTACTCAAGAAGCCAAAAGCATAAATGATTTTTTAACTATTCTATTATATATATTATATAATAACTAACCTTCAAATAATGTGTAAGTTATTTAGAATATCTAACCTAGGAGTTTCACCATAGTATGTGAGTCAAATGTTGGTTGTGGTGAATGATAACATATAAATCATGAGACATAAGTAAGTAAAGGTGGTTCATAAGGTGATGATAGTCTTATGAATCATTTTCTTTTATATGATTTCCATATGTGAAATAAGTAGGAAGCCAAACATTAATTATTATGAGTATGCACTTTCAAAGCCAAAAGTATAGATATAATTATTACCACATTTCATATCTTTTATAATTTTAGAGATCTAAGAATAAAAATACACACTTGCAGTAGTCATCAAGGATGATAATCATCCTTAATAGTGATAGTGATGTGACCATCCTTAGTAGTGATGGTCTAAAAATTATAACCATCTTAGTAGTCATTGTCCACATCAATCTACACTTCGTCTAAAAATCAATTATAATATTGTCTCAATAGTAAAGAACTCGCATCATATATAAGAAATTAAGTTAATCATAGAGTCTAACTATGTTTCTGAGACCCAAGTTTATCTACTCAACTTGAGTATCAAATAGTCCACTATTAGTTAGTTAAACTGCTCATACAATCCTTGTAAAATTGATATTCATACTTATGCCCTATTTACTATTTGTATGATCCATATAGTTGTAGATATCCTTTCAAAGAAATCAATCAGCCAACAATCTCTTGGGGCAATATAACAAATGATCAATTTTAATTTTGTAACAAAGTCGCAATAGTTACCAGTAGATCTAATATCTTCTAAAAGATATCATCTATGATGTATCATATGGTAAACTAAGTTATGGGTATGAAGATTGCGAAGTTAACCTACATAAATAAAATATCTAATTTAGGAATTTTATCTTAAATACAAATATCATAATTTTAAACCTTAATTGGCCTTAGAAATTCGGTAAGCAAATTTTTAACTTAAAGAGTTTTTATTAATTTGTTATCTCTTTTATCCTTTTTTCTTATTGGCCAAATTTTTCTCCATTTTATGTTTATTAGTACTAGACTAAGAGAATCCATCCCAATGAATGATCCTGCACTTTTATACTATGATAATTCATAGTAGGTAACCCTTGATCAAATATGAACTATTCTAAGTGAAGAGTTTATGTTTATTAATTATTTTTTACCACAATTAGGTGAGCCATTCAATTATTAAATTTATTTTATTAGTTTCATTATGAAATTATTGGGCTTGGGGATAGTTTCTACTTGAAGCTTTGACAAAATTTTTTGTTGGGATATTCCCATATATCTCACCCATTGCTCAATTTTTGTTTAAAATTTAATCAAGAACTAGCTTGACAAGTCACATTATTTCTTGATAAAAAAATTTACTTTCTACTCCTTATGGAGATTATGATACAATTAGAAAAGTTCACATAGTGTGAACTATGAAGTAATTATATTTATAAATTTTTGGTATTTTTGGTGATGATTGATTATATGCTATTTTGCTGAAAAAGATTATTTCTTTTTCCTTGATCTCTTGAAATTATCTATGAACATTTGAAATAATTATATTTTTATATTTTGCTTATGCATGGAAATTTCACATAATAAAACATGATATGAAGCAATTAATGCACATGGTGAATTTTTTTTTGGTATATATTATCTTTTAAATTGGTTGAGGACTATTGGTTGGCAAGACTTTTCCGTCCCATCTTTGCTTGCACTTAAATGTCTACCACATTAATCATATTCAAGATCTATTAGTAAAAATAATTGTCTAGTGTATAAGATAGATTTCTAATTATCAAATTGTTATTTAATTTATAAAAAATAGTTTGAATGTGAATATAAATTTGGGGGATGTCAACTTCATGATTACTTTTAATAAATGGATGTTTCTGATCAATTTCTATAGTTTCTAAATAAAATGTAAAGCAAAATGAAAAATATATATTTTAAATAAAAAAATTAATAATATATGTATTATTATTCCACTTGTATCTATAACAGAGGCATTTAGGGATTTACTATTATTCCACATGTATTATTCACTATAACAATGACATAAATATAAAAAAAAATTGAAATAAAAAAATTCAATTCATAATTTTATACTATTGAAAATGAAGATGAAAGTCATCTCAAAAAAAAATTATCTAGAAGTCATTTAGAAAACCATAAGATATTGAAGACATAGAGTGGGATCAAATGGATGGATGCTGTGTGTTTGAATTTGACAATGACATACAATATATTTTCAAGTATATTTAAATTGTATTTGACAAAAGAAATTTTTGATATTTTAATAAATTACATAAAGTCAAGTTAGTACATAATAAATATTCTTGAAAAAAAAAACTCCTTACTTTTTGGATATTAGAATCTATTATGATAATTGAACACATCAATACTATAGAAATATTTTCTCTAAATAATCACTTATGGAACATGGAAGAGAAGGAATGTGCTTAACTTATAATCCAAAGTCTTTCTTATTCATATAATTACCTCATCTAAAATATGTCTGATAATATTTTAAGGAAAAAGGTAGACTTTAATGATGTTGTGACTATTATTCTTGAGGAAGAAAATAAGCATGAAAACAAGAAAATAATGTATCATCTTATCAACAAATTGAGGTTTCGATTGCTCTGGAAGAAGATTAATAGAATGTGACCTTTTTGGGAGTCAAAAATATAATAGGCTAAAATCACATGATTAAAAGGAAGCTAAATATTATCATTTTTGAAAGCAAGATAGAGTAAAAAAAAATTTTGGCACTACACAGAAAGGGTTGAAAAAAATAAGAAAAAAAAATATGAATCATCAAATTATTAGAGTTACATTATAAGTTTTTCTAATGATGATAAAATTTTATACATTAAGACAATAATAGTTACTGAAAGCAGAATTTTTTTTTGATCTTTGATTGGACTCGGGAGCAAGATGATAAATGAATTTTATCATTGTACTACTATCCTTGAGGAAGAAAGTAGGTATATGGCCTAGGGAACTAAGCACCAACAATAATATGCTTATACATCCATATAACATTATATGTTTATAAATATGATTATATCTTTTTTCATTTAAATTAGTCAAAAACATTTGTCTCATTTTTATATTTAATCAATTATTTAACATTGACAATATAATTTAGGAAACATATCAGATAGCATCCCCCAACAACAATAATTATAATTTAAGATATCTTTTTTTGTGAGTTTTGTATGGAACTAATTCATTTAAAATAAAAAATTTAAAATTTAAGTTGGGTTTCAAAAATATGCTCAAACTAGTGCGTCTGGAAACAGCATAGCAAAATCATCATTGTGAACAGCGGCCATTGCCATGATTTTTACATTTTAAAATCAGAAGCCGACGTTGTGAAAGTCGGCTATTGAAAACATCATTATCATTATCTCAGCTCGCCCCTCGCCCCCTCTACCCTTGCCCGTCTTCGCTCACCCATCTACCCTCACCTCTCGTCCCTCTCTTCCCACTTCTCTCTTTCCGTTCGTCTCCAGGAGCTCCTTCGTGGAGCTCAATGGAGCTCCACGATGGAGCTTGTCGAGCTCCAATAAGCTCGAAGTGGAGCTCACTAGAGCTCAACGGGCTCCCTCATGGAGTTCCATCAAGCTCCACGATGGAGCTCTAGTGAGCTCTTTCGAGCTCCAAGATTAAGCTCCAGTTAGCTCCTTCATGGATCTCAATGATAAAGCTCCTGGAGCTCCATCGTGGATCTCGACAGAGTTCCTCGAGCTCCACATCAAGCTCGCTAGAGCTCGACTGAGCTCTGCGTGGAGCTCGACGAAGCTTCATGTCGAGCTCACTGGAGCTCCTGGAGACGGGCAGGAGGAGAGGGGTGGGAAGAGAGCATTGAGAAGTGAGGATAGATGGGCGAGCGAAGACGGGCGAGGGTAGAGGGGTGAGGGGGCGAGGGGGCGAGGGGCAAGGGGCGAGAGGCTAGGGGTGAGCTGAGATAACGATAAAAATGGTTTCGATAATTGTCATTCACAATGCAACATGGCAATGGCCGCCGTTCACAACGGCGGCTTTGCCACGTTATTTCCAGACTCACTAGTTTGGGCTTATTTTTGAAACTCAACTTAAATTTTAGATTTTTTATTTTAAATGAATTAGTTCCATACAAAACGTTGTCATGTTGAGGGTAAAATTAGATTTTAGTTTTTTTGTGTACTGTGTACCAAAAAATAATTATTTTAAGTTTTGGTACATTTTATAAATTTTGAAAAAAAAATGTTTTTTTAAAAATATTTTTTAGTGTAGAAAATCACAAATCCCTCAAAAATGCCTCTTTTTGTAAGTATTAAAAAAAGAAAAACATTTTCAAAAATAGTATTATTGTTAACGTTATACTATTTTTGGAAATAGTATATTCATTATATGTGTGCGTGTGTGTGTGTTTTATATATAACGCATAGGAATTATATATATAATGTTATATAACATATAAATGTATAATGTTAGTATGTTGTCTAATATGTGCAATCATACTTATATGGGGAAAAGCTAGGGGGGATGTCTTTCTTCTAATAGATCGAGGACCACGGCACAAAAGCATCAACATACCATATATACCAAATATTGTATGCTACATACTTGCCATGATAGAGAACCAAAAGCTTCCCTTGCACAAAACTTGTGGGAACTATATTTTCCCATGTTGTCACTTGTAACTTATTTACAAACCCTACACAAGTAGTACCAGTAATAAAATGATTCTTGAAGCTATTAGTGTCTAACTTCTTGGTAACAATATCAACTACCAATTCGAGTATGCTCCTCCTAATCGGGTTTTCAAGATTATGATTTTTCACATCAATTCTTTTCTTGTTTGTTTTCATCATATACTTCTTTTTGGAGAAATGACTTAGAATTTACTTGATGATGAATTTGGAAATGAGTTTTTTCTTTACAATGCACAATCAACTAGGTAAGCCATGGATTGTTTGAGATCAACTCTTAATGATGATGGAGATATTGTATTTCAAGTTTCAATGTTGATGGTTAGACAACTATTCCAAAGCCTAATGATGAATTTGGAAATGAGTATTTTCTTTACAATGCACGATCAACTAGGTAAGCCATGGATTGTTTGAGATCAACTCTTAATGATGATGGAGATATTATATTACAAGTTTCAACGTTTGATTGTCAGGTAACTATTCCAAAGCCTGTAGAAGATAGTTGCGATGGTGATATTCTTATTTTGGTTAGTTTTCTTTGAGTATATTGAATGAGAGGTGGGGAAAAAGTGTTTGAGTTTGCTTGCATATATATATAAAACATATATGTTTATATATAACATATAAACATATAATATTATACAAACATATAACATTTATATGTTATATATATGTATAATGGTATTCATGTTGTATATTTATATGTTATTTAATATGTATAAAATGATATATATATATATATATATTGTCGAAGTTATTGTTAAAGGTAACCTCAAATATTTAGAGGTTGTCTTCTTCTTCATTGAGCTTCTAAAAGCTTGAGCCGAGCAGAGGAAAAAAAAGGAGAGTGGGAGAGAGAGAGAGAGAGAGATCAAAGAAAAAAATGCTAAGTAAAAATGTGAATTACACATTGGTAAAAGCAATATATGTATTTATATTTATATTGTTAAATAATGGTAAAATAATAATGTAAATAAATACACATGGATACACGTGCTTGACTTCTTGACTTAAAAATTAAAATTGAGCCATCAAATAATCAAGCTTTTAAACAAGCCAGAATACACATTCACTTAACCTTAACAATCTCCCCCTTTCAGTGGAGTATCTGATAATCCCAACAAGGCTTGGAGATGAAGTCCCACTGACCTTTAGTCATAAGTTAATCTTTAATAGATATGCCATTAAATCATTTGATATGAGATTGATATAGTTCTCAATATAAGGAATAATGTGTTTTGATATGATCACACGTTGTCTTTAATCATATGACTATAAAGGTTGTACTTGAACATAATAAGAATTATGTAGTGAGATATGAGAGATAAATATGAAATTTAGCCCTCTTATTATAAGAGAGATATCTCTGGGTCTCCTCGACAATTGAGACTGAGAAATACATGGTCATGCTCAAATGAATTGATAGAGATTAATGTCATTTGTTTAGTAAGTCTAATTGGGTTTTGAGTAATCAAAGATAGAATGATATAATGTTGACTTTGCCCATGCCTTATATTCTATCAAGATATAGAGACAAAAGGATTATGTCATTAGCTATATTAAGATTGTCTCAGATCATGAGTTTTTTATTTAACTTGGGTAGTCATAATGTCTTACTAAAATCCACTTATGACTTCTAGGATCAAAATGTGATTTAGGCATACTACCAATATTAATTGAACCTATAGGGTCGCACATTAAGAATGAATAAATATGGTTATGTTTTTCATCGCTGTTATAATTTAAAATGATGAGATTATTTTAAATTACAAATAACAATTAGTTGTTATTTAAATTTGAATTTAATTTTGAGAAAATTTAATTTCATGATTTAAATAAATAATTAATCTGTTATATTTTCTTATTGGATAAGGATATAATATGTAAAGTGTTTTTTAAAAGAGTTTTAAATATATAAAGTCATTTCCTTATTTAAAAGAGATTTTTAAGGATTTAAATTTATTTTGTTATTATTTAAAAGAGTTTTAAATATATAATAATATTAAATTCATTTTTGACTTAGACCCTAACAGACTTGTGTGTGTGTGTGTGTGACATATATGAAGCAAGCTGCCATTTTTATTCAGAGAGAACAAAAAACCCTAATTTCATTTTGATAAGACGAATCTAAACAAGTATTCAACAAGATCATTTTTATTTGTTCGTATGTGGATACTTGTAAAGTGTGATCATTTTTTAGATTGACAGCACATTTGAAGATCTGAATAACCCAAGATAGACTTTGAAGGTTTGACAAATCAATTTATAAGAGGTAAGTTTCATTTATCATTTCTTCATATTTTTATGAAATGCATGTGAATTTTTGGTGGGTTAGGGGATAAAAATTATAAATTCCACTGAATTTATGTTCCAATTAGATTGAATATTTTGCCCGAAACCCAACAAATTTTACACTTGGGTCAGGACTTAATTTCTATCTCTCAAGTCACATCGCCTAGATTTGAACTCAAGTCCTTGAATTCCTATCATAGAATACCATTGACCTTACCTGGCTCAATTAGTATTCTATGATTAGGATTTGGAACTTTATGCTAGAGGTCTAAAGATCAAATCTAGGGGACCTTTACTTGGGAGGTAGAAATTAAGTTATGACCCCAGTGTAAAAATGCATGCCTTTTGCATAAAGTGGATAATATCGGTATGCCTGAATTAGGGGCTGGGCAACCAATTAACCCTCGGGTGTGGCTACTCATGGACCAAAGGTTAGTGGGACTCACCATATGCTACAAATTTGGTACTTCAAAGCTATATGTTTTTTTCTATTGTGCATGACAACATTACTTGCAATAGCAATAACTAACTAATTGTAATAGTGAATGATTGTAGAATTAGAGACATCTTCATATTAGCCATCAACTTTCTCAATCTTATTGCTTGGGATGTGGCCAATGAAGTAAAGACATATACTGCCTCATTTGTTGATAGTGTGATGGTTGTTTATTTGAGGTCCAAGATATGGTAGTAGTGCTAAGTGACAATATATGTCCAAATGTATTTTTAAAGTCATTAGGATGTCCACCCAAGTCAATATCCTAGGAGTTTGACATCCATGATTTTGAAGTCTCAAACTAAGATGTAGGATACCTTTGTTATTTTTTACAACACCAAGATGCAAGTAGTTAGGAAAGTACATAAAGTGAGATAGAATATCCATTTAATGCAATATGTCAGCTCTAGTGATAGAAGTATACAAAAGGCTATTGTTGATACAATATCCAATATTCATATTAAGCTACCTCTTGTAGATTTAAGTTTTTGATTTGATATTGTTGGGATGGATATTGGATTACAATTTTTAATTCCATGTTTTCTTAAAATAGTGTAAACATATCTACATTGGTTAATTGATACTTTATTTAGTTATTAGAGTATATGAAATCTTAGGAAGTGATGAAGAGGTCTCATGTCAAATATTTCAAACTTCTCATACATGCTCTTTTTAAAATTTGAAGTCATCAATCATTTTAGAATTATTACTTGTGAAGATTATATCATCAACAAAAATAGCAATAAGCACCAATCTAATTTTTGATTTTTTAACATACAATGTATTCTCACTTATATTTTAAACCTTGATTCAACATATATGAGTTGATTTGTTTGTACCAAATATGTGGTACTTGTTTCGACCCATATAGATCCTTGTTTAATTTATAAACATAGTATTTTGACCATTTTATTTAAAATCTAGGGGGTTAGTGAACATAGATCTCATCTTCTATGTCATAATTAAAAAAAAAGCTGATTTTATATCGAGATGGTACAGATGCCATCCTTTTCGTCTAGCTAGAGAAATTATAAGCCTTATAGTTTCCATTTCTAGAAACTAGGGCAGAGATCTAGAAGTAATCACGTCTAGCCTTTTGTAGCCCTTGACTACCAACTAGGCCTTGAAAATTGGTTTTATATTATTGGTTGGGTTCTTAATTTATACAACCACCTAACCCATATACTATGTTTATTTTGGGGCCATTCTACTTGAGTCCAGACGTTATTTTTCTCAATTATTTCTAGCTCCCTATTCATAGCTAGGATTTATTCTTTATGTAGTACTCTTTCATTAGAGTTGAGAGGCTCTATTAGGGTACAATTACATCATTCATAGATGTCTTTTGATAATTTGTCTTTTACACGAGTAATTATTTTATTATTTGGCACATAATGTCAAGTTCAGAGTCAAAATCTTGTACTGTAAAGTCATACCTAGGTTAGCTATAGTGTAGGCTACTAGATTTTTTGGTCATGTTGAAGATATGGTCTTTTCTGATTGATTTTTCTCAATGTGTTAAGTTTGAGGTTTTTAATTATGTACCTCATTATTCTATGTTGAATCCTCATCGATGAGTATATTTTTACTTACTAGGAAGGCCTTAGTATTTAAGGATTAAAACTTACATCCTTTAGAGACTAGACTATATCCAACAAGGATAAACTTAATTCTAGTGTTATCCAATTTTATCCTTTTTTTTTGGAATTTAAGCATATAATAGACTTCCAAAGATTTTTAGGAGATCGACATTAGACTTCCTACTACTCCAAGCCTATTATGGAGTCAAGTTACTTAGTGTCATAGTAGATATTCTATTTAGCAAATAAAATAAGGTGATTACTGCTTCAGCCCAAAATTATTTAGGTAGACTTATTTTCGAAATTTTTATCCTTGCCATTTCTACTATCATTCTATTCCTTCAATCAATCACTTCATTTTATTGTGGTGAATAGGTTAAGGCTAGTTGCCTCTGAATTTTTTAATTTTCATAGAAGTTAATGAAGTTATACGAGGGGAATTTAGTGCCCTTATCACTCCTATTAGTTTTTATAGTTCTCCCCAATTCATTTTCAACCATTTGTTTTGAAAATTTACAAAAATTTTAATAGTATCATATTTGAATTACATAAAGTAAACATACATCATTTAGGATAGTCATCCACAAATAATATAAAGTATTGATTATTTTGATAATGAGGGTACTAATATAAGTCCACAAATGTTAGTGTGGATCAACTCTAGTGGCAATGAGCATCTCTAGGCAACATTCATTTGAAAGGATTTTCCGAACAATTTTGATAATGAACACTTGTCACATATGTTGGTTAGTATGTTCAACTAAAAAGGAATCCCACTAATTAATTGTTTTTGATTAAGTAGTTTTAAGCTTATATAATTTAGATGTCTCATTCTCCTATGAAAAGACTCGACAATGGGGTTGTATGCGTACTTAATGAATTATCTATCTTATAGTCTAGACCTAGTGGGAAGTTTCTGCTCCTAATCATTTCAAGTTTCAAAAGTATGTTTTTAGAGTCTTTACTATAAATATGACAATGATTTTGTTCAAATACTAGTTTATACCCTTTTTGAATGAGTTGTCCCACAATTAAAAAATTTAGGTCTAATTTAGGCACTAATTTTAGATGAGTTGTCCCACTATAAATATGACAATGATTTTGTTCGAATACTAGTTTATACCCTTTTTGGATGAGTTGTCCCACAATTAAAAATGATCTTATTTCTAGATGATATGAGTATTTTGACTTTACCTTTTCTATCTACTAGAACAAGATCTCTATTTTCTATTTTAACTTTTGAACTTATTGAAGATTTTAAAATTATAAATAATTGTTCATTTCCTGACATGTGGTTTGAAAACCCACTATCTAGGAACCACACATTTATTGACATAGTGTGATTATCATATAAAAAATAAAATAAAGTTTATCCAATGATGTTTCTTCTGTATAATTAGCTTATTAAAAGTGCTTATTCCTACAGCCCTTATTTAAGTATCCAAATCATTTATAGTGGTGACATTGAACTTTGGACTTGAACCAACAATTCTTTTCTAAGTGATTATTCTTCTTATAGACATTATATGTGTACAAAGATACCCCCTCAGAAAATGAGTTGTTTCTTATAGAAGATGAAGAATTGTTTTTATTATTTTCTTTATACTTGGTTGGAGTTTTAGATCAGCCTTCTTGAGTTTTGTCTTGTTTCTTTGATATTTCTTGTCTATAGTGAGCTTGACATGACTTTTGTTTGAAGAGCTTCCTCAATTGAGGCTTTTGCTCATTTGAGCAGCCTCTACTTATTTGATTTCATAGAGTTGAATAGTTCTTTCAAGTTTAGTAGAGTAAAATCTTTAGTCTCCTCAATAACTACCACTATGAGATCAAACTTATCAATTAAGCTAATAAATATTTTCTCTACTAACCGTGTTTCACATATATTTTCACCATGAATTTTTAATTGGTTTACTAAATCAATTAGAGGTGTCAAATGAGTTGTTTCATGCTAGCATGCCCATTTTTTAAGTGGTCTAGTTGTTCCATTGTGTTTTGCCATGCACAACATGGGATCCCAAATACTTAGCCTAGCATGCCCCATTTGGCCTGTAGTAAGGCACTTCCATGCTAGGTCATTGTCAAGTAGATTCTAGGTCATGTCGGTTATGGGCAACCTAAATTAATTATTAGAAATATTATATTTTCTTTTATATATAAAAATAATATAATTAAAAATACATTTCATAAAAAATTTAAATAATTTAAAATCAAATCAATAATTAAAAATTGTTTGACATCCAGTTCAACTCAAGAAGTAAAATATCAAATGAAAAAAAATCAATTCGAACTATGATATATAACGTAAGATGAATTAGAATGCATTACCATATGTTATTGCATTAGTCATCAATCTATATTTATAATATGGTAATATGCATACAGATCATCATCATCATCATGTATAATTTTAAGATAGCACTAGTAGTAGCCTCAATATCCATGATATCCCATGAATCATCAAATACTAGCAACTCATTCATTTTATCTTGAATGCTCAACCTTGAATCTTTCCAATATTTCAAGCTTACAAGTACATTTATGATATCTATTTGTAGTTTGAATCTCCTATCTAAAATCATATTGGCTACCATAAAAAAATAGACTTCCATATTATTCTAGATATTGGAGGGGTTAATAAATCACATGCAATCATAGATAGCATAAAATAGGTGAATTCATATGATTATTATTATCACATGTTATCTTAGAATACATGCTAGATATTGAGTTGGTTAGTAGATCACCAACTTAAAATATTTAAATTATTATTATTATCATGTGATAGGATAAATAGGTAATCAGTATCTAAGTTTCAAGATAGCTCACTCCTATTTGATGGACTATCTCATTATTTTTCCCTAATTAACTAAATGAAAAAGTCATTATCCCTGAATATGATATTCATATATGTACTTGGAGCATTGCTATAATTATCATATTTAGTATCTAATATGTAAGCATGTTAGTTAATTTTTTATGAAAAAAATCTTCAAGTTCATCTTTTTGGATCTTGCAATTGAATGTGTATCTTAATATATTTTCTAACCCTTATACCTTAATCATATGATCCACATAGAATCCAAAATGTAAGAAGTATTTTAAATATTTGGTATTCATCTCAACAGTCATGACACTAAAATTAGGGTATCTTTTATATTTTCTAAATGTGCAATTAATATTCCATATACATCTAAGTGTAATACAAGTGGTGGGAGTGTATATAGATGAAAATACATTCATCATATCATAAAAAATTTTTAGAAATTTCATTAAATAAATTCATGCATCCTAATATAAATCTTCAATAATAAGTTTGTTACTTTTACTATTGATGCTGTCAAATATTACATGTTGGTAGCTAACACATTAGTCTAATATCAAGTAGACCTAATTCTAATAGTATATAACATATCAGACCCTCTAGCAAATAATGTCTGTTAAACTCTTGTTGTCTACTAGGCATCCTAAAATATTTTTATGAATTTCTTTTTTTTTCCTAATGTGGGGAAAATAATTTTTATTCTCAATTATACTATTAGGTTAATTGTGTGACACATATATCTAACATGAAAATTTTCATTTAATGGTCCATCTCTAATAGCTCTGAAAAATATACTAATGGTGACTTAATTTTTCAAAGAATTATTAAATATAATAATTTAAATTTTATTCTAAATGTCATATTTCCTAGAGATTTTTATCATAATTCATACATTCATATATGGCAGGGCCATCATGAGGATAGAGAATCTTAGAAAATCTTAATTTTTTTATTAAGTTTCTATTTTGAATTTATATCGTAAGAGGTATGACATGCAAATGATGTATCATCATTACAAGTTCATATATTAGACATCAGCAATACCACTCCACTATATTTCTAAATTTATTAAAGATTAATTATTTTTAAACTTATAATATCTTATTATATCATTTCTACTAGTGGACATAGGAATTTATGCTGGCTTGAAGTTGGTCTGTATAATATTGATTACCCTTAGATCCTTAAAAAAACTAATTAGAAAATTTATTGCCATAATCAATTTGATCATGTCTTCCCTCCCAAATTCATTGTGGTAAATGAAGGGAGTTAATGAAGTTGAACTTGATCCAACTTCAAGGCCCTACTACTCAATTGAGTTTGCTTTAGATCTAATATACCATATTTTTTGGTATATTGATTAGCACGTCTCTTAAGGTAACAAATATCACATGTACTTATATATATATATATATTTATTTATTTATAATATATATACTATGCCAATTTTTTTATACCCATAAAATTTTTATTTTATGGGTATATATGTAAAAATAATTTATAATAATAAATGGGTTAATGTCATTAAAGAGAACTTAGTTTTGGTCTCATACCTTATAGTCATATTATCTTTATTATCTATATCTACCTCAAACTATTTATTATTAAAGTCACAAGTTGTCATTAATTTATTTTATTTAAATTTTTATTTTTTATATTTTAATAATTTTTACTTAATATGAAATACAAAGTTATAATTCACAAATTAATAATTAAAAAACAAATGTGTGTTGTAACTATGTAAATTTGTTTGAGCAATAGTTTATAGTTATAGCCCACCACTTTTTCTAAATTATATATAGCTCAAGCGAAAGAATAGATAATAAAATAGAGCACATAACACAAAAGAGGAGAGAGATGAAAGGAGAGAAAATAATTTTGATAAAAACTCAATATTTTTTTTTATATTTACAAAAAAAAATCTATATTAAAATAATTTTTTTTTTATTTTTTTTTTAAATATAAATGGGCAAACATCAGAAACTAAACACAATTTTTTTTTAATGTTACATGGAAAGTGATAGGCATTGCCTTGCACTTTTCATGTTGGTACCTATTACACTAAAACATAATGGGGCAGCATAGCTAATGGGGTGGGACCCATGTTTTTCTTTTAAAAAAACAACCACAAATGCATGACTTGTGACTCGTGACCATTGCTCAATCATGGGTCAATGTGCTCGTGTGACCATGGCCAATTGAGTCAGGCATAAGTTTGGCACTTGGCCTGGAATGTGGGTCGCGCTTGGCCCAGCATATGGGTTATGCTTGGCTCAGCACAAGGCACATCTAGCCTTTGCTATAGGTGTCAAATGGGTTATGTCGGACCGACACAACATAATTTTTTCAGTGCCGCGTACCATGCTTGGTACGACATGATTCTTTGAGGGCGAGCTTGACATGGCCCGCCGCCTGAAGTTTAGTCGAGTTTTGTGCTAATTCGTGCCGGGATTTGAAGATATTGGCACTCCTCAAAGCCGAACGAGCACTCCCACTGACCCACTTGGCTTGTCGCGTCGCCCATCGGGTGTCGTGCCATCACCACATCACCTTTCGAGCATCACGACGTCGCCACATTATGGCATCAAGTAAGGCATGGTCCTAAATTCAAACGTGCCTCGTGTCGTGCCCACATGCCAGATACCCAGGTCGTGCTTGGCATGGCATGCATGCCTAATTTCCTTGGCACGACACAACCCACCTGGCATGGACCCAAGCACGGCCGAACCATGTCGGGCAATGGGCAGGCCCGTTGACACCTCTAGCCTTTTCTCACCATTACATGAGTCATTCCATGGGGTCGTACTACCCTAATCCAGGTATAATTCTGGACTATGTCATGCCTAGTCATGCATGATGCAGTATTAAAGAGTTTAAATCTTGTGTTTTCACGTTATCAAAATCCATTCTTAATGATTAAACTTTAATCTCATGGTTTTTTTTTAATCTCATTGGAATTCATTTTGAAGTAGTTCTCATGTTTTTTTTTTTTTACTTTTAAAGATCCCATTATTCTAGAAAAAATAATATTATTGACTTCCTATTAGATGAATAGTATTACTTTGGCATTCAATTTTTTTAGATCTCTTATTTGTTATTTTTTTTTTTCATCAAGAATTGGGTGATCTTTAGGTTCAAAGAATCCTTCATCAAACAATTCCCTTATGTCATGAGACATAAATAAAGTCTTCTTTTTTATACTTCAATAATCATTGTTTTTTTTTTCTTCAAATAGAGGTATAGGTATAGTCCTCAAGTTTGTAGAACCAAAATTTATAAGTGTCATATTTAAAAAAAAAATTGAATATTCATATTTGAAAAAATTGGGGATCTTGGTCAATATGTGCTAATTTACACAATAACTTTCATATCTAAAAGGATCTATATTATATCTAAAAGTTTTATACATATTTGTTTAGATCTAAGAGTAATATAAAGCAAAAAAAAAAAAAAACAAAATTAAAGAAAGAGATAGATAAACATAAATTTTAAAAGGAAATAAGATCTATGTCCTTTGATATCAAATGATTACTTCAAATATTCAGAGGTTACCTTCTTCTTCATTGAGCTTATGAAAGCTTATGCCAAGCAAACATAGGATAAAAAAAGAGAGAGAGCATCAAAATCAAATAAAATAATGCAAAGTGATGTTGAGAATCACATTATTGGTAATTGAAAGATGCGTATTTTTATTTATATTATTTATAATGGTAAAATAATAATGTAAATACATACACATAGATACATGTGCTTGACTTCTGGACCTTAAATTGAGGCTTCAAATAATTGAGCTTCAAATAATAATAGGCCTAAATACACATTTATTGAACCTCAATGTATATATAACATGTATATTGTTATTGATAAATAGTATACCTTTAACTAGAATACTATTTTGAGAATTGGTGTTTTCATTTTTTTTGATTTTTTTAATTCTTACATAAAGTAGTACTTTTGGGCTTCCTATATGTTGAGTACCAATACTAATTTTTTAATGCTTACATAAATATTTTTGATTTTGTTTGCTAAAACATAAAACACAAAAAGAAATCCTAAAATATAATTATTTCATTTAGTCATGTTTTCTTATAATTTTTCCAAACCAAATAATATTTTCAGATTCACATTTAATCATGTTTTCTTTTTTATTTATCAATTTATTAGCATTCAATTGTTTCATTTTATTGCATCTGTATTTTGATAATCAAAAATGTGCTTGTTGATAAATAACTATCTAATCACTTGTTTGCAACAGTTTCTTTTAATGCATGCTGTTGAATTTGATGTAATACATATTTTAAAATTTAATTCATTTTTTTATTTTGACATAATAAATAAATAATTTCACATGCAAAATATTGAATGAAATAAAAGGTTTGTTCAAGATATAGCACTTTGAGTATGAATATTTGGGAAAGCTTTTAAATTTTGTAAATAATATTATAAATAATTCGAAATAGCATAGATTTTAGGGAGAAATATATTTTATTGCGCCAATTCAAAAAAATAAAAAAAAACCCAGAGTTTTAATATTTAAAAAATGGTTCACCAAACTATTAGCTAATTGATTTTGGTTCACTCAATTATTCTAATATCAAAATACCTTAACTTAACATGTTGTTGCTTTAACTTAATCCTTAATTAATATTCACTCGCTCATCTCCCCTCTTCCCTCACCCTTTGCCCCTTCTCCTCGCCCATAACTCTATCTAGCTCCACTGTGGAGCTTGTTGGAGCTTCACGAGCTCTATCAAGGAGCTAGTTATGACTTATGAGTTTTTTTAAAGTTAGTTAGTTAGTTTTTAAAATAAGGGTGATTTCATATTAATATAAATTAGTGCACCAAAACTTATTTATTTAAGAGTTTGGTGTATTTATTTTTAAATATTAAAACTTATGTTCACTTAGTTTATGTTTTTAGCACAAAGTGATAACACAGCAGGCCACATCCCACATCTTGGGATCAGATTTGCAAATTAATTTAATTTAATTTTGAATTTTAAGAAAGTTTGAATTTTGATTAATTGGTCCCATCCATATATTCATGTGATAAAATCAATAGGGACTCTCAAAAAATATATTTGACGCTTAACCTTAACTAAGAAGAATTGTTTTTTTAATGTTCTTTATTTTCTTTTTTAGTTGATCATTATTATATTTAATTATTTATGTCATCTTAGTTTTCTTCAAATATTTAATTAATATGTAATTATATTAATGTGCGAAAGAAGATCCATATCTAATTTGTTCTATTTAAAGAAATTATTTGATGAAAGTTTACTAATTATTTTATTAGTAAATTCAAAATATTCTTTTTTTTTTCTAATAATTTATCATAATGCTAGCATAATAATTTTTTTTGTGCTGCATATAACTCAATCTCAGCTTAAATAATATAACGAGATAGAAATGCTACATATTATAAAACATTCCACTAGGCCACATGTCTTGTTGTAACCATTAGAAGTCTCTCTATGGTAGCTTTCCTCCCTTGACATGACCCCCTTTCATGCCCTGTATGGTCTCCTTCCTCCCTTGGCATCACCCCCTTTCATGCCCTGTATGGTCTCCTTCCTCTCTTGGCATCACCCACTTTTAAGCCATGTCTCCTTCCTCCCTTGGCATCGCCCCCTTTCAGGCCATGTCTCCTTCCTTCCTTGGCATCACCCCCTTTCAGGCCATGTATGGTCTCCTTCCTCCCTTTGCATCATCCCCTTTTCAAGACCCGATGATCTCCTTCCTTCCTTCATTGGCATCACCCCCTTTTAGGTCTTGTATGGTCTCCTTTCTCTCTTGGCATGACTTACCTTATATAATTATATCTTTTGACTCCATACATACTCTGTAATTTAGTCTCGATACGGTAAGATGGCCAGCAAGAAGACAACTCATTGATATTATGGCATGAAATATTGATAGATAATATTATAATAAAAATAAAATTAAGGTATAATAAAAATATTGATATATATTATATAATTTGTGATATAAAATTAAATTATATTATAATGATAAATATGAAATAATAATTTTGTAATATTATTTATTTTTTAGAAATATATTATAATTTTATTTAAATAAAGATATGTATGTAATTTATATCTATTGGATATAAAACTAATACAATATTTAATTATATTTTAATATGTAAATCTTAAAAACTAGTTTTTTTTATTTATTGAATGTATGTATATTTACAATTCATATTTATTAAAAATAAAATTTTAATTACATTATAATATGAGTTATATTAGATTTTATTTTATATGTTTATTTGAGATGAATAGCATATTATTAATTTAAATATATATTTAAGGTATTTTAATTTATTTATTATTTTAACTAATGTTATTAATTTAAAATGAAAGTAAATTTATTTATATTATAATATATAACTTATGTTAAATTAATATGATTTAAATATTTGAATATATCTAGATGTTAATTTTATTTAGTTATACCTCATTATATTTAGATATATCATGAAAATATTTAAATATTTCATTTCTTAAAATTATTTTTTATAAACTTATGGATATATTTGTGATTCTCAATCTGTTTATGATATATTATGAATTTTTGGTGGCAATTATGAATTTAATGATTAAATGATATTTTTGCACCTTGTGTGATGATTATCTCACATTAATGATAAAATTATATTTTTTAATTCATTCTTCATTCTGTAAAATAAATCTGGTTGGCTTGATGGAATTCATTTTTATATCCATTTTTTGTTTTCTTGAGAAAATAATAAAATATTCTTTACTTATAGAGTTCATTAAGTCATTTGTCTTCCATTGTAATTCTTTCAAACGCATGAGCAAATATTATTTCATCAACTTATCGAGCAGGGAATTATGTTTTGGGGTGATTCCCCAAAAAATTTTAACAATTATAAACTAAACTTTTGATATTTGTGAAAAAATCACAAAACTATAAAAAAATTAAAAATAAGGGCACTCGAATACATAATTCCTAAAATACCCTATCCCCTGGCCCTCGTCCTTTCCCTCACCCCTCGCCCTCGCCCATCTACCCTCATCACCCCCCACACCTCTCCCCCCGTACCTCTTCACGATAGAGTTCACTGGAGCTTGGCGAGCTCCGACGTGGAGCTAGTGGAGTTCCGTCGAGCTCCACAATGGAGCTCGAGGAGCTCCATGGTCGAGCTCGACGAGCTCCGTCGAGCTCTACGAGGCTAGAACTCGTGGAGCTCGATGAAGTAGCTCACTGGAGATCCTTGAGCTTCATCATGGAGCTCAACGGAACTCCACGAGTTCCACGTCGGAGCTAGTTGAGCTCCACAAAGCTCCACGTCGAGCTCGACGAGCTCCTTTGTGGAGCTCCATCGAGCTCGACGTGGAGCTCCATGAAGGAGCTCCCTGGAGCTCCATGAAGGAGCTCCCTGGAGCTCCGTCGAGCTCCAGCGAGTTCGATGATGGAGCTCGTCGAGCTCTAGTGAGCTTTACAATGGAGCTCCAGTGAGCTCCATCGTAAAGAGGTGCAGGGGGAGAGGTGCGGGGGAGAGGTGTGGGGAGTGGTGAGGGCAAACGAGAGAGGGCGAGGGCAAGGGCAAGGGCTAGAGGCAAAGGCCAGGGGCGAGGGGTGAGGGTGAGAACGAGGGCCAGGGGAGAGGGGATAGGGTATTTTAGGAATTACGTATTCGAGTTCCCTTATTTTTAATTTTTTTATAGTTTTGTGATTTTTTTACAAATAGCAAAATTTTAGTTTCTAATTATTAAAAACTTTTGGGAAGCACCCTAAAATATAATTCCCCCGCTTATATAAAACTTACATTCTACAAGTGGCTTTTGTTGCCATTGTCTATCATAAATGTTGAAATAAAAAAGGAAACACTTTCAGAAAAAGTGAGAATTCTAAACAAAATTTAAGGATGATCAACAACTCATATTTTTATTGTATTTGGACAAATGTAATAATTTAGTCCATCTTTAGAGGTCTTTTTGCATAACTTTTGATATAGTGATTTATATTATTTATAAAAAAAGGAATAATATTGCAAAATGGGTGTGTTGGATCGAATTTAGAATGATATGTCAAGTGTAACTATTGACATAGAATTTTTTATGTTATAGATGGTGTTAAGCATGTTTATATGATGATGTGTTGTGGTGTACCAAAATATAAATATTTTAGATTGTGGTGCACATCACATTAAAAAAAAAGTTTACAAAACATATTCTTATTGTGGAGTGACCAAAAACAAATTTTTCTTTTTATAATTACACGATGATAAAATGTTCTCAATTCTTTTACTTTCATGGTATTGGAGCCTTGTGGTCATATTCTTGGCATTATATTCCATCAGTATAACTTCCATTCATAATCTCTTTATAATAATATAACTAAAACTTAATCTAACCCAAATCAAGCTCTCATCAATTCCATGCCTCCTTTCGAATTATCTACACATATTAAGCTCTCTATGTTTGTCTTAAATTGTCTTGAAATTTTCATTTACTAATCTTGGTAAATGTCCCATTTAATTTTTTGATGCTTTGCAATATGCCATTAATATTGACTTCATAACTTTTTGGAGTTTTAATGGGCTCAAAATGAATTGGATGCATCACTATATGACTTAATTTGCTTGAATTTCATAACTAAGAACAATGTTACTAAACCCTTGCACTTGTATGGATCACTAGATACTTTTATATAAAGGTATCAATTAGGTCATGTCGTGCCGACATGATTCTAAAAAGGGGCAGCTCGACATGGCCCATTGACATGACTTTTGGGCGGGTTGCATTGGCTCGTACCAAGTTAGGTCAAGCCTATCTAGGCTGATCTGGTTCATTCCAGTCTAGCATGGGTTTAGTCCAGCTAGCATGAGTTCAGTCCAGGCTAGCATGAGTTTAGTCCGGGCTAGCATGGGCCAGGCTTAGGACCAGGCTAGCCTGATTGGCCAGCCGAGGAAAAACTAGCCTGCATGAGCCTTTGTGTCGTGTCACACCTCCTATGCCAAAAAGTTTAGCCAGCTTGGCTCGAGCAATGACGTAAGCCATGCCCGGCCTACTCAACATAGTTGACACATTTACTCTTATATAATATTAATCAAATATAAGCATCATATAAAATAAATTTAATCATAATTATCTTCATTGTTATAATAATGCTATGTTTTCATATTTCAAGATCGAAGTATTTATGGAAACATCGCTTAACATTTATTATTATTATTTAATATTAATTAAATATAAGCATATTATAACATAAAATTATCTCATAAACATCTCATCTTATGTAACGACAATATCATGTTTTTATGTTGTAACATCAAATTATTTAATAATTATCAAGATATTCTTATTATTTTATGATTCCCATTGATTTATTCATCAAATGTTATTTTATGTATAGTGATGATTACTACATCATATGCAAATGATTATGTATTGGAAATTGATTTCCATTATACTTAATTGAAATTTAACATTAAAAAAAGTTAATTAAAACTAATATCATCATATTAATTTTGAACGATCACTCAATTTAATGAAATTTTGTTGATGTGTAGCTAGGAAAGAATTCAATGATAAATATTAATTATCATCTAAGAAATATCATCAAATAATAATCATATATCATTGAACATATTCATAAAAAATCAATGCCAATAAGTTATATCTATCAATATATTCTTGAATATTTGACAATATCATTTAAAACATCAAATATCATCAAGTAATGTTGAGCGATTATCAAAACTTATAATCATCAAAATATATACATGATACAATTAGGGTCAGCCAAATAACCTTAATTTTTCAAGCAAAGTAATATTCATATAAATTATCATACAATCAAACACGTGCATGTCATCTAACATAATCTTGATCTGTGTTTTTAGTGGTAGACCTCATCATCTATATCATCCACTAATTTGTTATTAATTTTTTAATTAGAGTTATATATAATCCCTTCTTCATATGTCTAAATCATGTAAAAATAATTTAATAATTATCTTATAATATTTTTTCCCATATTCATGCTAGCATATGCCATATGGCAGTCCAATGTTCAAAATCATAAGACATGATAAGTTTAATAATTGTCTTATAATATTTTTTTTATCTAACAAATTTTCTTATATCGTAAAATACTACTAATGTTATCTTCTATTTCATGAAACCAACTTTAATATCATGATCAATACTGTTTTAATTTCATATTTCTTTTAAAATATAGATCTCAAATGTATAAAAAAATCAAATTGTGATATCATGACACTATAAATAATAATTGAATTCTCTCTTCCAATTCAAATTTAAATTCATAAACAAAAGCTCATGTTTTCAATCAAATAATTTTAATTTCTACTCTCTAATCTAGGTCATAAAGCCACTTATAAAATTTTCAATTGATACATTTAATGGTTTTCCCAATTAT
This sequence comes from Sapria himalayana, assembly GCA_029783825.1. Lineage (NCBI taxonomy): Eukaryota > Viridiplantae > Streptophyta > Magnoliopsida > Malpighiales > Rafflesiaceae > Sapria > Sapria himalayana. Next base: position 1,947,851 of record JAREIK010003076.1, on the reverse strand, counting down.
GATAATATGATATGAGAATAACATATACCAAGGTACCTATTCCTAAAAGTATATTGTTAGCATATCAAAAATCAAAACAAAAAAAATTAATTTAAGGTAGATCTTTAGTGTAATCCTATTAATATCAAAATTTTATTTGATATCTCTCATATAAAATAAATATTTATTATTGCATTATCATGTATATTGCTAATGATTTCAATATAAATCTTGAGGAACTCTATCACATACATATTTTCTCTAAATTGATAAATGCTATGTATATTATTTTTCTTTATATTTCCATATAACTTGTCTAAGTAAGAAAATGACTTTCATAATTAAGATGCATGACATAAATCAAATAATTTTTATGACATAGTAGTTAAAATATTTGAAGCTGCTTTTGATGATCATTATATAGAACATCATCATATGTGGTATGTCTTATTAATTTTATTTTTGCATAATATAAAAAATCATAAATATTACCATTTTTTATAAATAGGCAACATAAAACTATATATCCATGTAAAAAGTCAAGTAAAATTTGAATGGAACATTTTTTTTTCCTAAATTATTGGAAGATGAAATGAACCAGAAATAATTAGAGACATATTATTATGAGTGACTCAAACATAGGGTTGATACATTGTATAATAATGCTTGAGGTTGTGACAACACTTCCTGGAGTTACGACATGTCAAAAATGTCATAACATTTATTGCAAATTTTAACCTTATTCAAATATTATAATTTTTTTTCTAAAATACATAACTTTCATGCATATTGTGATTTTTTTTTCAAGCCGCTGAACTTTTTTATTAGATGCTAGGTTTTTTTTTTCTATTTCCATGATTTTTTCTAAGGCTCTGATTTTTCCTTTAAGTTGTAATTTTTCTGGTTTTTCTAAAGTTGTGACACTAAATTTAAGTAAATTTAGCTTAATATAAATAGTGAGATGATGAAATGAAAGAGAGGAGGAAAACATCAAAAAACCTTTCCAAAAAAGCAAAAAGCATTCTATAAGGAGGAGAAAAAGAGGAGATAGTTTTCTAAAACTTATATCTTAGATCAACGAAGATCCATTTATCAGATTTTATTGATATAAGAACCAAAGTTCATCTATTTAATAATATCTATATTACTATATATGAATATCAAAATTAAAAGGTTTCACTAAAATCCAAAAAGAGCAAATTTGGAGAAAATGAAGCATTTTGGGGTTGGAATGGATTCAAGAGAATTCCTATAGTTCTAAATGTATTATTTCTTCATACACGATTTAATTTTATCCTAAAGGCTATATTTGGAGTCATTATTTTATTTCTCTTTTTTTTGTGTCCCTTTTGTATGTTATGGATATATTGGGAAATTACAAGTTTAAGAATAAAAATTAGGTGAAATTGATGTTTGATGATTTAGAGAAATTTCTATAGAAATTTTTATAACAACTAAAATTTAGTTTTGGCCATAACATGGCCTACATACTTGAAAATTTGATGATTTTAATTGGATGTGAAAGTTAATAAAAATTTCTAAAAATGTCCAAAAGACACCAAGATCTGAATAGGATTAGAAATGCCTTGAATTGGAAGTTTAATCCTGAGAAACAATTTTGCCACAACACAAATTTTGTTGTTGTTGTTTGTGTCATAAGTTGAGTTATGATGACCCAAATGAGGTGATTAAAATACTTAAGTAAATTATATGTATATGGTAATAATTTATTAGAAGGATACATTTTCTAAAAATATTAATTACAAGAATAAAGTTGTAATGGAAACATGACTTGGGATTAGCCAATTCTTTCAGGCAAAATTAATTAAATGCAAGAGTATGTCTAACCTTATAATATGATGAATAAGCTATATGAACACCTTTATATGCATGAAATGATTGTGGTAAGTGGATTGGATTATGATATGTATTAAAATGAAATAGGATTAGAAATTATATATATAATATAGTTGTCCAAAATAAACTTTGAGATGCATGATGCAATTGAACCTTATGGTTACTTTATTAAAATGTGGTATGACATTGAAGTGAATTGGTGAATTACATTACATATGTATAAGGATATCATATTTATATGAGTGTGAGTGCATGGTCATAGTCAATTTCCATACCTGGTAATTGATAGGTAGACTTAGTACTATTGAATAATGTCTAATATAGAATTGAATGACATTGCACAGCATGGAATAAGATCTGTGTATGAGTAAAAGTAAGAATGACTAGATTTTTGCATGGGTGAAAAATCCAAACTAGTTTAGACACATTTGCTGGGGAAAATACAAAAAGTATTAGAAGGTTTGTGAATTCCTACTATGAAAAATACACTACTTAAATAAAACACATGAGATTTGATTTTAAAAAGGATTTTGAATAAATGGCATCTATGCAACATTTTGGTTACAAATAAAATAAGTTTTACTTTGAATGGATATACTTATCAATGAGATTTTTACCATTGATTTATTTTGGATACAAATAAAATTAGTTTTATTTTAAAAGAAATCATTGGATGCATTTATCAAAAAGATTTTTACCATACATTGACATATACATTGAGTGGTAGGAGATGGTAAGTGCTTAGGGCATGATTTACATTTGAGTCTCCTCTCATTACATACATATAGTATTTTTAGTTTTGAGATTTGTATTTTGGAATTTTGAGTATTGATTGCTAGTTGTGATCACTACATGTGTATTTAGGAGGGAAGTACCTCCATTTATTACTTATCAAAAAAAAAAAAAGGAGTGGAGTACCCCCATAGGAATATTCTTTATTGGACATGGATCACCATTGATAAATATTTCAAGTGTAGGAAAAGCACCATTAGAAGGAAACCATTCGATATCATAGTTTTGAAGAAAGTTGGATAGTAACTCGTTGGCTTTTATGCAAAACCATTTGAGATGTTTTTGATTTAAAGATTTGATGTGAGAATGTTGAGATAAAATATGAACTATTAAAAATTTTGAATATGTTGGTTGTTTCTTGAATAAGGATGAATAAGTACATTTGAAAACTTTTACTTATAAAAGCAATAATAGTTTTTGGGAAGATAGAATTTGGATAGAGTTCTCATTCAAGGAGCATCATAGTTGAAGCCATATCTGATTTGATTTTTTTTTATGAATCCTAGTAGATGGGGCATAATATAGTGGCATCGATTTATTTGATATTCATAATTTTTTTGTGGGTTGATGGTCCATGGATGGGCACCAGAATTGTTTGGGGTGTAATACTCCAAGTCTTTTAAATAACATAGTTAACTATTAAATCTCAAATCCTATATATTTCTAGGCCAAAATTCAAACCATAGTTGGTGGGCCTATTTTATTCTATTTTTCTATTCATATGTTTTTTGGGGTATAATATTAATAAGTTTTTTGGGGTGTAATATTCATAAGTTTTTTGGGGTGTAATTTTCATAAGTTTTTTAGGGTGTTATACTCCAAGTCTTTTAAATAATATAGTTAACTATTAAATCTCAAATTCCATATATTTTTATTTTTTAGGCCAGAATTGGAACCATAGTTGGTGGACCTATTTTTTCTATTATTTTTTTAAAAGCTTCTTATATATATATATATTTTATTAACCCTATGATAAAACATATAATGTCTACTATCGTGAGAAGTAGACCTTTTCTTCTATATCCTCCACTTATTTGCATGTTAATATTTTTTTAATTAGAGTTATACATCATCTATCACATATATATATCATGTAAGAATGGTTTAATAATTATTTTATAATAATTTTTCACATATTAATATTAACATATGTCATATAGCAACCCAATATTCAGAATCATAAAACATGAGAGGTCTAATAATTATCTTATAATAATTTTTTTTACCTAACGAATACTCTTAGAGTTATATAGAGTTTCTGCCTCGATCATGGCGATCTCAAAAATATAACAATTTGGTCACCATTTCTAGTGTCACGGCATTATGCTCTCTAGGAGATCTGAAAAGATATCAAAGTTGTGATTTTAATTTTGTGTCATAACTTTCAACTTAAAGTATCACAAGAATCCTTAAAGTATTATAGCTATGCTTTAAGAAAAAATAGAGAGAGAAAAGAGTAACACCACATGCATGCTAAAAACCCTAAGTGAGGCAAATTCAACCTCAAATTAATGACAAATCCAAGAAGAACAACAAGAAACTACAATTAGAATTAGAGTTTTGTGCTTAGAAAATTATTTGGGTGTTCATTGAGACCCTAGAATTCATGAGATGTCATTTAACACATCTCATGCAATTTCCTCCATAATGTCTGGTTATATTGAATTCTACGATTGGTATTATAGTTGTGTTGTGATGAATTATTAATCTTATGAATTTATGTTTATGTTTATGTGGTGTTTAGATGTTGATAAATATGAATGAAATTTAGAACCCAGAATTATAGTTTTTATGAATATGTTAGTTTATGCATGTTAGTCATGGTTAATGGTGAGGTGACAGATAAGCAAAGAGATGCATTTTGCATGGTTTGATAAAAAAGAAATGAGTCTTTCTATTCTTAACACATGAGATAAACTAAAATGTGAAAACCTAAAGTTGAGGTTTATTTAATCATTATGAATAAAGTACTAACGAAACCAAATGCAAGAATATTTTAAAAAAGAATCCATTGTGTGCTATCTAAAAGAACTAATATTTGAGTAAAGTGGGGTTAAATATAATATATTTGCCATGAAGTTTATCATAGTGTGAGAGTTATATATCTATTTTGGTGGACATTAACATGCATATCATGGGACACACATAATTGGGAAAGATTCATATGGTAGTGACATCCATGTGAATTATTCACACTTGTATGACTTGTTTAGGTGAGATTCATGAGAAGCTATATGTTTAATCATAATGAGTATGATATTAATAAATCTAAAAGTCTAAATATTATTAGTACCACCTTATCTCATGTCATTGAGATAATTATAGGTTAAAGAATAAAAATTCATACTCTAATAAATTATCAAAAGAAATTGACATATTATCTAAAAGGAATAAATATGTAAATGAGCCTTGCACTAAAAAATGTGTTACTCCAGTATTGAAATATCGAGATGATAACTTTAAGTGGATCTTCCATAGATGTGACAGTCAGATGAATGATGTCCACCTTATATGCCAAGAGAACATTTATATATTTTCATACTAATCTACTATTCATCTAATAACCAAATATGATATCGATTAAATATTGAGAAACATTATAATACATAAGTACTTTTGCCAACCCTAGTGTCAGAGTATATTCTTGAATACCAAGTATATCTATTCAACTTGAATAGTTATTGGTTCATTATTGATTGATCAAACTATCAAAATAATCTTTGTGGGATCAATACAATGACTTAAGTCCACTTTATTACTTATATGACGTATATACTTATGGAACTATGTTAGATGGATAATCCTCACTGAACTAGGTTTTGAGATCGAGTCAACTAACTATGAGTTAGGCACCCTCATAAAGTGGAAGCTACACAGACATTTGCACATATATCTAATCAACATTGTTTTACTATTATTTTCTTTAGTTGTAAATCTTAAATGATCATTACGATGATTAAATGTAAAAAAACATGTTTTCGACATGGAGAATTATTAGAAAAACTATATATGGATCTTCCACTTGGATGCATGGTATTAAAAAGTAATGTTTGATAGTTTGGAAATTAAATATAACATTGTATGAGTTGAAATAATTTATGAGAGCATTGTTTGGAAGACTCGTAAAGTCAATGAGAGTTTTTGGTTATCATTAAAGTAATTCTAATCACACTTTATTTCTAATAAGCAATATTGTAAGATTATGGTACTCATCATATATTTGGATCATATGGTAGTTATATGAAATAATCTTGAGGAAATAAAAGCTATACATAATTATTGGTCTATAAATTTTAAAATAAAAGATCTAGGTACTCCAAAATACTTTTTGGGGATTGAAGTTTCTTGATAAATGGAAAAAAAAATTTTATCTCAAAGAATAAATGTCTTATATCTTTTATAGGAGATTAGAATGTCATGATATCAATCTATTGAAATACCAATAGAATAAGGTCTAAAATTATGTATTAATGCTAATCATGTGTTAGCTAATGAGGGAAATTATCATAGACTTGTGGGAAGATTAACGTACTTAGCTTATATAAGGCCAAATCTTGCTTATGTATTGAGTATAATAAGTTAGTACATGCATAATATGGGAGAGTAACATTTGAATGAAGTCATGTGCTTTTTGAGGTTTCTAAAGAATGCTCCCAAGAAGAAAATATTTCTCATTAGAATTTTTGATCATCAAAGTATAAAAGTATATATTGATCATTGATATTGATTGGGCTGGTATTAGAGGTGTCAAATAGGCCATGCCAGCCTAGCCCTGCATGATTTTAGGCCGCCCAACCGTGCTTTAGTGCCGGACCAAGAATGCCACGATTACTGTATCATGCTGTGCCTAGCCTGACATAGTTTCTTTAGGCTAGGCTTGGCACGGCACGCTAGCACGGCTAGTTTTTTACCGTGCCAGGTCAGGGCCGTCAAGCCCATATAGGCTGGTTAAAATAAAATTTTTTTGTTTATAATATTTATGTAATTATAAAATACAAATTAGATAATATTTAAAAATATTTAAATTGAAAATTTTTGAATAGTTATAAAGTTTAATTTTTTATGTTATTTGTTTTAATTATGTTTTAATTAGATTAATAGATTTATATTATAGTTTATTAGAATTAAATTTTAGATTTTTTAATGAAATTCTTAAACACACAAATAAAATAAACATAAAATTTCTTTTACAAAATTACAAAGTCACAAAGCCAAACTAAATGCCTAAACCAAAGCAAATACAATGTAAATAAAAATGTGTACAAAATATCAAAATCAAAAATCAAAATCAAGCATAACTCAAAACTCAAGCATAAGCATAACTATAACATAAGTGTTGCTGTTGGCATATTGCAATCTCGCAATCGTCAATCATTAGGCATCGAGTGGCAACCTCATCAATCATCTAATGGCATATTATTATCATTCTTAACCTCGATATCAAAATCACTATCATATGGATCATCATTAGTAATCAACTCCTCTTCTTTCACTATAGTCCATGTCCTAGCATGATCTTGGATACTAAACCTCGAATTCTCTCAATCCTTCATGCATGCTAAAGCCTCAACAATATTTGGACGTAATCTCGATCACCTATCCAAAATTACATTCACTACAACAAAAAAAGGAGACTCCGATGCTACACTTGATACTGGAGGAGTCAATAGATCCCGTGTCATCTTAAATAGCACGGAAAAGGTGGACTCGTATGATTTTTACCACTATAATATATCAAGATTCTTAGTATCAGAATGTGATAGGATTGAGCAGTAATTGGTATCTAAGTACCAAGAAAGCTCGCTCCATTTCAATGATCCACCCCGTCGTTTCTCCCTCGCTAACTAAATGGAAAAATCATCATCTCCGAATATGGTATCCATGTTCGTTCCCACAGTTTCACTACTACTACCACTATACCTAGTATCGTAGTATGTGAAAAGTTCAGTTAACTTCTCATGAATGAACCCTTCAGGTGGGTCTTCCAGGTTCATGCATGAGGAAATATAAGTCAAAATATTATTTATCCATTCCACATTAACATAGGGTCCATGCATGCAGACAATAAAAAGATGGAATGGTGGACCAGTACTTTAAGAACTTGGTTTCTATCTCTACAACCATATGACAAAGTGTCGGGTCAGCTCGATACTTCCTAATCATGCTACTAATGTTGCACATGCTCCTGAGTGTAATGCAAGTTATGGAAGTATAAATCGATGAACACATGTTCATCGTGCCATAAAAAATCTTCAGAAATTTTATAAATAAATTTCATGTGGCTTAGTCAGTGTCGTCAATAAAAAGTGGGTCACTCTTACTATTGACATAGTCGGATACCACATTTTCGTATCCAACACATGACTCCAACATCATGTACTTGTAATTCCAACAATGTCTCATATCCAATTGAAATTTATTTTTCTTAAGATTCACAAACAAACAAAGACCACCGAACTCTTGTTGTATGTGAGGCATGCGAATGTATTTTAGTGAGTTACATATATTATCCAAAGTAGGGGAATACACCTTCATTCCTGCCTGTATAATTAAGTTAATCACATGACACATACATCTGATGAGGAAAATCTCTCCTAATGGTGCGTCTCTAATATTTCTAACAAAATATGTTAATCGTTATTCTATTATTAGATGAGTTATTGTATGTGATATTAAAAATTTTATTTTGAATTTTATATTCTCTAAAGATCTTCATCATACACTCAAAAATAGTCTGGCTATCATGAGGATGGAGAATCTTAAAGAATCCTAAATTTTTTTTATTCATAGTTTATTTAGAATCTACATAGTGAGTGGTGAGACATGCATAAGATGAATCATCATGACTAGTCCAGATATCGAACATCACAGATACTACTCAACTATATGCCATAAAATTATTAATTATTATTTATTTTTCTAACTTATAAAATTTTAGTATGTCATTCCTAGATGTGGACCTAGGAATCCTATGATAAGCATGTTGAAAATATGTCTACATGATGCTCACTGCTCTTTGATCTTCCAAAAATTTGATCGGAAGACCCATCAAGATGATAAGTTTGGTCGTGCCTTATTTACTCAACTCGCTGTGGTATATGAAGGGGATAAACTTTGAGACTGAACTATATTCGACCTCAAAAAAACACTAATATGTTGGGTTTGTCTCGGATCTAATATATCATGTTTTTTGGTGCGCATTTCGACATGCCTCTTAAGGTGCCTAGTCTCAAACATACTCTTACAAGTAAAAATTTTCTTACAATATTTGCACTATGTCGTTTCTTCTTCCTCATCCCTAATATTTTTTTATTTTATTATATTAAAATGAGTTCAAACTACAGAAATCATCTTACTTTTTTGTTTTTTAGATGTTTGGATTGAGACGACCGGAGAAACAAAAGTTTCAGCAGCCACGGACATTTGTGTAAGATTTTTATTTTCTAAATTTAATTTAATTTTATTAGTATTAGTCATTGTTTGGTTTTTTAGACAAGTAGATAGATTAAAGAGTAGAGAGAGAGAGAGTAAAAAACTAATTATTTTTAAATATTTATTATTTAAGCTAAGAGTTTTAGTTAAATAATTAAAAAAAAACAAATATACATGTAAAGTAGTGTAAAGGTAAAGCACATGCACTACACCAAGATTCTAACTTCCAAAGGTGAGCTCGAGTTGTGAGTCCCGAAAAGCCAAACATTAATCCCGAGAGAGAGAATATTAGGAAAGAGATTTGAGAGAGTGTGAGAATTAATATTTTTGAAAAACATAAAAATTAGAGGGGGGGGGACTTTTATAGAATATAATTATGAAATTTTTTTTTAGAAAAAAGTATTTTTTTTTTTTATTTTTTATTGATTTTTTTTGGCAGAATCATGTGGGCCATCAGATTCTGCCCCATAGCCGTTGGAGGAGAAATCCAATGGCTAAAATTCAAAAAAAAAAATTTTTTTTATTTTCTTTGTTTTTTTTTTATTTTTTTTTAATTTTGAACTGTGGGGGATTAGGGGCGGGATGGCAGGGCTGGTGGGGGGGGGGGGGTGGAATTGGACTCGGGCCCGGGCAGTTTCTAGAACCATCAGGCTCAGCTCTTGCTGTTGTGGCAGTATCTCGGGTCGTGCCAAGGTACCGTGCCAACAGGCTATGGTATCGTGCTGGGCCTGGCCGGCCCGACCCGATTGACACCTTTAGCTGGTATATTGGATGATAATCATTCCACATTTGCTGACTTTACCTATGTGGATTGTAATCTTCTGACACAGAAAAGAAAGAAATTGAATATCATCACTCATTCAAGCATAGAAGTGGAATTTATATAGGGGTATGACTATAAGACTATGAGGCATTATATCTATGACTACTCATATATGATTTGAGTTACCTATCTAAGAAACCAATCCAATATTTTGTGATAATAAAGCAACATGTGAGATTGCTCATAATCTAGTAAAACGTAATCATACAAAGTATGTCGAGATGAATAAATTATTCATTAAGGAGAATAATAGTCTAAATTTTGACCAAAAGATCAATTGGCCGATTTACGCACAAAACATGTCTCAAGTCAAGTACCCTTAAATTTTTTAGTCAAGCTGGGCATGCATGGCATCTATTATTCAATTTGAGGGGAATATTGAAATATGATGATGTTATTTGTAGAATCCTTGTAATAATTTTTTGCCATTGTAGAGGTTGACATTATATAGCTATACAACTTGACTATATAGTTGTATAACCTTTATATACTCTATACATGGAAAACCAAAAATCAATTTGAAGTATCAATTTAAGAGTTGCTTGTTGGTTTTGAATATGCTTATTTTTAGATATTTGCCCTAACTTCATTTTTCCAAGTAAACATAAAAAAAAAAGTTGATTCACTTGTGTTAATTATATTTTGAGATTTTTTTTTAGTTAAGAAAGTTATTGAATTTCATTTCTAATCATTTCTTATTATCTATATTTTATACCAATGATTACTTTTTGTACCTAAAATCTTAATTATCTCTCTTAGTCTAATCTTTGAAAATCCATTGATAATAGACGGCTATAATATTTTTAGTTCTCCTCATAAATATAATTTGTTTACATTTTCATTTGTACATTTCTAACAATCTCCAATAATTTTATCCAATGAACTTGACATTTTTCTTTGCCAAATTAGTCTAGCACTTTTTTTTTTTTTTGGGTTTGAACAAATGATTATGAAATCCATGGAACAATGTGAGAGTTGTGATAAATACAATTGAAATTATCAAGTATGAATTTATTTTTTTTATAATATGATTAATAGTTTATGGTGGAACTTGTTGATTTCAAGTTTACTTATTCTTGGACATCTATCTTATACTTATTATTTCCAAGTAACCAAAGATTTAGGAAATACTTCGTGTTATTTATGTTTTGCAAATTTTTTTCTTTTTTTATTTCCCTCCTCTAAACCCAACCCATATTATTCCTCGACCCATATATGGGCTTTGGGCCTTGGGGTTGAACCAAGTAAGGCCCCATCCCGCCATCATGATAGAGCAAATGACTCTAAGGGATGTGTATGCTACATCTCTAGGGATTGAACTCCTGATCCCAAGGAAGGGTGCATAGCTTCTTTGTCAACTATAATATCATATTCTTGGTTATGCTTTGTAATTGCAACAAAAAGAAAACTTAAAAAATACAAGTGAGAAAATTTTTATTATCTATAATTGTAGCCCATGAATTCTTTTAGAACCCAATATCTTAATTTTCTCTCTTAATCTAATCTTAGTTAATCCATTGACAATAGATTACTATTAATATTGTTACATGTCTTTGATAATATAACTTGTTCAAATTTTCATCAATATGTATCTAGCTATCTTCAATTATTTGATTGATTGAAATTAACATTTTTTTGTTAAATTAGACATTCCTTTATTTTAGATCTTGATCATTTATTTCATTATTATATCCAAGTGATGTGAATAGAATTGTGATGAACATCATTTGATATGATAAATTATTTTTAAATTTTCTTTATAATACTTTTAATAATCTATGGTGCTACATGTGAATTTAAATTTTACTTATTCTTAGATATCTATTTCAACTTCATTATTTCCAAGTAAACATCATGTGACATGGACACACTTGTGTTATTTGTACTTTTGCAATTTTTTAGGGAAAAAAAATTTCATATATTATCATTCGTTATTATTTATATTCTATGCTCATGATTACTTTTTAAAATTGACATTAGAATTTTTTCTATTTATCATGTAAAGGATCTCAATACTAGATGTGACCTCTGATACTAAATGTTGTGACATTGAATTTTTTCTATTTTTTCTGCAAGTATCCAAGAGATGGTGAATAGGGACTCAAGAAGGGGAAAGATGAAACTTTCTAAGAACATGCACACATGCATGCATACAAGAGACACATTTGTAGAGCTGAGAAAACACACAAATTGCAAATGGAACATTTTTTACTAACAAACTAGTTCTACTGAGATTATATCATTTTCATTATTTTTCTATTACATTTACAAATATTTATATAGAAAAAAAAACTCATTAAAACTCAAGACTGAAGTTGCGACATCAAATCTCATATCTCATCTTTATTCATGTTTTGACACCAGAGATTAGGATTACACCTTAAAATCTTAATTTGATCAATCACAATAACACAAGACATGTTACAACTACAATGACATTGCAACAACATAGAATAGGGTCAAAACTTCATTCATGTCACAACATCATGTGACAAGGTTGCAACACCAACACACATATAATAACTTCAATTGACTTGTGACTTCACAACCTAAATTGTGACTCTAAAGTATATATTATTACTTCAGTGATATTAACTTCACAATAAAGATCATGATTTCAAAACAAATATTATACCTTCAATTGACTAAAGACTTTACAATACATGTTAACAACCTAAATTTTTTGTATTTAGTATTATTCCATATGGGTAAGCAATATGATTGTTGGTCCAACAATATGTTTGTTATTTGAAATGTACTTTTTCCCATGCCATGTGCGAGCCTCTTCCACGAGATTGATATAGTTCATGAAGTGTGAGAAAGGCAAGTATTGCACTGAAATGATTTTAATGCAAATGTCCTTACATGACAATGATAGCTTGGAAAGGATGAAATTGATGTAAAAGTTCTCGTCAAAAAAATCTTTGTGGAAATGATGAAGTTTACAATGTTCTTGAGTTGCTTAATGTGTTTGAGTTTGAAAATAGGATTTGCTTCATTTATCATGAAAATTTTGAACTTCTTGACTTTGGACCTTCTTGTTTCGAACTCAACATCATTATGTTAATAATAAAACTTTAAAAAAAAGCTACCAAAAACAATACAGAATCACAATCATGTTTTTTAAGAACTTGCAAAGGGCTGAGGCAAAAGATGAGAGGAAATGTAGAAGAGATAGAAAAATAAAGATGAAAAAAATATACACATTTCTAGAAGTTTATAGTTAAATACAAAGAAAATGATTAAAGTAAAGTAGAAAAAATTAATCAATTGTGCACATCTGACAACACATGCCAATTTGATCCATTAACTAAAAATTAAAAATATAGTTAATTTAAACTTCAACATTCCCACTTGATGAAATGTATTTGAATCCACGTAGGCTTCTAAAGTAATGTAGCTACTTCCTTGGAAATGACCTTGTTAGAATATCATTAGTTTGATTTTCTATATTATAATTGACAAAATTTACTTTCTTTTATTTTATTGTTTTCTTTATGAAGTAGAATTTCAGTGTAATGCGTTTAGTTATGTTGTGAAGGACTAAACCTTTACTATGACAAATGTTGACTTATTACCCACAAGAAATGGGTGTGGCTTCATGATCTTTGTCATTCAAGTCTTCAAATATCCTACTTAACTAGGTTGCTTGTGAGGTGGCTATAGTAGCAGAGACATATTCAACTTCAACTATGGACAATACCATAGTTGATTGTTTTTTGGATGCCCATGAGACTATTGCTATCCAAAGATAAAAGGTATATCTAGATATACATTTATACTCTTTTGGACATCCTCATCGGTCCGTATCATTATATCCAAGTTGGTTTGTATTTATTGTCTTAAAATATCTTAAACTAAGGTAAATGGTACCTTTAAGATATCTCATGACTTGTTTGGAAGCTCTTAGATGTATATGTGTGGGAGAATGCATGAATCGAGATAATATATTTATAGAGTAAATGATGTCAGGTCTAGATGTTGAGACATATAGAAGCCTCCCAAATAGGCTTTGTATAAACTCTCATTAACCTTTATACCCTCAATCAACCCTAATTTCTAATTTATTATTAAGGGGGTGGATACTGATTTACAAGTATCAATTCCAAATCTTTTTAGAATTTTCTATACATAATTAGTCTGAGTAATGAATAATCCAAAATTATCTTGAGTTGTTTTAATTCCTAGGAAATGATGAAGAAGTCATAAATTGGATATTTCATACTTTTTATCATATCTTTTTAAAATTTGATTCTTTTGAGCTTCTAATGAAACCATGTTTTAGTAAGTATGTATTTATGTGTGTATTTCACGCCCATAGAGCTTGTTTAAGCCCATACAATACTTTATGTAGTTTATATACACATGTTTCAGAACCTTTTACTATGAAGTTGGGGGTTGGTCCAAATAGATTTCCTCTTCCAATAACCCATTTAGGAATTCTAACTTTATATCTAATTGATACAAAGGCTAACGTTTTTGACTAGCCTAGGTTATGATAAACCTTACTATTTCTAGCCTAGCTATTGGTACAATGTTATCTGAATAATCAGTTCAACTTTGTTGAGTATAATCTTTAGTAATCAAACTTGCCTTGCCAATTAGTTTACTATTATTCAACTTGTTTTTTAGTTTTTAAATCCACTTACTCCAATACTATTCTTATTATAGGTAGATCAACCAAAGTCCATGTTTTATTTTTTTACTATGAAGTCAAATTCTCTCTCCATAGTTAATATATTATCATGATGTTGTACAACTTCCTCAAAGTGTTGAGACTACTATCATGAAATTACATCTTTCATAAATGTCTTTCAATAATTTATACTTGGTTCGTATAGAGGGTGAAGTAGGTGAGTGAGGCTCAGAAGAAAACTTAGATGTGGATTCAAATTCATAAGTTTCATTTTATGTGCATCCATACATGTCTAACTTTTAGTTAGGCTCATTTGGCTCATTTTCAATTTTAATTACATCTTTAAGATTAGTGACTATTTTTAATGGCAAGATCACTTATTTCTAGTTACTATCTTCATCAAATAAGACTATTCTATTGATCTGAAATGTGTTGTTTTCAATGATATATTATATAACCTTTGGAGTTCAAACTATAACTTACAAGGATTGTCTTTGGCTAGTGGAGTCTTACCTTTTTTTTATTTTGTTTTAGTATTTGGGAGTAACACAGCCTACCAAACATTATTAAGTTGTTGTGAGGCCAAACATTCTAAAGTCATGCATTATAGGTTTTCTATCAATCCAAGCTTGGATAAGTTGACATTTTTTAAAGAAGGCATAGGGCATCTATTAAGTAGGCACACAACAACATTTATCATTTCTGTCCAAAAAAAATTTAGGTAGATTTTTATCGCATAACATAAATCTAGCCATCTCTGCAATTATTTGTTTCTTCTCTCAGCCATACCATTTTGTTGTTGAAAGTAAGAAATAGTTAGCTGGAAATATATAATATTACTTTCATTAGTAGTTTGTGAATTTTCTAGAAAGGAATCCACTTCCTTCATTATTTCTAATCCTTTTAAGTAAGCTTCTAGATTTTCTTTCAATAATATTTTTGAAGTTTACAAAGGATTTAAAAACCTCATATTTAAAATTAAGAAAATACACTCACATGATTCTTGTGTAATTGTAAATGAGCAACATAAAATATTAGTTTCTTGCTAGAGATGATATTGATATTGGTTCAAAAATATCAATGTTCACTAAGATAAGTAGAGATGAAGTTCTCTAGACAACAACTATTGGAAAAGGGTTGTCTAGAGTTTTTCTCCATAGCACATACATCACAAACAAATTGTGCTATCTTGATTTCAGAGGATAACCCATCTATTATATTCTTATGAGTAAGAAGTTGTAAACTTTTTTAATTCACATGTCATAACCTCTTATGCCACATACTATAAAGTTGTGACACTTGCAATTTTAATATAGTATAGAGATAGTGAGTTATGTTAAGAGAAAAACTTCTATCATATGTCATTTTCATTTTCCAAGTAGGAATTCTAGAGTCTTTATCAATTATGACACAATGTTTTTATTTATGGATAAGTTCATAGACTATTTATTTGGATCAAATTTTCCACACTTAATTAGTTTCAATCTAGGTCTGGAACAAAGACAAAATCATCAATAACCTTGTCTCCTTTTGGAGTGGTAATTTCAACTCTTCCTTTTCCATTTATAGAATAGGGATCACTATTACCCATTTTTACTTGTGAACTTATATTTGAGTGTAGATCCATAAATAAATCAATATTTATAGACATATGATTTGAATAACCACTATCCAAAAACTAAATGTTTGGTGAATTAATAGATGAGTCTGTAATGAAGAAAAGACTTTTCTCAAGAGATTTCTATTTAGTACATAGGGCCTGCTGAAGACCCTTAAGTTTACAATCCTTCATTTAGTAACCAAATCTCTTACAATAAAGGCATTATGGCTTTTCTTTATAATACTACTGCTTTTTTGAGTGATCACTTCTCTTACATATATTATAAAAATGTGTAAAAGATTGGTCCTCTATTTTTAATATGTTTTTAGAAATAGAAGATATACCTTTTCTATTGGCTTTGTTTTCCATTTTGCACACCTTTTGCATTTATCTAGTGTCTTAGTTGAAATTTGCTTGTTGATACACCAATATTCACCTTGGATTACAAGGCTACTTAAGTTTAAGTTTTTTCATTTTTATGAAGTCTTTATTCAAATGAATTTAGTGAACTCATAAGTTCTTGTACACTAAGTTGTGCAAAATTTTTCATCTCTTCAATCATAATCACAATATGATCAAACTTATCAATTAGGATGATACGAAGTTTTTTCACTAACATCTTCTCATTTACTTCTTTTCTATTCATTTTTATTTTATGTCATTTCAACAAACTTTGTGAAGGTGGAGAGAGTATCAATTTCAAGTTATGAAAATCTCTTCTAAGAGATAGTAAATTAGTTGCTCTACTTCTCTTATCTCCTTGAAATTCTCTTTGGAGAATATCCCGAGCATCCTGAAATGTTCCAAATTCTATTATTCTAGAAAAAATAATTTTACTTTACCCCATTTTGAATAAACATTAGGGCTTTCATATCTAATTTCTTATGCTCCTTAAGTGAAAGCTTGACAACTTTACTTTGAGCAATAGGATCTGTTGGTTCAGAAAAAGTCTTCCTTTATCAAATCCCAAACAACTCATGATTTAAAGAGTATTTTTATTTTAACACTCTAAAAATTATAATCTTTCCCTTCAAATAATGAGATCGAGACATATCTAGTTAGATTGATATTTTTTGTTTTAACAATCTAAGAATTAATATGTTTATCAACACTATAAAATCTTTGATTTTGATATTTACTAAATTTGATTGAAATTATTTCATAACTAGCAATCTTATGTCCAAATATTAAGAAATACAATATAGATCTAATATGATCAGAACCTCCTTTTTTTAAAATGAAGAGATCTTGAAGAAGAAGAAGAAGAAGAAGAAGAAACTATAATAAAATATTTTAAAATGAGTGTTTCACTACAACAAAAACCATAATCAATGACGCTTAAAAATCATCATTATATATATATAATGTCGCTTATCGATAGCGTCATCCGCTAGCGTGACATAAAAAGTCTATACATATAATGATATTTTTTTGCAGTGTCGTTGAATCATACCTTGACGCTAAAATAAAGTGTCATTTTTATTAACAATGATGCTTTATTTTAGCGTCAAGGTATGATTCAACGACAGTGCAAAAAAATGTCATTATATGTTGTAGCTATCGTAAATTTTTTTAATACTATGACACTTAGTAAAAGCGTCAAGGAAGATTATGATTTAAATAAATTTGAATTTAATAATTTTTGTAAATATATTTTCACTTGTTATTGTAATACTGCATGCACATAAGAACAACATTCTTTACAATCCATACCAAGAATACAGTTTTCAAGTACAATGGGGAACTCGGACTTCTTACAAATCAAAAAAAAATGTAACACAATTTCAACATTCATTTCTTAAATTCAATTCAAAATTTCTGATATATGCAACCTAATTGTGCCTTAACTCCATAAAACTGGTTCCTGCTAGCCTGCCAAAGTTGAGAGTTAATTTCCAAATAAAGTAACATGCATACAAAAAGATGAACAATAAATACTTACACTTGCAGAAAAAAATATATTATAGAGCATTGGAAAAAAAACAGGAATGATAACAACATATCATAAAAATAATTTATATAAGAATTGACATATACGATTAAACAAATTTAACAACAACAAAAACAAAGTTAGTAGTAATGGATAAAATATAAAGCAAGAGATTTATCAATTATGACATAAAAGTTGATAAATTTTTTTAAAATACAAAACAATAATAATTCATTAAAAACCTAAAGGTGTGTAGTGAGTTTAAAGATCTCACAAAAAACTTGAAAAAAATACTACAAAAACCAATTAAATATCATAAAATGAAAAGTTAAATTACTTTCCATCTTCCCAACACATCAAAAAAACTCGATGAGATGTTATGTAATGTAATTTCAAGTTCTATTTGATTACAAAAAAATAGTAATCCAATCAACATATAGTTTTAGATTCATTAATAAAATATTGGCTGCATGAAAAAAAAATTTGTGCCTTGAAATAATTATTGTGTTTTATAAGGGTGAAAAGGTAATTTACACTGTTGTGGTAAAGTATTGAAGCCAAAAGTCGAAATCACAATTTTTTCCATTGTCAATCTACAATAAAAAATTTATGGTTGACAACATAAATAAAAAATAGTGTGAAAACAAAAAAATTCTAATTACATATTCAAGTTTTGAATATTTAATTGAAAGTAAGAAGTAATAACTTTGATCTCATTAAAAAAATACCTTTATATCACAATAGTTCATGGATCATTCCAAAGTTGGAAGATCTCCTAACTTGACCAAAAAAAAGTTTACCTTTAAACACCTAAGAATCATGCATACAATATACTAACGTAATTCAACATATGAAAATTATAGAAATATAATGAATGTGTAAGGAAAATACTAAAATGTCTTCAAATGATTATGTTGAACAATTTACCTTCAGTCATAGTTTGGGTCAAAAGAGATATAAATTACGAACCTCATTAAAAGTTAATGTTGTAAATCCCAAAATTTGTTCATGCTTCAATACAAAAAGGTGTCCCCAATGCTTTTCAAATCGAGGAAAGTATTAATTGAGTCACCAACATCACCCATTCAGATCGTACTTCATCCAACTCATCTTTTTTGTATGATTCCTTCTCATTAAACTGTTGAAAAGTAAAGTATTATTTTAATCAATAAAATTGGAAAACTAAAAATAACTGATATATTGAGAAACAACAAATCAACACATATCTTTGATGTTAGACATACTTGATCAAGAATGATATCTCTCATATATCTCATCACATAGTATCCACATTCAACACTACCTTGTTGTCTTGGG
Organism: Sapria himalayana; assembly: GCA_029783825.1. Classification (NCBI taxonomy): domain Eukaryota; kingdom Viridiplantae; phylum Streptophyta; class Magnoliopsida; order Malpighiales; family Rafflesiaceae; genus Sapria; species Sapria himalayana. Next base: position 1,928,485 of record JAREIK010003076.1, on the reverse strand, counting down.
CACTAAATGTAAAATAAAATCAATATATATATATATATATATATATATATATAGTTACTTGCAAGTCATATTGTAAAAAATTTAAAATTAAGCAGAAGACACTAAATATTATATTACTCAGTTAATGAGTTATGTACCCCTAGTACAACCCAATTAGGCTCTCTTTTTGATGATATATGTTTAAGCATGGACATTTAATGGAGGTTTTATTTGCAGAATTTTGTATTGCAAATGCAACAAAACATTCAATTCCATCTTCATATTTATTCGATCTTCTATCCTTTGAGATCCATGAATGATCCATTTTTAAAGAAAAAATTAATTCCAATAGATATCACACTTCGAAATGGTAGAACTCATCAACATTCCAATGTTATTCGTTGAGGAACCTCTATTTTATCTGTTAAAAGAAAATTAAAAAATCAATTTAAAAAAATATTTAAATGCATGTCAGATATAAGATAGAAGAGATGAGCATTGTTTTTTTTAATATTGTTGAATTTGTTAACATAGGCAAAATTATTAAAATATAATTTAAAAATGAGAAATTATTTCTCGCAGTAAGTTAGATTCATAGAAAAAAAAATTTAAACAAAAAAATATCATTAAATTATACTTTAAATTAAAGTAAAATATGGAAAAAGTCATTTTATAGATATGACATTAAATGTCTCTAAGTCCTTAGACTAATTGATTTTGAAATAGCATGACTATAGAGCACACATTTTTATAAAAGATAGCCTCATTTTTTTCCATACTTTCACTATCTGATAAATAGAGGACGAGAGAACAAATAGAATAACATGTATAAAAATGACACGAGATAAAAAAAATGAATAATAACCTGCTCAAAGCCAACAACAAGAATTGCCCACTCTTTATCTCATGTAATTAGCAAATAGGACCTTGTAAGATGAACTGGAGACTGAGCCTGAAAATGGGAAATGGAAAAGAAATCATTATAATTCTGTGGCAAAATTGTAGCCTGAAAATAGGGAGCAGATAACTCAACTAAGGCAAAATCACCAACAAAACCAGCACCAACGTCACAAAATCTGCATAGAATGATGGAAACATAACTAATTAAACTTCACAAAATAGCAATACTAAACACGATGCCAAAGATATGATGCATAAGCCATGTACAACTCGACTTTCCACATTTTGTAAATCAAAGCCGTGTAGAAACTGATGACAATAGTAATTGACTACAATTTCTATCTTTCAAGAATAAGAGAAGATCAAATTCAATCATTCCCAAAATGGTAAATAGTCCATGCAATCATTCCCAAAAGGGGTTGATAAGACGTACCATTATATTCTTGACTTGGTTCACTTATATATTTGAGGACAAATGTGTGTATTATTCTATACGAACAATAACTATTTCATATTGTTTGTACATGGTTATTTAAGAATGATGTGAGTTTACTTTATTATATAAAAATCTAAAGTATACTTAATATCTAAGAAGTTTCAAAACTTAATTAAAAGATACTCCAAAATATAATAAAAGTACTTAAAAGTTAAAAGTGACAAATGGAAAGAGTCACTCGCTAAGCATTTTGTCTTCTATTGTGAATATAAATGAATTCATAGATAATTCAAAACTCCATAAAATTCTCACTATAATGATGATGTTGTAAAGAAGAAGAATCATGTGATAATAAAGATGTCCTAGGCCCATGATGCCTCAAAAGAGTCTTCTAATATACTTATAAGCCAAAGTATCGACACTTCTATTTATTTGTTAAATAGAAGTCCAACCACAATCTTAATGCATCTCACTCCAATTGAAGTCTAGAGTTGAAAGAAGCCAAAAAGTAATCATTGGAGAGCAAATGAAAGTTTACATTGCTCTCAAATATCCAAGCATAATAAAAAGAAATTAGGTAATTATCTCATATAATGGGAAATGTCTTCACTCCATCAAGTCTACAAATTTCACTAAAGATAACTCGAATTTCACTAATATTCAACAAATTTGCTCAAAATATATATTTATTAAAATCTCTATAAAAAAAATACTCAAATATGCATAACACAATAGTGAATACATACAAAATATCTCAAAAAAGTTAGTAAATAAAATGTCAAATAATAATTCAAGAAAAAGAAATAATCAGTATAATTCACTACTTACTTGCATGAGGACATTACCATATAGGTTCTTGTTTCTTGGTGAGCATGAATAATATACAATTAATTTATTTTCAAACACAATAAAAAATCACTTAAAAAAGCTCAATGATTGGAGTTTCTAGTAAAAGTTTACTGTGTTGAATTATAAGTTAGAAAAGGCTAACATGGTAGCTGATGAACTAAGCCATGAGATTGAGCTTGATGTAGTCAATAAGTTTCAATATCTATAAAAAGAACATATCAAACAAGACTACTCCAAGATTTAATTTCTCTTTCATTGATATAATATGTCATTGAAGGAAAGATTCTGAAAGATTATGACATAAAGGAGTTACACAATGTCCAATGCCACAATAATGTTGATTCTAGAAGATTCTATAAGATTCTAGAATATCCAAGCTAAGCTTAACAGTATATTTAGGCCCAAGTTCAATTGATGTTCTATAATTTTTAATGTTTGTTTGTTTTTTACAATATAAGAATATGACATAAGGTAGAATTGTCATAAGTAAAATTTATCTATCTGTCATAAGGCAGAATTGTCATAAGGCAGAATTTTTAATGTTTGGGTACTAGAGAGCACTCGAATTGTCATAAGTAAAATAAATTGGAGAAGAAGCTTACATTGAATCATAGATAGAAATGAGAATTTTCAAATCACCACTTTCCTCGAGACGGAATCCCAGAAATAATTGGTGCCAAACTAACAAATGGCCTCGACACCGTGGATTGGTATTCTCCGGCGAAGGAAAAGGTTTCCAACAAAGGCAGCGCTTATTGTGTCAGTTCAGCCCAACTCTTCCGTTGTTCTCTCCGAATTCTCCCTACAAATAGAACTTATAATACTACGTTTATAATACTGCATTTTATGCTAAATTACTCGGAACACGTTCACATTCATTAATTAGGTTAACGATAGCGAATAGCTGATATAATTATAAACTTAATGGAGAAACTTATAATTTGCTGCAAAATATGGCCAATAATTTCGAAGACGCGAGCTTGAACCCGAGATGTTGGAAATGGCCGAATGTGATGAAGAAGAAGCGCAACTCTTTCTAGCGATAGATTATTCAATATAATTAAGTTAAAAATAATATTAAATTTTCACATAATTATATTAAATCACCTTATATTTACATTTTATTTTTATTTCTCTTAGGGATAAATTAAATTTTAACAAATTATATTTTAAAATTAAATATTATTACTTATTTTATAAATAAAAAATGCAATTTAGAATGTATAAATATTTAGATATTTTTTAATTTTATCATAAGTTTCTGTTTATTTTTAATAAATAATTTTGAACTAAAATTTGATAATTTTTTTTAATCTAGAGTAAAAATAAAAATATTATTACTTATTAAAAAAATAAATAAGAAATTTGTTACAAATCTATAAATTCAAAATTAATTTTTTCACATCCATGACACTAATAAAAGTGACAAGGTTTATAATTTTCAGCCCCTTTTTCCTTGGAAATTTTTAAGGAGTTATGCAATTTTCCTAACCTATTAGTCTTAATAATGACACATCTAATAAGTGTCAATAAATGTCTACTTACAAATATAATAATGACATTTTATAAAAGCGTTAAGATATAAAGCGTCATTAATTTTAAGTTTTGTTGTAGTAACAATGACACTTCTAGTAAGTGTCATAAAAACTTAATATATTTTCCAAATAATGACACTTTTAGAAAAGTGTCATTAAATGTCTAATTACAAATAGTATAATGACATTTTCTGAAAGCGTCAAGATATAAAGCGTCATTAATTTGTTGTTTTGTTGTAGTGTTTTCAGCTTGATTTGATACCAATTGTTAGTAATAAAGCTTAAAAAATATGTTTTCAGGAATAATACAAAAGCACAATCAAGATTTTTAAGAACTTGAAAAGAGTAGTAGAAGAAGATGAGAGGAAATATCGAGGAGACAAAAAATAAAAATGAAATAAGACATCCACATTTCCAAAAGTTTACACTTATATACAAAGGAAATAGTTAAAGTAAAGTAGAATAAAATAATTATTTATATCCATATGGGAACACAAGCTAATTTGATCAGTTCAGTTAATTAAAAATATATTTTATTTAAACTTCAACACATAAAGATAAATACCTTTTAGCTATTTCCAAAGATGTTTTGCATTCAATCACGGTGGCCTTTGAATACTTATAATAAATCATATTTGATAGAAAATTCAGAATATTGTAGTGGCACACTGTTATCATTAAACCACTTGTGCCTCGCAGACATGATGAGTTATGGGGATGGCTCTGAAAGAACATAAGTAATGCCTACTTACTTCAATATCAATTCTAGCTTAAGTGTCCAACTCTGATAATTAGTCTTGTACATGTAAATTATATCAATTGGTATCATCTCTGATGATTTGGGTTACTTTTTTTGAGTGCCATCAAGATCATATTTGGAGTTAATCCATGGAATAATAGATCAGCAAATTAACAATCCTACTTCACGATGAAATAATAGATCCCATTTTTTGTAGTTGATGACATCTTATTAGTTTTCTTTATAAAGCTTCTAGTAATATATATTGCTACTTGTTAGTTTAGTTTTTACTTATTCTTTGGTATTTTCATAACTTCATCAGTTTCTTATAAATATTATATGTTATGAATACACTTGTGTTGTTTTTATTTGGAAAAAAGTTGTTGAGGAAAAAAAAACTAAAGATTTATATATGATTATCTTTTATTATTTATATTTTATGCTTGCAAATACTTTTTTAACCTAGTAACTTAATTTTCTATCTTAATCTAGTTTTGACAATCCACTACTAAAAATAGACTGCAAAATATGTAGTTAACTTTAAAAATAAAATTTGTCAAGATTTTCATATATGCATGTCTCATTATTTCTCACAATTTGATTTATTAAATTTAATATTTTTGATTGCCCATCTAGATATTAATTTATTTTAGAGTTTGATTGAATCACCATTAAATCCAAGTAATGAGAATAGATTTCTTATAGATATTAACTAAAAGAATCATTTTTTTTGTAATTCGGCGTTATTATCATTAGGGCCTTAGGGTAGGAGTAAGGCAATCCATGTCCTCACACTTGATGAGTAGCTAGTGCAAATTGAACTCGTACCCCAAAGAAGCATGACTCCAACATCCCACAAATTAGACTACTCATTTTATAAATAATTTAAAATATAAATTATATATCAGCTTTATTCAGATTATATGTTTAATAATCTCATTTTGATATTTGTTAGTTTAAGTTTTATCTATTCTTAGATATCATTCCAACTTGTTTTTTGTTTCAAGAAATTATCATGAGATGTGATAGATTGGTATAATTTATACTTAGCAACATTTTTTAGGAAAGAAACTAAAGAACACATATTGCCATGTTTTGTAATTTATATTTTATGGCCTTGATTACTTTTTAAACCTAATATCTTAATTTTTATTATTACTAATCTCTCATTATCCATTGATACCAATCTCATTTTAGTTGTTTTTTTTTTGTTTTCCTCATTGATGAACCTTTTTAAATATTTAATTTATACTATTCTTTTTATCTCTAATAAATTGATTCGTTGAACTTCATTTTCTATCACATTAGATATATCATAATCATGGTTTAATTTTCATTTAATAAATATCTAATTTTGATTAATAAAATTTGGAACACAATTTTCAAAAAAAAAAATCATTGCAACAAAAAGGAGTTTTGATATTAATCAGAAATAAAATACTTGTTATAAAACTCACATCATTAATATCACATCATTATCAGTTTAATTTTTCTAATAAGAATTAACATCCATCAATGTGATTTATCAATAGCATTTGTTTCAAGTATGATAAATATGACACATCCCCAAAATGTGCAATTATTTGTTTCAAAATCTATTACTTTATGGATTGCTTCCAACACTTTCATATTCTCTCTCTTTCTTTTTTTTCTCTCTCTACATATATATATAGTTCACCCTCCTCTCATCTCACAAACTCAACACCACACTACACTTTGGCTCATATAGGGACCTTATAGCCTCGAGGTTGAAGTAGGTAAGACCTCATCTCAACAACATGATAGGTGATGAGGCAAGCACAATTGCAAGATATATTTGACATTTTGGGATCGAATGCATGTCCACGGACCATTAGGTTAGAGCATTCATCAGATTTTGTAGACCATTATACCATATTATTGATACTTCCATCACTTTCATATAAAACAAAAATTATAACACCTTATAAAATTGAAAGGTGAATAAAGGAGATTCATCAATATTGAAAAGTAGCAAAAATAATTATAGAAAATAATTGGACATATTTTTTTAGAACTCATAAATCTTTATTAAATATTATTGAATTATCATCACATTTAATGAGAGCACCCCTCTAATTCTCAAATCACTTACCAATAGTTGAGAGATACTCTAAATCTAGTAGATTACCTTACTATAAATATTTTTATCATGTTTATCATCATCGATAACCTATTAAACAAGGATGCGAGATGGAGGGAAGAAGAAATTTCTCTGGGCATAATTATTTCCCGAAGAAAAATGAGAGAAGAAATAGGATATGTATTATGCCTACACTAAAGGAGGGAAGTGACATTTTTTACATGGAAAAGTCCACATACAAACCCATGATGAAGTATTATTATAGTAACCAAGTAGGTTACTTTAAGAAAGACTATCCCAAGTGAAATAACTACAAGAAGTGCATAGGAAGAGAGATGAGATATGAAGGGTAGTTGACATTTTTTCAATGGAGGATGACATTGATTTTTTAAGTAATATTAAACAAAATGACAAGGTCATTCATAAGAGTGATTTGGGGGCAAATTCAATAGCCACCTTGCATGTCACTCTAAATCTTGATTGGTTTGTAACATATACATTTGGAGATGATGGATTAGTCAGAATTGGTAGTGATGAGACATTTAGGATATTTGATTTCAGGGATATTTTTCTAGAGACAAATACAAAATATTTGGTATTATGAATATTTTTCTAGAGACAAATACATGATAATAATTGATTCTCAAGGATGGTTAATATTTAGGTGAACATGATGTCCATTGGGATATTTGATAGTATGGATCATAATGAGAAATTTGGTAAAGGCTAATGAAAATTGGTCAAATGGTCATTGACAATAGCATGGATAAAAAAGTAAATTTCTTATATATTACCTAAGCTAGGATTAGCTTGACTTAGTTAAGTGATTGGTAAGAAGTTATAAATACAGATTTTGATTTGCATAGACCCAAATATGTGTGTAGATGATTTTCTTTTTACAAGAAAGTAATCTACACTTATTATCCGAAAGTCACCTAGTGATTGAAGGATATTCAATATGATTATGGAGAGTTATATGACTATGATACATTTATCATCTCATTCGTGAAAATTGAGGATAATCAATAAAGATTTCTTATATACATATTTGAGATAATCAGGATTCTCAAAAGAAGCACTTATGATATGACTTTTATCTAACTACTTCCGGGGATAACATTGATCAAGTGAGAGCTTATGAGTTAGAAATAAAAGTTAAAACTTTTACTTTGATTACTCTCGGGGATCTATTGGATGATGACTTAGAAAAAAAATTGAAGTCTCGGATTGCTATTTGGGTATATTTAATTTTTAAAACTATTTCTCGTATGATGAATAATATATATTTTTTTGAAATATGTGAAAGAAATTGAATTTTCTATGATTTTCTTTTTTAAATGTAAATCAATGACATGTCTTAATCTACCCAAATAAGGTAGAAAAGGAGATTATTGGGTCTACCAATGTTTGGGCAAACTATTTTTTGTTTTTGAGATTGGTTTGAATTTAATTTTTTTAATGATGTGTAGAGGATGTGTAGTGTTCGTGCTGTAAGTTGTGTATGCTCTTGTTAAGGAGATGATTCATGTTGTGCTTGTGTGGAGGAGACTATCCATGTTGTTCTTGTGTGAATGAGATTGTTCATGTTGTACTAAAGTAGATGAAATGATTCATGCTATGCTCGTAAGGAGAGTATCTATGATGTGCTCGTGGATACTAGAAATTCTTTGGAAGAACATCGGATCAAAAAAAATCAAACATCAAGTTAGCAATAAGGTTTTTATAAACACCGAACACTTATAATTTATAGTTTAATTCTTTAAATATTCTATCATGTTGGGACATAGTATTTTCTTGTATGTCCATTTATATTCTACTAGTTTTGGGTAAAATATAACTATTGTTATTTTGGGGTTATATATATATTGGACATAATATCTGTGAAACCTAAGAAAGGCTGTTTGGTATCGATGTCATTTTTGGTAAGTTTTAAAAAGGACAAACATTTGAAAAGATCTAAACCATAATGCCAAGATTAAATAACATTGTTAGTCTGATAAATTATTTCGAAACAGTTCTTTGTTTTCTAGCTTCGTCTCAATTAGGCTCTAATACATATTGGCTAGAAACAATATTAATAAAATTTGGAACAAAATTTAAAGATAATTTTCAATCACGACAAAAAGAAGTTTTAATGATAAATAAGTCAAGTTAAGAAACTAACGTCACTAACATCACATCATTATCAATTATAAATTTTCTAGTAGGATTCAATATCCATTAATATAATATATATATATATAGTTCCACTTCAATTTGGTTTTGTCAATTTTAAATATCAAATAACATTTGCTTCAAATCTGATAAATGTCATTTCCTTAAAAATGTGTAAAGATTTATTTCAAAATCTATTACTCCCTAGATTGCTTTCATCACTTATATATATATATATATATATATTGTTGACCACCCTCTCATCCCCCAAACTCGATACATATTATCATTTGGCTCATATAGGAGTCTCATAGCCCCAAGTTTAGACTAGGTAAGGTCTCATCCCAACAACATGATATGTGGAGAGACAAGCACTCTGATACATATATCCGACATGCCTAAAAATGAAACTCATGTCCTCAAAATTAAATATTCAATCTTCTTTTACCAACTGGATTACCATATTATTGATGTTTCCAACACTTTCATGCGAATAAAAGGGATAAAATATAATTCAATTTAATTGAGATTTTAATATAGAAAAATATCAAAAAAAATTAATTATACGTTATTGAATCATCATCATATTTTAATGATAATGATTGAACAAAAGACATTCAATAATATTGAAAAGTAGCAAAATAACTATAAAAAATAATTTAACTTATTTAGAAAGTCATAGAATTTAATTGAATTTTATTAAATATTATTGAATATCATATTTTTTTTTCCTAAGAAATTACTGATTATTAAGATGAACAAATAAATCAACAACATCAAAAATTTATCTTTGAAAAAATGTATTTTTGAACATAGCTTAATTATCATGAAATATAATTAAATTAAAATCAAATATATATTTAGTGATAACAATAATGTTTGAATCATTATATTTCATTGAAATTTTACTAATATCATTGATTTATTATTGAATTTTTAATATATATGTGCGTGTTTATATATATATATATGATTGAATACGTACCAAACATGATGGTATAGTAGTCAAAAATTTGTTATATATTATTATCAAATTCAACAAATTTTTTAGAAATCAATGAATAATCATATTTGCTTGCTCAATTTACTATGAAACTCATTTAAGGGTATATATTTATATATATATTTTTTATGTTTCTTTTTGAAAGAGTGAGCAACTGAGCATTTATATAAATAATTGTGACTGCTGAGGTTTTTGTACTATTCCAAATATGAGAGATGGACTTCACCATTCGCCGGAGCGAAAATAAATGTTTATAGAGTGATTTTTATATTTTGAGAGATAGACCTGTAAAACATAATGTGATTTTGTTCAAAAATTTGGTAAAAAATTGATGAAAATGATCTCGAAGTGGTAATTTCTATTTTCTTCCAGTGCTGTATCTGTTACCCACCAAGTCACCAACAGTGATCGATTAAATCCTCGCAATCAACCCGGTTCTGCGATAAATCCTATTCGAGGCAGCTACGCTGCGCTTGCGGATCGAGTCTCTTTTTAATTGCTCTATAATCTCTACCAAACCATTACATCTTTAATTCGTTGATATCAATACACCTACACCAACTGAAACCCTGTGCTATTTACTGGATCATTAGAAGAACAGGCATCATACATACCAGATCTAGACCGCAAAATTACTAGAAAGAAAGGCCCAAGTAAACTCAAGTAAAAGATGGCAAATTTATATGTGCAGGCAATGCCACCTGCGGATCTGAACAGGAACACTGAATGGTTCATGTACCCTGGGGTTTGGACCACATACATACTTATATTGTTCTTTGCTTGGCTTCTTGTTCTATCTATTATTGGATGTTCTCCTGGAATGGCCTGGACCATTGTCAATCTTTCGCATTTCCTTGTATGTTATATTTCTCTTCCTATCTGTTTTATGTTTTTTTTTTTCTCTCCGATGAATCTATATTTTCGTTTGGACATCTTGGTGGGTACTTTATAAATTGTTTGTTATAATGCCTTTTATTGTTATATGCCTTCTACTTGTCACAACGTTTCCTCTGCTAAACTTTTTTATTTTGTTTTTTTTTTTTGAGAGAAGAGTGCCCAATGGTCCACTCGAGCATTCAAAAAGGGCTATTCGAGCATTAAATAACCAGGAAAAAAATTGAAACGCAAGCAATTAACTCAATCACATCAATAGATTTTCATCCACTATACCAATTCACATTTATAACTCTTAACAGGACTTCCAATTCATTCTGAATTGTTTTCATCCAGGTATACATTATTTCAACGGTTTGTAGTACTCAGTGAGATTCTCATGGTAGAAAATGACTAGAAAAGTTGGTAATTGAGGAAAGTAGAGATGTGGAAACTAAGAATGAGCAGACAACCATGTTACAATTTAGGTAACTGACAGAGGTGATAAGCATTGATTGAGCAATAGGCATTGGATTGTGGCTTTCCTAATGCGAAAATCAAGAGAGCTCTACGATGACAAAGCAACATAGAATTATCAGAATGTATTGTGACTTCTAATTAACATCAATCAGTACATAATTTGAAGTGGGCACGAGTAGAGGTGTCAAACAGAATGGTGGTCTGGCCATGCCGGGCATGACGCAAGAGGGCACGGAATGGGAACCAGAATGGTGGCTCGGCTTGGCATGGTTGGCCTGCTAAGTGCCGGGCCATGCTTAACTTGGAGCAGGCCATGCTGGTTTGAGATGGTTCATGCCAGCTGGATTCGGTTCACTTTTTTTTTGGCCTTTTGGGGATGCTCGTGCCTCACTTTTAAATTTAAATATAAATTTAAAATTTAAATCACGATGATGTGATCGTGACTTAACATTCTGTTTTGTTCGGCTAAAAAGAATTAAAAATTTCTTTTTAATTTCAATAAATAATTAAAGAAACAAAAGCATAATATAAATAATATGTAAATCATATTGAAAAATATAACTATTAAAAATAAAATAATAAAAAATCTAATCTAATATTTAATACATAAATAGTACAATAATCAAAATAAAATAAAATAAAATAATGACAAAAAAACAACTATTTGACTGACATAGTATTACTATCATATGATGACATGAATTAAAATATATATGAAGATGTTGCTAGTGCTCTTATTATTCTTAATCATGTCTTATGAATTTATTATTTTTCATCAAAACTTGTGTTTTATCTTGAATGTTTTATCTTGAATCTTTCTATTGTTTTATGTATATAAATGTATTTATGATATTTGGTTATAATCTTGATTATTTATATGAAATAATATTAGTTATCATAGAAAAAATAGATTCTAATACTATACTAGATATTAGATGTGTTAGTAAATTATGTGTCATCTTAGATAGCATGAGATAGATGAATATATATAATTTTTATTATAATAAAATATCTAAATTATTATTATCATTATATGATTGGATGAAATAATAATTGATATTTAAGTATTAAGATAAATTATTATTATCCAATAAACCATCTCATTATTTGTTTATTATTAATTGAATGAAGAAATTATTATCTTTGAATATAGTGTCAATGTTCATATTCAAACCTTGCAACTATCATATTTAATATTATAATATGTAAATAAGTTAGTTATATTTTTATGAATGACCCAGTTAGGTTAGTGTTTTTGGGTTATGCACGTTGATATGTATGTCAAACTATTTTCTACCCATTCCACCTTAATTATATAATTCATATAAATAACAAAATAAATAGAGTTAAAATGAAAGATTAATATTTTAAATATTTAGTTTTAATCTTAATAACTATGATACTAAATATAGAGATACTTCTATACTTATTAAACATGTTATTAATGCCACATATGTATTTAAGTGTAATGTTAGTAGTGAAAGTATATACAAACAAACATATATTTGTCATGTTATAAAAATTTTTAAAGAATTTTTTAAAAGAAATTTTTGTATCATAGCCTGAATCATCAATAATGAGTTCATAATTCTTACTATTGACATAGTTGTATATTATATATTAGTAGCTAACATTTAACTCTAATTTAATATATGTATAATTTCAATAGTATTTGATTTCTATTTGAATTTTTTTTAGCTCGATAGACAAATATAGGTTGTTAATTTTTGTTATTTATTAGGTGTCCTAAGTTATTTTAGTGAATTTCTTTTTTTTTCAAATGTTAAAAAAATAATTTGTATTTATGTCTGTATTATGAGATTAATTATGAAATATTTGCACCTAACATAGAATATCTTACCTAATAATCAATTTTTAATAATTCTAACAAATATACTAAAATTTATTTTATTATTAGAAGTATTATAAAAATAATTTAAAATATTTTATTTTGAATTTTATATTTTCTAAAAATTTATGTCGTACACTCATGTATGACAAGTTTATCATGAGGATGTAGAATTTAAAAAAATTCTAAATATTTTTTTATTAAATTTTTATTTAGAGTTTATATAGTGGGTGGTATAAATAAAAAAGTATTAATATGATTAGTTCATGTATCGAATGTCATAGATATTATTCAATTAAAATTTTTAAATTTATTAATTATTAATTATTTTTTTAACTTATAATATTTTATGATGTTATTCATATTTGTGGACTTATGAATCCTATGATAAAGAAGTTGGAAGTAGATCAGCATAATATTGACAATCATATGATCCTTCAAAAATTTAATTGGAAGATTCATAATTATAATTAGTTTGCCTATATTTTTTCTTTCAAAATTATTATAGTATATGAAGGGGGTCAACGAAGCAAATTAGATTCAGCTTGAAAGATTTTATCACTAAGTTGAGTTTATCTCGAATCTAATATATTATATTTTTTTGGTGTATTGATCGGCATATTTTTTTAGGTGTCTAGTCTTACATTCACTCCTATATGTATATATTTTATTATTTTAATAATATATATTATGCCAATTCTACATTGACACCCATATAATTTTTATTTTTTATTATTTTAAAGTGTATCCATATTACTAATGTCTATCTAGTTTTTTATTTTTTAGGTGATAAATAAGTTTGAGTTGGGGTCATTAGAGAAAATATAGTTTTGGTTTTGAATCTTTTGGTAGAGTTGTCATTATTATTTACATATACTTCAATATTATATTCATTATGATTAAATTTTCTATGATATTTTTTTAATTATTTATATTTTTAAAATAAATTATGAAACTAAAAAAAAATTAAATTCCACAAAAAATTAAATAACAAAAAGAAGTATCATTATCATAAACTATTATGTTATAAGCATTGAACAATTGTTAAATTTAATCTCGAGGTAAGTTACATAGGCACACCCATACCACTGTCTATGCCATATACGTAAGTATAAATCATAACTATTCTTTAAGTAAATAAATAAATAAATAGTTACATAAAAAATAATATATCAAATAATAAAATTTAAAAAGAGGAGAGTTAGAAAGAAAGACACAAAAGAGGAGAAAAAAAATTAGAATAAAATTTTTAAATTTTATTTCTCTATTTATAGAGAGAGAATTAAAAAATATTTAAAAATTATTATTTTTTTATTTTTTTGATTTTTTAATGATAAATGGCCAGCATCATAACAACCATCATATGTAATCTGACGACTATTATAATATTATTAAAAAATTATTTTTTTTTTATTTTTTATCCCACAGGAACAATGCTAGGTGTGCCTTATTGATATTCCTTTCAGTCCATTCCGTGAAAACACAATAGGAAGGATAGGGGAGGCTGCTCGCCAAATTGTGATCAATCGCATAAGCAGAATCTAGCTTACATGGCTATTTAAAAAAATATTTTGTTGTGGTTACCTGACGAGGCTAGACTCGTGACTTGAGACTCACTCATAGAGGTGTCAAATGGGCTGTGCCTTGCTGGCATGACCCATTTTTACGTTTCCTAGTCAGGCTACCTTGTCGTGTAGGGCCCGGCCTCACATGAAAGTCGTGTTGTGCCCACAAATTAGGTGTTCCCATTAAAAATCATAGGTTTCAAATATGTTGTTTCGTGTCAGCATGATCTATTTTTACTAGGCACGGTCATGTCTCTGTGTCATGCAAAACATGGTACATGAATTACCTAGCTGGTCCAACACGACACATGACATGGTTGAGTGCAGGGTCATGTCAGATCTTCCCTGTAAAATCTATTGTGTGAAAACGCAACGGGTGGTCGGCTTATGTGACCAGTCAATTACAATCGGCCACATAAGTATGATTCGGCTTATATGACCGAATTTTTTTTTAAATAATAACTTGCCCTGTCAGGCGGTAACTCGACGAGATTTAACTCGTGATCCTTAGTTGATCCCTGGTCTCTACATCGACTAAGGGTCAAAATTTTAATAGATTTTATTCTATTAGAAGTTTATTTTTATTTTTTGATATTTTTAATGGAAATACCTAATCTGTGAGCTACCCTAATCTTTTTAGCCTCTATGTAAGAGGCTCTCTTGTACGTTATTTTAAAGATGAATTAAGCTGAATAAATATATTTTAGTTTTTTTTCTCATTTTATTCAAGATGATATCAGAGTAATGTTTGAGCGTAAAAGATTATGTATTAATTGTTTTTGTGCTTCCTCTCCTATTGTCGTAGACCCACTATGTATATAGAAATAAAAAAATGGGTGAACAATTTCACAATAGTGCATTTATAGTGCACAACTATGTGATATTATAGTGATTAGAGATTGAAAAAACTTTCAATTCAAAAGAAAAATAATGATTCTTATGCCAGCCCATGTGTTCCGGGTTTTTTTTTTTTGTGGGTTCTCCTACTATGATTCTTACTTGAGAGGATTATGTAGAATTTTTTACTAATATGAAAATAATAACACTTAATCTTTTTTAGGATCATGCTAAGTTCTCCCATCATGTCATGTTGACACAATCTAGTTTGTTGTCGTCCAAGCAAGTCATTGTGCCTGGTTGGCACACCTCTGGGAGGGCAACTCGGCATGAATTAGTGTCTTGCTAGCAATTTAGGTCATGTTGGGTTAGCCTAGGCACAAGCTACTGGATAACTTTTGTTCTACTAGACCTGAACTAGTTGAACTAGACCATATTTTATTTTTTATAAAAAAATGATGCATGATTTTTATGCACCAACTGGGTTCATAATTTTTGCTTGATCAGGGGCATGATCAGAGCACATTTTGTCACTTGTGCCAAATTCAGCCTATGCACACTGGTTTTGTGGGTTCTACCATCTCGCATGTTTTTGTGGTGAATGTGCTAGACCCCATGGCCTAGCACAACCTGAGCTATGTCATTTTGATGTTTCACATCTTTTCTTGACACAAGTATAATTTATGAGTCGCACTGTAAAATTTTGGAAAGTGATTGAACATTGACTAATAAGAGTAATAAGAATTTCAAAGAATTAATTTGGATTTATATCAGATATATCTATTATGAATGCTATTTACTTAATCAAATAGTTAATCGAGAAATATATAAAAAATAAGAAAGACATGCATAATATTTAAGATACTTAATATGGTGGATATTATATTAAAAAAATATAAAATGTCTATATTGAGCTATTTAAGGACATATATGAAGGAGTGATATCCATAGTTAGATTGATTTAAGATATCACTTATGAGTTTTTAGTTGGTAGAACTACATGAATGATCATCACTTGATTATTATTTTTTTGTGTTAATTATGAATGAATCGATAAAAGATAATTAAAAAGACATTCTTTAGTATATGCTATTGTAGATGATATATTATTAGCTAATAAGATTGAAGAAGATTTATGTGGGAAGTTAGAAATTTGGTGGGTTGTACTTGAGTCTAAAGGGTTGTAAGCTTAGTCATAACAAGACAAAATCTTTGAAATATGAGTTTTAAATTTTAATTATGCTAAGAGTAATAACAATGTGATAATTAAAATGAGAAAATAAGAAATATTAAATATTTATCATTTTAAGTATCTAAGTTCTAGTATAAGTAAATATTGTGAGATTGATGAGGATGTATCTTATAGGATTAATATTGGATAAACCAAATAAAAAAACACACTAAGGGTTTTTTGTGATAGATGAGCATAAAATAAATTAAAGAAAAATTTAATAAAATATTTATAAGTTCAGATCAATCATGCTGTATGAAAGTGAATATTGGGCGTTTAAGAAATAATATATTCAAATGATGATGGTAGTACAAATAATGATGGTAAGATGAATGTAAGACTAGAAATAATAAAATTAAAAATAAGATTATTAGAAAGAATAAATAACTCATATAGATGATAAGATAAGAGAGAAATGATTGAGATAGTTTTCTCATGTCTAACATAGACCTACTAGTACATTGGGTAGTAATTAGAGATAGATATATGAGAAATTAAATATAAATTATAAATAAGAGTTTATATTTTAAGGGTTGAGGGTAGATAATTTTTAATATAATTGATTAAAAAATATTATTTATATAGTTGACTCCAAGTAGTTGAGATAAGATTTTGTTGATGTCGATTAATTATCATACTAATTTTACTTGGATTTTTTAGATTATAATTTTTTTTATTTTTTAATTATAAATAATAGAATTAAAAATTAATTAAATAAAAATATAAGTTTATAAAGAGTGATAATGTCCTAGAGTTTATGTTTGATAACTTTTATAATTTTTGTACTAATTAATAAATCATATATCTAATTTTTTGTTCTATCAAATCTTTATAACATAAGATTGTAGGAAAAAATTTAATATTTGATTGATATAACTAAAATAATTTTTTATGATAGATGTGCTCTAAGATATTTTAAGGGAGCTAGGGCTTTAACCATAAATAATCCGATCAATCACAATTTTTCATATTTTTTATTATCATATGTTTTTGTAAATCTTTTATTTAAAATGAAAATTATTTAATTTATCTTCTAAAATTTTTAAAAATACTTAGTTTATTTAAGATTTTTAGTAGGGTGTAATAAGATGATATATAGATTGATAAATTTATATTTCTTAGCTACTTTAGTATTCAAAAATGATATATGTATTATTCGTCTGAGATTGTTGAAATACTTGTTAGCATTAAATTTTTTTTGGGCAAGACTAATTTTTTAAAAAAACTAAGGAAGGTAATGATTTATAATGACTTATCTTTTGAGTTATCACTGTAATTACTTATCTTTTGAGTTATCACTATAATTACTTATCTTTTAAGTTATCACTGTAATTACTTATCATTTGAGTTATCACTGTAATTACTTATCTTTTGGGTTATCATATGTGTCAATATGTGAAGAACATGTTAATTTTGAAAAGAGTGAAGTTTTTTGAAATAATGAATTTTTTTCTAGTCTAAAGGGGCTGTTAGCTCTAGAGGTGTCCAATGTGTTGGGCTGCCCAGGCTTGGTCTGTGGCACACCCCATGAGATCCAGCCCACAGCATGGCTCAACACCACCTGGCATACTGCTGGAACATTGCCTGGAACAAGGGCAGCATGACATGATTAGTAAAATTATCTTTTTAGTAGGCTGTTAGCCCCTGGCATGGCTCTAGACGTGCAGGACTATAATTTTTAGTTTGTGTGCCACAAAAGATGCAGCATGACATGATCCAACACACTAACTTTGGCCTGATTAGTAAAATTAGGCTAACATAGACCTAACTTAGGATAACCTTGAACATACCATAATTGCTTGCTTAGTTTATGAGTTGATTCGAACCATAACTTTAAATGAGTTTGTAGTTGAAAATCTGATTAATATGAATTATGAGTTGATGCTATGAGAAAAGAATATATGTAATTTATTTATAGAGGGCCATAAAAAGTTGGGCCACCACCACCCAATATTTTATGGATCATGTGGGCCTAGAGGTGTCAAACGGGCCGGCCCAGCACGGCACGGCCCGTTTTTCACGTGCCCAGCCGTGCTGCCGTGCCGTGCCGGGCACGGCACGGTTTTTAAAATTCGGGCACGGCACGGCCCGTGGGCACGGCAAGGCCGTGCCGTGCCGTGCCGGCCCGCTCGGGCACGGGCGCACGGCAAGGCAGGGCAGGCGGGGCGGGGCGGGTCGGGTCTGTTTGGACCCGACCCGCGGTCTTTTTACCGGGGGCGGGGCCCGGTTGGGTCACGAGTCACGACTCAGTGAGTCGTGACCGTGAGTCGTGACTCGTGACTCGTGACTCGTGAGTCGCGACTCACGAGTCACAACTCAGGCACGCGGGCCGACGTGCCGTGCCAAGGCACGAGTCGTGCCGGGCCAGGCACGGCACGGCACGTGGTTCGTGCGGACGGGCCCGGCACGGGCCCGGGCACGGGCCCGGGCACGTTTTTTTATCGTGCCGGGCCGGCCCAGGCACGGCCGAACCGTGCCGTGCCTCGTGCCGGGCCGGGCCGGCCCGGCCCGTTTGACACCTCTATGTGGGCCATCATGGCCCAACATGTATTTAGGAGAGGGCAGCTTGACATAGACCATTGGCTCATAGGCTGCATGGGTCTTATTGGGTGGTGCTTGGTTGGGCCACAACCATGCATAGGCCGTGCTTGGTTAGCATGACTCAAACCCAACCTAGCCTGTGTCATCTTCAGGCTAACCTGGGTTGGTCATCCAAACCGAAACCAACATGAACAGGTTGTCATGCTAGGGCATGTTTACTTGTATGTTTTGCTGCATGCAGGCTAGACATTGGCAAGACACTACCCCATGGATGCCACATTCTAGTATGAACCCGTGCCATCTTTTGGTATTCTGGGCCATGCCATGGGCAGGGTTTGTGCTGCCCTATTTGTTTGCCACCTCTACTTGTTTAGAATGGAGGAATGTTTTTTGAGATACTGAATGTTCTTGTTGCTAAGTCTTTTGATTTTACTATTTTAATTACTTTTTGGATGAAATAAATAATACGTACTTAAATATGCTATTAAATATGTTTTATTTTGCTCATGTTTTCTTATTTATTTTATTTCTTTTAATATTGTTCTTCATAATATTATGATATTCTAGTTTTATTTTGAGTCATTATCTCAATAAAGATGACTTCATAATACAGTGGAATAATATTTTATTAATGAGATTTGATATTTAATATTTTAAATTTTGGAAATATCTATTAATTGTTGCAAATGAGTATTCACTCATAGTTATGATGATAAACTAGATTGTTTGAATGTTAACCTTGTTATGAAATAGTTCACTTATATCTTAAAATTTATAGTCAAAATATTTTTCTTCAGTGATCAAGATTATTTTTGTTCGTGTAATTATTTTTCTTGCAATTATTCACAGATGAATGATATGTTAGTTAAATGTGAAAAAAAAAATTATTTTCAATGATTTTGAGATATATATGGAGCACTCATCTTATTTTTGAAATTGAATAAAGTATCTATATATGATTTGTTGATTTTGAAATGTTTTATATGGTCTAAAATGATTATTGAGTGCTTGATTTGCTCATTTTTTAGTAATAGATATTACATTTGTGGTTTGTATAAGTTTGTTACAAATTATCTCTTATTTGTTTAAAAAGTTAAAAATATAAGATTATTTTGTTAATTATATCTGTTGATGAAATTTTTATTATGTAAGATGATAAATTGAGGATTATCAAACTCAATGAATATCTTTAATTATAATTTCATGCGAAAGATTTTGAGAGAGATATTATCTTGGGTTTGAGATGATATTTGGTTGTTTAGGTATTATATCATCATAAAAGAGATGTACTTAGAGTACTATATTAGAGATTGGCCTTTCGGGTTATACTCTCGAAGTTAGTCTTTTGAGCTAGATATTAATTTTTTGTTTGATATTAGTCTTTTGATTGATTCAAATTCTTTTAGAAAATAATAGAAAATATAAACTATCTAATTATTACTTTATTAAATATAACCTATTTAGTTAATATATTTAGTTATTTGTCATATCTTTCATGATATGTTCGTTTTAATATATATTTTCACATATTTTGACATGTAAAAAAATCTTGAGGACTTGACATATATTTGATAATTATGGGACAATGTGGGAACCCGAGCCCTGATGTGCTGGCATGGCAATGTGGGAGGTAGGCCCTACATGGCCCAATGACATGACTTCCTCACCTAGGTATGCGTGGTTATGCTTGGTAGATCATGAGACAAGCATCCCATTGCTTGCCCATGGCACTAGGCCACATATACTGGCCAGTGGACACTGGGCAGTGTCATAGTGGCCCATGGCATTCCTCATGCTCCTGGTTGGCACTGGCCATTTAGGCAGTGCTGTGCGTCCAGGTTAGGCCACTCTACTATCAATGCCATTGGCTTGTCAAACAGTCCCTAGTGGCCACTACCAATGGTTTTAATTAAAATTTTACAGCCAGTGGCCACTGAGTGTGGGGTCATGGGCACTGACTTTGTTTGACAAAGTTTGTCTTAAAAAATTAAATTTTTTTAAAATTTAAATATTAAAAATAAATTTCATTGCATTTGTATATAAAAATAAATAAAATTCATAAATCAATAAAAAAATATATTCATTTTTAGTCTAAATTTTATCATGATATTACAAAAAAAAAATAAAATAAAAAATTATAAAAGTATGATAAACAATAGTAATTAGTAATAATACGTATTCTCGATATCCTCAATATCGTGTGAGTTATCATTTACTAGTAATTTTTTTACTTGATTTTGAAAATTCATCAATAAATTTTTTTTGTTCTTTAAGCATGATAGTGTTTCTATGATATTTAGTTATGATATTAATTTTTTATTTGAAGTAATATTCATAATTTTATAACAAATAGATTCTGATGTTATGCTAGATACTGTATAATGGTAGTAGATCTCGTATCATCTTAAATAGTATATTATATATATATATTCATATGATTTTTATTAACTCAATATATATAAATTCTTAATATTAGTATGTAATAAGTTGTAGTAATTGATATCTAAGTATTAAGATAATTCGCTCCTATATGACAGACTATCTCATTATTTGTTCATAGCTAACTAAATAAAAAAATTATTTTCCAATATGAAGTTCATGTTCATATTCAAAAGCTCGCTAAAAGTATTATACTTAGTAATGTAATATTTAAATATATTAACTAATTGCTCGTGAATCTTATTATTTGGTTTTTCTATTTAGTTCATGTATGTGAATATATATTTTAATATGTTTTTATCTCTTTTACCTTAATCTTATGATACATACAAGGAATTAGACAATAAAGAAATAAAATGGAATTCACATTTTAAATACTTACTTTTCATCTCAACTATCATGATACAAAGTATAATATTCTTCATAAATTAGTTAAACGTATTACTTATATTACAAATGTACCTAAGTGTATGTGGTGAGAGTGCACACAGTCAAATACGTGTTCGACGCATTATAAAAAAATTTTAGGAATTTTAAAAATTTTTTTTTTTACCTCTCAGTGTGAATAGGCAATAAGAATTTTTTTATTTTAATTATTGATGTAATTTGATATAATGTGTTTAGCTATTACAAAAAATTTACATCATTATGTATAATACAAATGATATTTGATATTTATTTTAAATTTTTTTAGTCCCATTGATGAACATAGAGGAAACTCTCATTGTATGTTAAATATCATAAAGTATTTTAGTTAATTTTGTATATTTTATAATATAGAGAATTGTTTTTATTTTTGTTTGCATTATTAGGTTAATTATGTGACATAAATTTAATATAAATAATAATACATAAAGGCTCATCTTTAATAATTTTTATAAATATATTAATTATGATATTGTTATTTGAAATATTATTGATTATAATACTAAAAATTTTATTTTGAATATTGTATTTCCTAAATATTCTTGACAGTCACCATCATGAGGATGAAAAATTTTATGAATTCTTAAAATTTTATATTTAGTTTTTACTTAGAATTTATATAGTAGATGGTGATGTATGTGAATGTAGTGTTATTAGGACTAATCTAGATGTTGGATATTATAGAGGCCACTCAATTATATTTTTAAAGTTTGTTAATTATTAATTATTTTTTAAAATTTTATGTATTTTATTATATTATTTCTATTAGTCGACATAAAAATTTTATGATAAGTGAATTAAAATTAAGTTAGCATAATATAAACTAGTTTAGGATTCTATTAAAATATAATTGAAAGATCCATGCTAAAAATTAATTTCGCAATGACTTATCTTCCAAACTCATTAGGGTAAATAAACATGATTAATGAATTTAAAGTTGACCTAATTTTAAAGATTGTCGCTCATTTAGGATTACTTTGGCATTTAATACACGATGTGTTTTAGTCTATTGATTGACACATTCCTTTAGATGATCATTGTCACTAGTATTTGTACATGTATATATTTTTTTATAACGTATCACATATATCGTGTTGAATCTTTTTTGATATATATAGATTTTTTTTTAAATTATGTTAAAGTGTATCTACACAATTAAATTGTTTTTTATTTTTAGGGTTTTTAGGCTAATGAGTTGATATCACGAGAGATTTGTTTTGATCTCGGACTTTTTGGCTGGGTTATTATTATTATTATTTATTTTTTGATCTTATTTATTTTTATAATATTTATTATGTTATTTTTTAATCTAGGAGTCTAGAAATAGGAGAGTGAGCAATATTTTTTTAATTTTTTACATGTTATTGTTAATTTATTTTTTATCTAATAAATATTAATTAAAATAAAAATATATACAATGTAATGTGTATCTTTATTTTATATGAGCAACAATTATTTTTTCACTTATTGGCTCCATCTCATGTTTGCACATCAAAGTCGTAGCATGTCACTAAAATTGTTCTGTTGCTCTGCTAAATTAAAACTTTAAATATAAACATAATTATGGGTATATGGCACTATAATATTATTAAAAATTTATAAAAAAAGGAGTGTCAGAAAATGAAATGAAATTATAGTTAAACTGTGAAAAATAAAATATATCAATATGTTATTTATATAATTTTTTTATGATATAGATTCGACGTTATTGGATTTCACCCAAAGAGTCATTAGATAAAATTCAATAGCTAAAAAAAAGTAAACTTATTTATTATTATTATTATTATTATTTTTTTGGCCAATAGAACATCAAACAACTATGTCATGTCTGCTATCCTCTGGCACAGGTTCATGCTTTTTTCTTGTTTCGGCATGCCTAGCATGTGGGTTGTAATCAGCATGACATGAGGCCCATGAGGCCCATGAGGCCTTGGCAAGGCACAATACAACATGAGTCGTGCCATGTACCAACATGAATTAGGTCTAGGCATGGCTTTGGACCATGCCATGTTGGTCCTGGCATGGCTGAATTATGCTGTATTGTGGGTCGTGTTTGGGCTATATATCCCACTTGACACCTCTAAATTTCAGCTTTTAGTTGGACATTATTTAGTGCATAGAAAATTAAGATATAAACAATAATCTCTGGATCTTGGGTAGATTTAGAATGCATGATGAATATAATTAAATATGAGATTCTTTTTGTCGAGATACTAAATTATATTAGATTTATAATTATCTTTCTCACTATTCCATACTGCGATAATAAAATAATAAGATATCTAATTCTTGATTTGGTGTTTTCCAAGTAGACAATGTACTTAGAGGTAAATTGTTCTTATCCAAGAAAAGATATATAATATGATTATAATCATATCATATATCCATATAGTAGATCAACTTGCATATCTATTTTCAAAGTTCTTGTAAAAATCTTAGTTTATTTTTCTTAAGCTAGTTATTTTATATATTTACATACCAGCTTAAGAGGGGTGTTACAATTTCTTTTTTTTTTTATTATAATAATATAATACAAAAAACATAAATTCAATAATATTCTAAGTTATTAATGTATTAAATGCCTTTATATAATGATTAAAAGTGATTAAGTTTATCTATATATCGAGTGCTCCCAACAAAAATACAAAAAATAAAAAATAATCAAAAAGAAAATTACAGTACTTCAAATGAAACTAGTGTGTACAAATACACAATACCAATCTTGGAAGAAAAAAAATAAATTATTTGAATGTATGTTGAAATAATAATTTTATTATGAATCTTCTCACTTAGGAAGATGTAATTCGCTTCTATGTTCTTTTTATGCTCATAAAATATTGGATTATAACTTATATGCCTTGTTAATGCTACTTGAAAATCATAATAAGCAGTAGTGAGCGAAGAGAGTTCACACCTAATCTTCTCAAACTTATAACACATTCAAATTAATTTACAAGTAATTTCTGTCTGACAATCGCTTTGAATTCTGCTACCACACTATATCTTAACATAATTGTATACACTTTGTTTTTTTAAGGGATAATTATCTCAAAGAAAAGTATAAAAAACTATCATAGATTTCCTCTAAGTGTACGTTGGTGTCCTGGAGATTATATAGTCCATAATCATTGAAAGAGATTTCAAGTCCTGAATACTTTTTTAGATATCTCAATGTGTGTAGAATTGTATCAAGGTAACCTTGATAAGAAGAATCTAATAAATAACTAGTTATATTTATTACATATGTTATATTTTAGTCTGATCATAGTCAATTAATTAATTTTTTATGTAATTTTTTTATAAGTGGTAGAATTAACTTGTGAGTTACATTAAAAATGAAATCAATACATGAATCAATATGAATATCTATTAGAAGATAACCTAAAAGATTAATCTCTGTAAGAGTATCAAATGCATATCTTCCATAACAATTTTAATATCACTCATAAAATAAGTGATTTTTATGCTAAGAAAGTATCTGAGCATCTCAAAGTTTTGTCTAAAATTGTGCATGAAGGTACTTCATGAATTGAGTGATTTTCAACTTGTCATCTCTTATAATTAGAATATTATCTATGTAGATAAATAATAAAATAATCATGTCATACGGATTCTCCAAAAATAAAAAAAAAATAATTAGTAACTTGTTTAATCCAAATGAGGTGATTGCCTATGAAAACCTAGCAAAGTAGTCTCTCAGTGATTGTTTTTGATCATATAATATTTTTTTTAATTTGCTAACTACATTTGACTATAATGCTTGAAACCCATGTGGGCATTCCATATATTCTTTATCAAAGTTACCATGAAAAAATATATTCTTTACATTTAATTGATATATTTTTCAATTATGAGATATTGCAAGAAAAATAAAAATTCATATAAAGATCATGTTAAGTATTGGAGAATAAGTATCTTAATAATTAATACCAAATATTTGGATAAAGCTTTTTCTTCTAAATCTCTCCTTTTGATGATCTATTTTTTTATTTGGATTTGTCTTCACATTTAATATTTATTTGCAATTGACAATATATATTTCTATAAGTGGTGATATTAGTTCTCAAGTTTCATTAGAGTGGAGTATAAGCATTTTTTTTTATTATGATCTTTTATTATTCTGGATGAGATAATATTTTAAAAGGAGACTCGAATGTCCTAGTGTTATTAATAGATAATAAAAGAAAAAAATGAAGGAATATTGTGAGAATATGATAAAAAAATGAAAAAGCGTCGAATACAATTTTTTTTGTCTCTCCTGAAGAGCAAAAAGAATGTCAAGATTAGAGGGATTGCTTGTAGGATCATTTAACTCATTGGTAGGCTTGTCTTTAATCTAAACATGCTGGGTGTATCTTTTTTTTCTGGTATATACTCTTAAGTTTTGGGTGGTTAAATGTTTTAGTTATCGACTTAAAATGTGTCTATACTAGTAAAAACTTGTAGACTACACTTTTATATAGACTAGGCTAGACTTAAAAGGAGATCTTCCTATTCAAGAAATCGTATACTCTTTAGAATCAATGTGAATTAAATTTGTTAGTAGATATGATGATTCAATAATAGTAATATCATACTGAGTACCAATATACTCAGATGTAGTTGATAACTTTCTTTATGAAGTGACTGCCTATAAAATTCTTGTAAACTAGACTCAATGAATATTCTTGATTATACAATGTCTTCTATAATTCGTTGCTCACATTTGATTGTATTATTTAAAATCAATTAGATATTTTCATATTAAATTGATATATTTCTAATTGCAAGATGTTACAAAAAAAAATAATTTGTAATGATATCATCTTGGGTACTAAATAACAAGTATTCTAGTAATCTATGCTAAATGTTTGGATGAATTCATTCATTTTAAGTTTTTCCTCAAGGTGATTTATCTTTATCTTTTATCTATTTTCACACTAAATATTTACATGCAACAAATAATAAATATTCTTAAAAGTGGTGATACTAGTTTTCAAGTCTTATTAGAGTAGATAACATATCTTTTTTATCATACATCATTCTCGATGAGATAATGCTCTAGAATGAGACTTGAGTATCATAGTATCATCAATAAATATAATAAAAGAAATAAAAAAAGTAATATTGCGAGAGTACGAAAAAATTAATGAATTTGAGTATTGAATATAATTTCTATGTTTCTTATGGAGAGTGATCAAAAGGTTAAGATAAGAGGGATTTAGAGTAGGATCACCTGGCTTCTTGTTAGGTTGGAAATCTCTTTTTTTTTTTTTGGGATAGACTTGTAGATTATTGTGTGGTTAAGTATTTTAGTTATTGACTCTATTTGAGCCTATATTGGTGAAGACTTATAGATTATTGTGTCATCTAGGCTAGGCTAGACCTAAAGAATTTTTTTTCGAGAAATTTTATTCTTCCTAGGTTCAATATAATATGAATTTGTTGATAGATATAATGATTCATTGTGAGTAATATCATATTAAGGATCAACATGCTCAGATGTGGCTAATGAGTATTTTTTTCTACTAATTGGTGGTCTAGGTATGATTATTGGTATGAGAGAGAGAAATGAATCAATGTGTAATATTTGGATTTACATCTTTTATAGATTTGTTAAAAAATGAGTAATAGTTATAAAAGATAATGGTCGTACTCATTAAAATCTTACAAGTTTCAAATAAAAAAAATATTTATATCCTTATTGGATACTTAAGTATCTAAGCAATATACATCTTAAGATCTTAGATGCTAAAGTGTTCAATTCTAAATATTGATTGAGTACAAAATAAATGAAATAAAAAAACTCTAGGTGATGGATTAAATAATCCCTCTCTAGGATGTGAGATTTGAAATGATATACACTGAGAAATGATATCTATTTGATAATGTAAATTGTGGTTAAAATTGTATCTCTTCAAAAATATATTTGGATTCACATCCCTCTTAGGCTTGTTGAAATATGAGTAATACTCAAAAAGATAATGTTTGTTCTCGTTAAAATCTTACAAGTCTCAAGTAAAATCTCTCTCTATGATACTTGAGTATCCTATCCTTATTGGATACTTGAGTATCCAAGCAATATACATCTTAAGATCTTAAGTGTTAAATTGTCCTATCTTAGAGATTGATTGAGTACAAAATAAATGAACCAAAAAAATTTAGGAGATAGATTAAATAACCTCTCTCTAGGATGTGAAATTTAAAATGATATACACTGAGAAAAGACAAAAAGATATCTGTTTGATAAGGTAAATTATGGTTAAAATTGCATCTCTAAAAAAATATTGGAATACTCTTCTCAAGTAAGAATGTTCGAATTATCTTAATTATATATTTATTTTTCTTGTAATCTCATTTTATTGGGGTGTGTTGACATTGATAGTCTAATATCTAATCTCATGATCTATTTAATAAGTACTAAATTGGTCATCATGTTGTGCCGAGCTCAACTTGACATGGAAATCATGACGTAACTAGTACGACATGATCAACATGATTTTGGGCACTCATGTATATTGTGCTGGGTCATCTCGGGGCATGCTGAATCATGCTGGTTTTGTGGGCAGTGCTACCACAAGCATCGTCCACCGGTTATTACCACCATCATCACATACCGATGATCAATCACCATAGAAATATAAAAATAAAAATATAAAATAAAAAAATAAAGAAAAAAAAATTAATTACACACACAACACATATTAGACATAACTCAAATGTAGAATAAATATAATACTAAAAATATATAAACATGAATTATAACTATTATATTGTAAGTGCAGTAAAAAACAAAATACAAATTTTATTTCAAACCAAAGTCAAAGAGACAAACATGAAATAAAAATAATAAATAATTATTAACAATAATTACAAAAAAAATCATATATTGTAATCATAGTATCAAAATTGAATTGTATCATATCAAAATAATAATCATAAAATAAATACATCAACAAACAATAATCAAATCAAATACTAATCAATGTCTGTATGCAAATCATCATTATCATATTAATATCTGATGGTATTGCTAGTGGTTGCCTCAATTTTCTCCAAATCTTATGAGTCATTATCTGCCAGTAATTATTGTGCTACTGCTCTATCCTGACTATTAAATATTGAATCTTTCCTATTTTTCATATATGAAAGTGCCTCAATGATAGCAACTGCTCACAGTCTTGATCTTTTATTTAAACTATTGGCTATAACAAAAAAAAATAGATTTTGATGATATTCTAGACATCAGAAGAGTCAGTAAATCTAATATCATTATAGATAACATGAGATATATGATTTCATATAATTTTCACTATAGTAAAATATTAAGATTTTTATTATAATTATATGATAGGATTGAATAATAATTAGTATCTAAGTATTGATACAGGTCGCTCATATTCGATGAATCACCTTGTTATTTCTTGCTTACTAATTGAATGAAGAAGTAATTTTTGAATATAATATCTATGTTCATACTCGGAGACTGACTACAACTATTACATACTTAATATCATAATATATAAAAAAGTCTTAATTTTTCATGAATGAACCTTTTAGGTTAGCGGCCTTGGTTCATGCACCAGTACAATTTAATTTTATTAAAAAACTTAATTTTTTTTAAAATGTGTCCGAACACGAATGAGTCATATTTATTCGATTATCTGGTTCTCTGTGATTTATTTCTGGGACTTGGTCCTAGGTCATGGTCATTGTTCCAGTGGACCGTGCTGACGAGCCTAACACGTGTGTTGTACCTGGCCTGGTATGAGTCACGACAACCTTTGGCCTAGTATATGGCATGGGCCGTGCTTGGGCCGACACGACCCAGGTACAGGCATGGATCTAGGCAATGCTGTGTCCGACCAGACAAGACTCTGTCGGGCCATTTCTCATGCCATGCCTAGGTTGTCCAACTCACTCGACATCTCTAATTAGGTATCTATATGCCTGAGTGTATCATATTGAATGATTTCCTATTTAAGCTAGATTAATATGTATGATTGGAAATGATAGTAAGTTTTCTTATCTTACATGCTTCACATTATATGTTTAAAATATTCTAAATAATGCTAAAGTAAAGTATATAACATACTCAAATATCTAAAATGAGATCTTATTATTAAAGAAAAAAAATATATAAACCACATTATTTAATCTTAAATATAGTTTTTCTCAAATTATGATAATTGTACAAATAAATATTTGTAGAAATAAAAATAAAGTTAGAGTAACCTATCAAAATAATCGAGAATAAATAAAGCATGAGAAAGTAAACAAGACGTAAGATAGATACTACCGTATCTAATGAATTTTAAATATTCATTATTAGATATAATAATATTTTTAAAATAGAAAAAAATATAGTTAATAATATATGATTATTTTTAATATGTAGAGGTGTCAAATGAGCTAGCCCTAGCTGACCAAGCCCATTTTTAGGTGGTCTAATCGGGCCACCATGCCATGCTTTGTTTGCCACAACATGACTTCATCATAGCCAGATTGGCATGACCTGTCAGCCAGGCTGTTTAGTATTTTGGGCTGGGTTGTGCATGGATAGGCTGTATCTAGCATATTCGGGCTTGGTTTGGGCAGGGTTTGGTTGTTTGGACCGAGTTAGGGTTGTTTAGAAAATTTTTAATTCAGAATTTAAAATTATCAAAAAATTTAAATTTTAATTATTTAATACTTAAATAGTTTATAATTAAATTAAAATAAATAAATAATTATTTAATTTTTAATTTATTAAATTATAAAACATAAAGTATAAACAACTAAAAATTTTAAACTAACAGTGTCTGAATTAATAAAATTAAAACATTAATACAAACCCATACAAATCACAAAAAATATAATTATCTGAATCAAGCCTCAAAGTAAAATGACAAAAAAAATAAAGATAATATCAATCCAAAAGGATAAAAGAAAATGAAAAATATTGTCAATCGTTATTAATATTTCACGGATCATCATCATCAACCAACTCCTCTACTTTTGCTGCAATCTCAGCATAATCCTAGATGCCCAAGCTTGAATCATTTTAATTCTTTATGCATGCTAATGTCTCAATAATATTTGGTCATAATATGAATCTCATATCTGAAATCATATTTATTGTAATAGAAAAAATAAATTCCTATGTTATGCTCGACACAGGAGGAGTCAGTAGATCTTGTGGTATTTTAAATAGCACGGGATAAGTAGACTCATAATTTTTATTATTATAAAATATTAAAATTCTTATTATCAGAATGTGATATGAATTAGTAATGAACAGTAATCATTATTTAAGTACTGAAATAGCTCACTCCTATTTGATGGTCTACCTCGTTATTTTTTCTTCACTACTTGAATGGAGAAGTTATCGTCTTCAAATATGGTATCAATGTCTGTATTTAGAGTCTCACTATTATTATTATATCTAGTATTGTAGTATGTAAAGAATTTAGTCAATATTTCGTGAATGAATCTTTTAGGTTGGTCTTCCTTGTTCATCCACAAGGATATATATGTTAAAACGTATTCTACCTCTTTCATCTTAACCCTATGGTCAATGCAGGCAACCATATAATAAAAAGATAGAATGATGGATTAGTACTTTAAATATTTGGTTTTCATCTCTACAACTATATCACTAAATGTCAGGTTATCTCTAAATTTTCTAAATATGCTACTAATATTGCATATTCACCTGAGTGCAATGCAAGTTGTGGGAGTATAAACCGACGAATATATGTTTATCATGGCATAAAAAATTTTTAGGAATTTCATAAATGAAATTTCTTTAGTCCAATCAGTGTCATTAATAATAATT
Organism: Sapria himalayana; assembly: GCA_029783825.1. Lineage (NCBI taxonomy): Eukaryota > Viridiplantae > Streptophyta > Magnoliopsida > Malpighiales > Rafflesiaceae > Sapria > Sapria himalayana. Next base: position 1,896,752 of record JAREIK010003076.1, on the reverse strand, counting down.
TCATCATTCTTACGATTGATGTAGTCGGATATCACATGTTTGTATTTAATATATGACTCCAACATAAGGTATGTGTAATTTCAATGGTGTATCATATCCGATTGGATTTTTTTTTCTTTAGACCCACAGATAAACAGAGACTATTGAGCTCTTGTTATCTGCGAGGTGTACAAAAAAATTTTAGTGAGTTACGTATATTTTCTAAAGTGATAAAAATAACTTCTATCCTCCTTTGTACTATGAGATTAATGACGCGACACATATATCTAACATGAAAAATCACTCATAATGATCAATCTCTAATAGTCAAGAAAGCACGGACACGGCTCCATACGGCTGTGTCCGCGTGTCCGACACCTGGACATGACACGGACACGGCAAGGATACGTGTCCGATATGCCACGTGGCTATCATTGCATAATCCGTATCCAATATGTCACGTGGCGTATCGGATGGTTGCGTTGGCAGACGGCAGTCTTATCCATGCCTATAGTACCCGACGTCCGACGATGTTTGGTTTCCAACGTCGCCGCATGGGCGACGTTGGCCACTGGCAGGGGACGAGCACGATTTGAGGGTGAGGCAGGGAGCAGACGCGATTTGAGGGAGAGGCAGGAGCGGGCGCGATTTGAGGGCAGAGGAAGGGGCGGCACGAATTGAGGGGAGAGGAAGGGTCGGCGTGAATTGAGGGGAGAGGAAGGGTCGGCGTGAATTGAGGGGAGAGATAGGGGCAGGCGTGTTTGAGGGGGAGGCAGGGGCGGGTGTATTTGTGTGGGGATGTGCATAAAATAAAATATTTTTATAAAATAAAATAAAATATTTTTATTTTATAAAATAAATAATATATATTTATTTTATATAATAAAATATTTTAATTTAATTTAATTTAATAAATTTTATAAAATACCTAATATTTAGAATTAATAATTTTTATTTTTATTTTTTTTATCATGCCGTATCCTAGCCATATCTGTAATCTAGTTATATAGAATTTGTCTTATTCCCGTATCCTGCCGTGTTGTATCCCCGTGTCCGTGTCCGTGTCCGTGTCCGTGCTTCTTAGCTAATAGTCATGATAAATATGATAATAACTACTCTATTATTAGATGCATTATCAAATGTGATACTATATATTTTATTTTGAATTTTATATTCTATAAAGATTTTTATCATACACTCATAAATGACAAAACCATCAAAAGAATGAATAATTTCCGAGAATTATAATATTTTTTTATTTAGTGTTTATTTAAAATCCACATAGTGAGCGGTGAGACATGCATAAGATATATCATCGCGACTAGTCTAGATATCGGATGTCACGGATATCACTCCACAAAAATTCATAAATTCATTAATTATTATTATTATTTTAAGTTATAGTATTTTAATATGTCATTGTTAGATGTGAACCTTGAAATTCTATGATATTTTAGTATGTCATCTCGAAATCACGTGTCCACGGCTCTTGTACCGGGTCATGCCTGGTTGGGCACAAGGCTTGGTAGACCTAGGCACGACATGATATGAGCCATGTAGTAAGCAGGCATGGCAAAGGCACATGCACGTGCCCGGACTGTGCTGTGCCAGGCTAGGCACGACCAAGTTGGGCCATGCCTTGGGCTCTGCTCTGGCTGCCCAGCCTGTTCGACACCTCTAGTAATATGAGTATTAGCTCATATGTCAATAATTCAAGATATTATAGTAAGTATATGAATGAAATAACTAATAATACATAAAATAATAAAAAAATTTATTATTTTAGAGAAAAGTTTATATTTCTAGTAAGAAGTATCATAGTAGTTGAATACAATGAGATTTCTTGGATGACTTTGGTAGTTCATGTTTTTTTTAATACTTTGTAAAGTGTATAGCCTATTCTTTAGGTATAGTATCTAACAACTTTCTTTGGTGTGACTCGTCCTTATGCTGTGGATATACTAAATTATGATTCTCATTCATCTAATTCTATTGTATTAATGTCTCTATATATTAAATCATAAAATTGTGATTACTTCCAATAAAAATTGTGCCTAATTTTTCTTTTCAAATTTGTCAAAATCCTCCCTAGAGGTTTTGTCCCAAAACACTGATGCGGCATCATGCTTTGTCATGCGTCACTGAGTGTCACCTTGGGTTGCCGCTCAAAAATGATGTCTCTTGGTCATGCCACCACTGTGTGCTTGCTGCTGCCAATCGCACATCTCTGTTGCCACCATTGTGTGCATCTTTTACCACCAACATGCGTGCTTCTTTTGCCACCGCTATGTTTTCTGACTACCACCACCATGAATGTTGGATGTCACTATCATGCATGATGTTGGGAAAAAAAATGTTTTTTTCTAACTTGTCTATCGTACAATGTTACAACAATATAATACAAAAAACATAAATACAATGATATTCTATGAAATCAATACATCATCTAATTTTATATAATTTGTAAAATTAATTGTCATAGCCTACATTTCCGAAACTCACATAAAAAATACAAAAAATAAAAAATAATAAAAAAGAAAATCACAACAATTCTTTTATAATTTTTTGATTGGAGCATCTAATATGTGAGTTGCGCTTATATCTTTTTTATGTATTTATAGGTTATATATTTTTTTAATTTGATGTATCAAGTTGAATTCATTAGGGTGATTTTTTGTTGTATTGATTCTACAAGTATGATGCCAAATAGAGGTGTCGATTAAGATGTGTTGGGCTAACTTCTTTGATAGAGATTTATGATAAAAAAAGTAAAAGGGTGAAAATGATATATAATTACACACACACACACACGCACGCACGCACCAGAGAGAGAATAAGAGCAAAAATAGTAGTTAATTAAAGTGTATTAAGAATGAAAATAATTAGATCATAATAAAAAGTGAAGAAATCAAAGAGAGATAAAGAATATATTTTCATAATATTTTTAATAAGTTTATGAATTTGTATTTGAAAATCTACGGTGATAGAGAACTAAATAATTTAAATATATATATAGATAACCAAGATAAATTACAAAGAATAGAGAATCCCTCAAGATAATAAATTCTAGAAAAGTTGTAGAGTTTAACAATATTTCTATTAAAGTTTGGAGGATGATGAGGCAAAAAGTGTGTTATGGTTGATTAGATTATTTAATAGGATCATGATGATTAAAAAGATGTTGGATGATTGAATATATAATATTATAATTTTTATTATAAAAATAAGAGTGATTTTCAAGATTGTAATAATTATTAAGGTATTAATTCATTAGTGATATTGAAAATTTGAAAAAAAATATTGAACATATACTAAGAAGAGAAACAAAGATTTAAGTGAATCATTTTAGATTTGTATCGTATAGGTCTACTATGAAAGATTTCTATTTAGTGATTTAGTCAGATTATTGATTAAAAAATATAGCGAAAACAAGAAAGAATTATGTATGATATTTATCAATTTTGAGAAAATATATGATAATATTTTAAGAGATTTAATTTGATGGATATTATGTAAGAAATAAGTATTGAGTGTGTTTGTTTAACTTATCAAGGATAAGTTTGAGAGAGTGATATCCAAAGTTAAATTAGTTCAAGATATTATTCATGAGATCCCAATAATTATAAAATTAATGTTAATTATTGATTATAAGCTTTCATAGTATACTTATATAATATGTATGCCCATTATACCAAAGATCATGCCCAATTATATTTTTAAATTAATAATTAGATGAATTGACAAGAGATCTCTAAAAATACATTTCTTGATGTATGTTATTTGTTGATGTTATATTATTGGTTGTTAATACTATAGAAAAAATTATGTAGGAATTAAAAGTTTAGAGGGTTATATTTTAGTCTAAGGAATTTATGATTAGTTATAATAAGTTAAAGTAATTGAAATATAAATATAATCATATCAAGAGTAATAATGATATGGTAATTAAAATAAGGAAGCAAAAAGTATGAAATATAGTCATTTTAAGTATGTAGACTTTATATTAAATAAAAATATAAAGATTGAAAAGTATATATTATATAGGATTAAGGTTAATTAACTAAACGAAGAGTTGCATTTAAAGATTCTTTCAAATAGTTGAGTATCAATTATAAAATATTTTAAAGAAAAATTTTAGAAAATAGATATATGACTAGTTGTGTTGTATGAAAGTAAATATTTGTCATTTAAGAAATAATATAATAAAATTATAATGATAAGAAAAATGATAATAACAAGATGAATGTGGTAAAATTAGGAATGATAAAATTAACAATGTTATTATTAGATAAAAGATTAAAAATCATATAAATTATAAGATTAATGAGAATCATCTGAGGTGATTTGATTGCATGCATTGCAAACCTCCTAATATATTAGTTAAATATGAGATTTTTCGAGTGGAGGGAGAAAAAAGAATTAGAAATAAATATATAAAAAATTGATTAAAAATTATAAAAAAAGATTTAATAACTAAAGGAGAATCTTTTTAAAGGCGTTATTTAGGCATGCCTGCATATAACCCACTTGGTGAGGCTAAGGTAAAACACCTTGAAGTGTCTAGAAAAAAATGAAAAAAATCATATGCGTATGATTTCTTCAGCGATGTGATTTCCATGCGTGTCTTCATTGTGCCTTTGACGTCTTAAAGAAAGAAACATATGCCATGGTATGTTAGCTTATGTGATATTCGGAAAATTAAACAAAAGACATAACAACTTGATGATTTTTTTTTAATGAAGAAAACATAAGTTGTTTTGGGGAGAAAAGCTCGAAGACTTAACCCTACCACAGATATTCAAGAGACAAAGGTAAACTTTGATGAATTCCAATGATGGTAAATTTTATGGTCGTCTGTTAGAGCTCATTTTCAACAGATGATGGTAAATTTTACCTTTGTTTGTTGGAACTCATTTGTAATAGACAATAATAAACATTACCATTGTCTGATGGAGCTTATTTGAAATAGAGGACTGCAAACTTTATCGTCGTCTGTTAGAGTTCATTTGCAACATATGATAGTAAACTTTACTGTCAACTGTTGGAGCTCATTTTTAACATATGTTAGTAAACTTTATTATTGCCTTTTAGAGCTCATTTGCAACATATGATAGTAAATATTATCATCGTTTGATGGAGCTCATTTGTAATAGATGACGATAAACTTTACCATTGTTTGTTGGAGCTCATTTTCAACAGATGATGGTAAACTTTATCGTTGTTTTTTGGAGCTTATTTGTAACATACAGCAATAAATTTCATTGTCATTTGATGGACCTCATTTTCAATAGACCACGGTAAACTTTACCGTCTTCTGCTAGAGCTCATTTTCAACAGATGATGGTAAGCTTTATCTTCATCTGTTGGAGCTCTTTTGCAATAGACGATGATAAATATTATTGTTGTCTGTTGAAGCTCATTTGTAACAAATGACAGTAACTTTAATGTCATCTGTTAGAGCTCAATATATTCATCGAATATATCGAGTTCCAACAATGCTTGCCTACATGATTTAAAATATATTTTTATAATTTTAAACATTTTTGAAATATGTTTTGAAATCTATTTTAAAATTAAAAATCTTTTTAAAAATGCGTTCATTTTAAACACTTTTGATATATTCATCTTATGTTGTAAATACAAAAATAATAATATTCCAATTTTTATTCGATATATATTTGAATAAAAAGTGTAATATATTTTTATTCGATACATAAACCTACCAAAAATGCTAATGGAATATAAGATTCGTTATATATTTGAATAAATTTGATATATATTTGATATATTCATTTTAAATACTTTTGAAATCTATTTTTAAAATTTTTTATGAACTTCAATAATACATTTTAATGAGCTCCAACGGAGGAATACATTTTATGTTGTAAAATATGTTCTTATTTAAAATAATTTGTTAAATTATTATTTAAAAAAAAAATTTCTTGAAGATTATTTAGAGTTTAGATTCATTTAATTACACATCTTAAATTCAAATCAATTAAATTTAAATTCTAAATTTAAATTCTTAATTAAAATCAATTAAAATTTTTTGAAGCTTATTTAATTATTAATTTTAATTCTGTCTTTTTATATAGAATGCGTTCCTTCGATTTGAAAAAATCAAGAAAAAATTTTGGGTGAAAATATGTTATTAAAGTTTTCGGAGAGTAATATTTAAGATATAAATTTTACAATTAAAGATGTGCGAGTGTCATTGGAGAACCTATTCTTAGGGGATCTATAAATAAATTTATCACTTTACAATCTCATCAAAGTATTTTGAATTCATGGTAGAAGTAAGAAGAAAGGAAAGAAGTACGTAGAAAAATTGATAGGTTTATGTTTACAAAAAGTCTCCCATTCAACATTGTAAGTGATTCTTATTGGATTTTCAAGATGGAGGTAATTACAAATTTTGGGTCTGGGTTAAAGTCTCTTTCTATGCATGAATTGTGGATATAAATTTTTAAAGAAGAGGTGAACGACTTAAGTATCATCATGAAAGATAATAAAAAAATAAGAAAATAATATAAACATTCAATTATGCCAGATGACTTGACAAATGGAAAGAGTATGTATCTGTTTAATTGTTTGGTGAATAGTTTTACTAACACCTGGTTTATAAAATCGATATTTTTGATTTAATAAAAAATGAGAAATTAATATTTAAATGTCTTGATGACATTGTTAAATAAATTAGGGAGGAGAATGTTGTGCAAGTCATCGCTGATAATATCTCTAATTATGTGAATGTTAGTTAGAGACTTATGGAAAAAAAGAAAAAATTGTAGTGGATTTTTATTGTTATATATTGTATTAATTTGATGTTGGAAGATATTAGAAAGCTTAATGTTCATGTTGCTACACTTGCTCGAGTTAGACAAGTAGTGAGGTTCATATATGATCATATTTGAGATCTTAGGTTGATGAAAATATTTATAAAAAATCATAAACTTTTTCGTTAAGTAATTATATGGTTTGCAACTTTATTTCTTTCGTTCCCAAGTCATTATAACAATGTTCTCCTTAAAAAAAGGTATTAAAGCAAATGAGCTAAAAAGGTTGAAGGCGTGAAAACCCAAAGTATAGTGTTGTTTGATTAAAATTTTTAGTCTCGTGTTGCTCTTTGCATAAAGACAACTATTCCATTAGTTAGAGTCTTGAAAGAGATAGATTCAAGGAAAAATCAGCCATGAGTTATATTTATGAGTGATAGATTTTTTAAGGAGAAAAATATATTTAATTGTGGAGGTGTGAAGAGAAAATATGATACAATTTGAAATAAATATTGATGTAATATAGACTCCGCAACTTTATTGATCTTTACATGCAATATGTTATAATCTTAATCCTGAATTGTAGTATGAGGATAAATTCTCTAATGTTGATGAGGTAAAATAAAAATTATTTAAATGCATGAATATGATGTTGGATTATCATGAATATTTAAAAGTTGATATTCAGTTAGACTTATTTAACCAAGCAATGAGTTAATTAGTGAGTCGTATTGCAATTGATTCTTAAACATTAAGAAGTAATATAAGTTAGTGAATGCATTTTGTGGTTTAACATTAGAGTTGTAAAAGTTTGCTATTCGAGTCCTTAGTCTTACTTGTAGCATTTTAGGTTGTGAAAGAAATTAGAATACATTTGAATCAGTAATATTTAATATTTATAAATTTTTATTTAATGTTATTTACTTTTATTTACTTTTAACACATAAATTTCTTTATTTTATTATTTGTAGATACATATAAAAAAAATAGACATGAACATCAAAGATTTAATGCTCTTGTATATGTAAGGTAAATACTAGATTGAGAGAATGAAATTTGTAAAAAAAATAAAATATTGATCTAATTTTGTTAGAACAGATTAATTTGGATGCTGAGTGGATTGTGAAGAACAAAGATCCCCTCATCATTGATCTTTGTTGGCTTCAAGGTGATGAGTTATTCAATATTGATGTAATTAGAGTTGTGTCATCGAACTCCCACATACTCAAGAATTATTGAATCAAATAATTTATTCATATTCCTACAAAAGGAAATATAATGAAGCATTAAGTAAATACTCAAAAATTAATGTCATAAATTTTATTTAATTTAATAAAAAAATTTATAATATTTATACCTAATAAATAACTTATACTGGGTGCAAGTAGAGGCAAATGATAAGAGGTGTTTAATTTGACACTAATTAATAAAGATGAAGATTTACATGAAATGAGAATACATGATAATAAATATTTTTTTTTAATTTTGATAAATTGAATGAGAATGACAATACTCTTGAAGATGAGAATTTAAAGTAAAATAATTTATTCTAGTTCTTATTTTATTATTTTGTTATATTTTTTGTTAAAGTTTGAAACTATTATTATAGTTGAATTTATTTTCTATTTTATGACTTTATTATGATTTTATGTGAAAGTAGTAAATTAATATATATATTTTTATAATTCTAATAAATTATTTTTATGTTTTTATTTATGTAATTTTATTTTATTTTATATTATATAATTTAAAATATTAATTGATTATATATTGTGTGATTCAAAAAGATTATGCCTCAATGTTTCGCGATTTATGCCTCACCTCACGGATACAAAAATATTTTGCTTGATATTTTTATTTTTTAAAACTTTGCAAAAATGTTATTAGTTAACATAGTTTTTAACAAAGTTAATTGAAAAATCATGATCCTTATATTTGACCCCAAGTAATTAAGATAAAGTTTGATTGATGCTGATTGATTATTATACTTATTTTCTTGGGCTTTCTTTTTTATTTTAAATAAAATTTTTTATCTATTTGTTAGTTATTACGTAAAAAAAATAAAAATTAAGTTAATAAAAATATAAATATTATTAATAGTGATAATGCCTTAGAGGTTATGTTTGATAACTTTAATAGTTACTATACTATTCAAGAGATCAATTATTTGATTAAATAGTGCAACTTTATAAAATGAGAATAATAGAAAAAAAAATAGATATTTAATTAAGAAGGTTGGAATAATTTGCTATGATATTTTTAAGGAGATATGATTTTAATTCTAATTAATTCAATCAATTCGAAACTATTTTATGATTTTTCTCATCATGTATTTTTGTAAGTCATCATGATATTTTATTATACTTTCTTTCTCATAATGTATTTCTCATCATTAATAAAAATTATTTAATTTATTTTTTAAAATTTTTGTGAATACTTATTTTATTTAAGATTTTTATAATAATGTGATTAGATGATACATATAATGATAAAATATGTCTTAATTATTCTAGTATCCAAAAATGATATATGTATTATTTGTTTGAGGTTGTTGAAATACTAATTAGTGTTAATTTTATTCTTTCTTAGTGATGCTCATTTATTAACTACTCTAGGCAAGATAAAGATTTATAATAGAGCATCATGTCTCAATTATTTCTGAATTAATTGGTTCCTATAATAATCACTTATCTTTTGAGTCATCATATGTATTAATATGTAAAGATCAAGTTAATTCTAGAAAGGGTGAAATGTCGTTGGAAAAATAAATCAACTCCTAGTCTAGAGGAGTTGATAGCTCTTAAGTTGATTTCATCCCTAACTTTAAATGAGTTTAGAGTTGACAAACTTGTTCACTATGAATTTTGAGTTTATGCTATGAGATAGGAATATATGCAACCTATTTATAGAATTGTTAAATGAGATGTGTTAAAGAGGCATCATCTAGTTCTTTTTTTTATGGTTCACTTGCTCTTTCATGGCCCATAAGTTGCTTGGTTCATGTTGTGTCATGCATGGCCGATTCAAACTTTGGCATGACTCGTGCACCCGACACTAGGTATGATTCCTGCTTGGTTGGGCTAAATCTTGACATGGTCTGTGCATTAGGACCAAGTATTGCCCTGTCAACATTGCTCAAACTCATCCTAGCCAGAGTCATGTCTAGGCTATCTTTGGTTGGTCACATGAGCCAAAATCAATCCTTCATAGGTTGACATGTTGGGTTTTGTGCCATGCGGGTCAAATACCTCCATGGGGCACAACTTGAGTCGTTCCATGGGGCACAACCAAGTCTTTTGAGATGTTTGATGTTCTTGTAGTTGAATCATTTAATTTTATATTTTTGGTTGCTCTTCTAATGAAATGCATAAGATATACTCAATATACCATTATCAATGACTTATATTTTAATGAGATTTGAGAATTAATATCTTTGATTTTTAAGAATATCTATTATTGGTTGTAAGTGGATATTCATCATGAAGATTGACTTTGATGATTAGCTTGATTGTCTAAATGTTACTCTTGTTGCGAAGGGGTTTGCTACTTTGCTTATATTTTAGAAGTCGCTGTCATAAGTTTTTTTCTTTAGCAGCCAAGATGGTCTTTGTTCATATACTTATTTTTCTTGCAGCTATTTCCAGTTGAATGCTATATTAGTTGAATATGAATTCATTTTTATTTATAATAATTTTGAGGTGTATATGGAGCAATTAAACAAGAAAAATAAAAGTTGTGTATGAATATAAAGTAATTTTTGGTTAATCATTTTTGTGTTGAGAAGGATTTTTCTAGGTAAAACATAATCATGATGATACCTAGAGGTGTCAAATGGGCAGGGTGGCCCCGGACTCGATTTTGGGCCCGACCCGGTTCAACAGTGCATGGCCCGACCTGTCTCGGTTTGGAACCATGCCTCGGGTTGGGCCACGCTGCCCCCCGGCACGGTTTGTTCCTTGTTGGGCTGGCATGAACCGTGCTTTGTGCTGGGCTAGACATGACTCGTGTGCCTGGCCCGACGACACAGTAAAGTAGCATGGGTGATCATCTGACGGGATCCTCGTCAGGTGGTCATTCGGGCCGATTTAGTTTGTTTTTTTAAATTCGACTGACACTTCACGAGGCAGCCCATTTAGAGATGTCAACCGGGCCGGCCCGACATGAGGCACGGCATGGTTCAGCCGTGTCTGGGCTGGCTCGGCATGGAAATTTCTCGTGCCCGGGTTCGTGCCGTGCCGTGCCGAGGCCAACCGGGCCTCGTGCCGTGCTTGGCCCGGCACGGTACCGTGTTGACTTTTTTTTTTCTTTTAAAATTAGGGTTACTGGGCGGCGAACCCATAATTTTTTTTTAAAATTAGGGTTTCGGGCGTGCCCAATTCCTAATTTTTTTTAGAATTAGGGTTTTGGGCGCGCCGAAATCTTAATTTTTTTTTTAAATTTAGGGTTTGGCCCGACTGGGCCTAACCCAGCGAATTGTGCCGTGGGCCCGTGCCGGGCTGAACTCCCAAAAAACCATGCCGGGACAGGCACGACACGGTTACTGTTCCGTGCCGTGCCTGGCCCGGCACGAAAGCCTGGTTGGGCCTGGAAAAAACGTGCCGGGCCGGCCCGGCACTACCCGTTTGATACTTCTAAGTCTATTTTTTTTAAAACATGATCACGTGGCTGATTTTAATTGGTCATTTTCTATTTTTTTATGTTCGGCATGGTCAGCATGATCGTGCCCACCATGCCTTGTTGGACCTGTGGAATGTGCATCATGCCATGCTTGGCATGATATGAACTACATGACACAGTGGCTCAATTATGCCAATAAAAAATACCAGCACAGTCTGTTTGACACTTCTAATGATACCACAATATTAACATAGTGGCTACAATGTTGAATAGAACATTGATGGAGAAGATGAGGTGCATGAAGAGTTGGATAGGTTTGGAGCCGAAGTTTTGGGCTGAAGTAATTGTCACAATGTGCTCCTAGAAAAATTGCACTTCTACATCGACAGTGAAAGATCATACATCATTTGAGGTGATGTATAGAAGGAAGTTAAGTGTAACTCACCTTTGGATCTTTGGATATAATGCATGTTTCTATGTGTCAAAAAAAAGCAGAACAAGTTAAACTTTAAATTAAAGAAGTACAAGTTCATTGGCTAAAAGGATAATGTCAAATACTAAAAGCTTTGGAATTCATAAACAAGAATAATTTTTTTTTAATAGAGATGTCATATTTAGGGAGTCCAAAAGTGGGAAAGTTCCTGCTAGTCATGATGTGAGTGATCGTAATGCTGAAAGTGAGTCATGATATTATAAAGTACGTTATGTACTCATACATACGAAGACTATCATGAGGATAAAAAATTTTAGTAAATCTTAAATTTTTTTATTAAATTTTTATTTTGAGTCTACATTATTGGCGATGAGACAGACAAATTATATATCATCACAAATAGTTCATATATCTATATCACAGATACTACTTTACTAAATTTTCTAAATTTATTGATTATTAATTATTTTTTTAATTTATAATATTTTATAATATTATTCATACTTGTAGATCTAAAAATTTTATGATAAGCAAGTTGAAAATAGTTAAATAAGTTAGCATAATACTGACTATCTCAGTCTTTTCAAAAATTTATTTGAAAGACTCATGATAATATTCAGTTTGATCATTCATTCATTTTTAAAATTATTGTGGTATATGAAGGAGATTAACGAAGTTGAAATAAATCTAACTTGAAAATTCTCACTATTAAGTTGAATTTGTCTCATATATAATATACCTTGTTCTTTTGTTATTTAATCGGAGTGTCTTTTTAGGTGACTAATTTTTCACATATTTTTATATGTATAAATTTATTGATAATATATATATTTTGATGATTATTCTTCGATAACTTTAGAATTTTTATTTTTTATTATTTTAAAGTGTGTCTATATTATTGATGTTTACCTATTTTTTTTTTATGTGACAAATGAGTTTGGATTGATGTTATTAGAGAAAATATAATTTTGATCTTAAACTTTTTAGTAGGATTATTATTATTATTTATATTTATGTTAATATTTGACATATTTTTTAATATATTTAATTTTGTTAAATTTATTATTTGACTTAATTTTTTAATATTTGTATTTATTAAATAAATTATGAAACTAAATAAATTTAAAACTAACAAAAAATAAAAAAAAAACAAAAATACTATAATTGCTTTGTTGTAAAACCGCACCATTTCTAAATGCAAATATTTAAGCAAGTTGCATAGCCACACTATCGCATATGTCATATGTGTAAGTATAAATTATAAGTTATAAAATAAATAATTAAATAAAAAATAAAAAAATAAAGAACGCTATATCAAAGGGGGATGAGGAGAGATATGAGCACATAGGAGAGAGAGGTGAGAAAATTTAGAATGAGAATTCTAAATTTCATAATTTCTATTTATATAGATTTGAAAATAATAAAAAAATAAATTTTTTATAATTTTATTTAGCCAGAATCATGATATTTATCAAATTTTTGCTCTAGACATTGAATTTAATCTGATGTCCATAGTTTAAAATAAAATTTATTTTCTTTAAAAAAATATGGCACCGATAGTGACTGGCCATGCCTATACCTGTCTTTGTTGGCTCATGTTGCATGAAATTGCAATGGGTGGGGTAGGCTGCACAGTGCTGTAGGGGCCAATGAAAACCGGCCAAGTAAGTGGAACTTAGCGTACATGGCCATTTTTTTAATTTTTGTTTGGGGTGGTCACACGATGGGGCATGACACCCGTGACCTGAGACCAGTGTGCCTGGTCTTGGGGCACATGCCCAATGGACCTTGCCACGGACCAGGCATGCAGGTTGTGCCTAGCCCTGCATGAAGAATGGCTCACACCATCCCAACATGGCCCGAGCTGTGCCTTGGGTTGACATGGTCCGGGACCAGGCATGGTCCAGGACTGTGCGGTGTCAAGCCTGAGATGACTGCACCATGCCATGCCGCAGGATTTGCCCAATCTATCTGGCCTAGTTGACTCATCCATCTACATTTTGTTGAAATGGCGAGTCGACTGAACTACATCTCATTATGTATGATGAGGTTTGATTTAATATTTTTATTTATTTTTTTATTCTTTTTAATGTTTTGGTGCACTTGATATGTGAGCTATTTCAAATTACACACACACACACACACACATAGTGGTGAGTGTATATTTATTTTTTCTAGATTTTTATAATAACATTTTATTTTAATTTTTTTCTCCCCATTTTCTCTCTTTCCACCTCTCCAAAACTACCTATGGAAAATCCCTAGAATTTATCTTGAATATGGTATCATGGCTTGTTTTGAGGTAAATCATGGGTGACACACCTTTTACGTGTGCTGGTGATAAATGGTATTGATAATGGTAATGACTATTGAATGTGTGACAAAAAGATGTGCATAGTCAAAAAGTTAAAAGTCTAGATGGTTATTGACATGGTGATGCCATAGTAGCTTTAGTACTGTGAATTTTTGTTAATTAAAATTATGTGGGATTGTGTTTTTTTTTGAACTTCATCATGAAATCATGGTGGTTTGTTTGATTTATGTTCGTTTGACTTTTTTTTAGAAATTTTATAATGATTTGAGATGATTTGTCAAATATATATTTCTTGTGTGTTATGTCGGTGATGAATTGAGATGTGTAAGAAGGTATGAAACTTTGTTGTCTTGATGACAAAAAAATAATATATTACTTGCTATTGACATGCAGATTGACTAATTAGTATGAGACAATTCATTATGTGATTTAAACATAATTATGAGGGAGGATTGTTGGAGTGATCAATGTTGATAGATCAAATTTCTTTGGGGAGAGAGAATCATCATATTTGCAATATATTACTAAAAAAAAATAATATATTACTCAAGATTTTGATAGTCAAAAAACTAAAAGTCTAGACGGTTGTTGATATGATGATGTCATAGTAGCTTCGGTACAGTGATTTTTTGTTAATTAAAATAATGTGGGATTGTGTTTTTTTGAACTTCATCATGAAGTCATGGTGTTTTGATTTATGTTCGTTTGACTTTTTTTTAGAGATTTATTTTGCTATGTGATTTTCATAAAATAATGATTGAAATTAGTATGAGATTTTTGAGAATTAGTACTGATTTGAGATGATTTGTCAAATACATTTTTTGTGTCATGTTTTTGATGATTTGATATGTGCAAGAATGTATGAAACTTTATTATTTTGACGACAAAAAAATAATATATTACTCAATTATTGACATGCAAATTAACTAATTAGCATGAGATAATTCATTATGTGACTTGAATATGATTATGAGTGAGGATTATTAGAGTGTCCAATGTTGATAGATCAAATTTCATTGGGGAATGTGAACCATCATATTTGCAATATTCTTTGGATGTATGAATTGAGAGATTAATATATTATTTTGTAGTCTCATATTCTCAATAAGAAGATATTTTTAGTTTTATTATTTGAGAGTGATTCATGCATGTACCATGATACCCAAATTAAATGAAATTTGTATGATTTAGTTAGACTATTAAAATGATTTTACCATGCAGTGTAAGGGAGAGTGGTGACATGGGTACTCCAAAATTGAGGTGTCAAATGGGCATTGTCTTTTGACATGGCTTGTTATAGTGTGGCATGGTTGTGCCACCATGCTGTTCCACTATCGACACAGGAGGCTTATTGTGCACGACATGGGAACCAGACTGGTGGTCCTTCACGACATAGTTGGCCCACAAATTACAGGGTCATGTCAGGCTCGGTACGGGCTATGCTGTTTAGGCCGGTTAATGCCAACATGAGCCATTTTTTTTAAACTGCCCAATTGCTACCGGCTATGTAAGTGGTAAACATCTTATGTGACCATTTTTTTTAAATTGCTCCTTCGAACGGTTACTTGACAGTACTAGAGCTATGACTTGATTATAGCTGGTCCCGAGTCATCGGGCCAGTGTATCGTGCCACCGGTGGCCTGGTGGAACGGTTGATAATGATTTAAATATAAAAAATTTATAATATTTTAAAATATATTTGTTATCAATTTTCTTGTTTCTTTGAAAAATATAAGATGATTTGTCAAATATTCTATACTATACTCGTGTATATAATAGAATAACTGAAATAAAAGAATAACATATTGTTTTGACAGTTATGATACTCCACTAGTATTCCTTGGTATTTTTTGGGAGAAGTAATATTAATTGTTAATTTTTAATTAGTTGGATATTTTTTTTGTTCTTTCAAATTATGTTTTATATTATATTTTATAGTTAAGATGTTTTTTTTCTAAGTTTTTTGAATATACTTATTTTACTTAATAGGCAATCTCAAATATAAGATGATTTGAATGTACTTTTCACCTAATTTTTTAATTAATCTTTTTAGACATATAGTAGATGACAGCACATGCCATCAATTATAATTTTGTTTGATACTTTAATACTTAGAGAAGTACACGTGTTACTTATCAGACATCAAGAAAATCATTATGACTGTTGATGTGATATTATTTGAGAATTAATTTTTTTTCAATGACTTCATCCAAAAGAACACATCTTTGGACTCTATAATGGTAAGATCATTTCTGTGTCAAGTTACTCACAAATGGGTAAATAATGTTCTTGCTTCTACCTTGCACCTAATACTATTGGTATGATTGATTTTGAGTAGAATAAAGAGACTTTTCTTCATGACAGTAGTTAGATTTCTTCTCTTGATAGTAGTTAGATTTCTCCTAAAGCTGTGTGCCATGAATACAAGCTTAGTGTGAATATCTCACTTAATGCAAGAGGTGAGTCTTTCTTTGAAGAAGGGATAAGAGTTGAGAGATTTGATGATTTCAATTTAAAGACATATATTAGACATATATGTTCTTAACTTTTTTAGATGAATTCACTATCACATCAATTGAATTGATTTAAAGTAGTGACTTGGATTTTTTGATTATTATATAGAAGGAACTAAAAGTATGTTCTACCTAATACTCGTTATGAATATTTTCTTATTTGTGATATTATATATTTTGGTTCTTATATTCTTTCTCGATAGTTATAGAATCCTTGATATTCTTTTTGTGATACTTTGTCATCTAGGATAATAATATACTATGATGGATGAATTACATATAAAATCATAATCAATCATGCTTTGGATTTTGTTCCAAAACATTCAAGCAATTCAATAATGAGATTTAAATAAGTGTACATTGAAAATATTGAACATAAAAAAAATTTTAGGTAGCTAAATACTTTACACAAACTTATGATATTAATTATTGAGATACTTTTTTTTTGATTAAAATTATTATTATGTTATTATTTTTTATTGTTGTATCTCATAGGTAGACTATATTTCTGTTAAATATGAGAAATGTGTTCATTTATTATATTCTTTGAGAATGATATGTTTATGTAGCAACCTTTGAGTTTAATTGTTCATGGGAAAATATGCATGGTGTGTAGGTTGTAAAATGCTCTTTATGATTGAAAGTAATCTTTTAGAATATGATTTAACTTGTTTTCTTTTGTACTTATTATATTTGATTTTACGAAATACATATTAAATTATTCATATTTTTTTTTGTAGTTCAGGAGGACAATATATGATGTGAATAGTCTATATTGATGATATTTTAATTATATAAGATGATTAATTTGGTTTATCCCTACTGATATTTCTATAGACTGAGTTCCAGATGAATTATTTGAATATTTTTTTCTTTGTTAGATATTTTCTTTGTTAGTGGTTGAATATTTAAGATATATGAGTTTTTTAGGAGATAGGACTTTTTTTTTCTTATAGAAGATAATATGAATATTTTTTATGATCTTAGAATGATGAGATGTGTATTTGTTCTCACAATTTGATTCAAGTATAGACTTGTTTACAAGTATCTATTTTTTAGTTGGTTTCATTAAATGTCTAAGAATCATAGGGAATGTATTCGATACTTGTCGACAAATATATAGACTTGTTTACAACATGTGTTCCCAACATGAGAATATCCATCCTTTTAGGCAAAATATATAATTCTGATATTAATTATTTGTGAGTTTTAGTAGACTTGTCTACAAGTATCTATTTTTTAGTTGGTTTCATAAAATGTATAAGAATCGTAGGAAATGTATCTGACACTTGTCTACAAATATATAGACTTGTTTACAACATGTGTTTCCAAGTGAGAGTATCCATCTTTTTTTGCAAGATATATAATTATGATATCAATTATTTATTGGAGCAATTTTGCTTGCTAGTTGAGAAATTGATAATGTTTTGGTGACAACTAGATATCCTGTCACATTGTTGTCGATTTGATATTTTACTAATAAATAAAATATATTGAGATTAATTGTTATTTACACAAGAGAAGATTTAGGATAATTCGATAGTACTGCCTACGTACTTATTAACGAGTAAATTGTAAACATATTCATGAAAAGACTTTGAAGATCATATGCTTTTTTAAAATGTACCAACTTGGAAGGAGATGCTGATGTATCATTTAATTTATTTGCTTTTTTCTTTTTCTTTTTTGATTTTGAGAGTACCACATATGTGGAATGCTTCAAATCATATATATAGTAATGATTATATTTTCATTTTTTCAAGATTTTTATAATAATTTTTATATTCTTCTTCTCACTCCTTATCTATGATCCTTCTCGAAACTACTAAGGTTGAAACCCTAAAATTTTTTTGAACAGTGTATAACTCCAATAAAAAAAATTTCAAAAACCTATTTTATTTCGGAAAGAAAATTATATTTCATAAATAATCAGCCTCCATAGTTAAAAAAATCTAAGATGTCACAAAATTTTAATTGGAAACTTGATCTATGAGAATGACTTTAGTTGATAATTGATAATTATTGATAATAAATATATCTTTAATATCAGTAATTCTTCATTAGCAACCCCATTGATCCACATTGATAAAGACAAAAATAATGTAATATTATATATCTTAAGGTTAAAAGTAATTAGTACTAAAGAGAAATAATTGAATCATGTCATAAAATATTGTTTCAAACTAAAAAGTAGTTTTCATAGTTTACATATCATTCATGTATTTTCAAGAATAGAAAAATTTTATAGTTAATGCATAAATATCTTATTATCAAGATTACAATGAACAAATATTTTTCTCATGCCTATCTTATTATCAATATAAAATAATGATATGGTAATGATCATCTTGACTATAAGAGAAAAAAACATCTAAATAATATACATAGAGGTGTCAAATGGCTTTGGGCTCGGGCCGGGGCCTGACTCGGTTCAACAGTGCTTGACCCATCACGACACATTTTGGAACCATGCCTCGGGTTGGGCCGGGCTGCCCCTTGGCATGGTTCGTGCTGTGCTAGGTCGACATGAATTGTGCCTCATGCTGGTCTAGACACGACTCGTGTACCTGGCTTGACGGCATGGTTAACCGGCCTGGTTGACTGCCTGACGGGATTTCCGTCAGGTGGTCATATAGGGCCGTTTTACTTTTAGTTTTTTTTAATCGATTCTCCATCATGGGACGGTTCATTTTTTTTTTAAAATGTGCCCACGTGGCATTTGGAAGAGCTTATTTATTGTTTATTTGAGTTTATTTTATCACATAAATACTTTTAATAAAATTTCATATGATTGGTAGAAATTATAAAAATAACTTATGACTCTCCTATAAGTTATTTTTAGCTTATTTCAACAAGCCTTATGGAAGAGCTTATAAAAAGAAGCTGAAAACAATGTATACTAAACTTGAAAAATTGATCATCTAATTATGTTCTTTTCATGTACCTTAGTTTTTTCAATCTAAAAATTTTTCTCATGTACCTTAGATTTTTCATATTTGATTATGTTCTTCTTCCTCTCACATTTGTTCTTTCACTCGGCGATCAGCATTCCATTGCTCTCAGTCTCAGCATTCTAGCGGCGACATTCGATTACAATTTGTTTTTAGAAACTTTAATTCTAGCGGCGATCAGCATTGTATACAAACCTTCATCGCTGGAAGGTTTGATTTTAGAAACTTTTGCAAATCAACCTCAGCCTTGTACCATATCTTGTTCCAAATTGTGTTCACTATTCTTTAGAACCCTAAATTACAATTTGTTTTTTAAATTTTCTTTTATTATAATTTTTTTGTCATTCGATTATATTTTGATTATGTCCTTTTTTTAATGTATCGCTGTTCTACAAG
Organism: Sapria himalayana; assembly: GCA_029783825.1. Taxonomy (NCBI): domain Eukaryota; kingdom Viridiplantae; phylum Streptophyta; class Magnoliopsida; order Malpighiales; family Rafflesiaceae; genus Sapria; species Sapria himalayana. The sequence continues at coordinate 1,876,773 of JAREIK010003076.1, read as the reverse complement.
CAAGTTACTTTTGTAATTTGGGTCAAATAATTACTTTTCGTCAATCAATTTTTTGGTTGGATTGAGTTAGATTGTTGTAAGATTAGTGATGTTGATATTCAGAATTAAAGAATAGCTTGAAGAAATTTATTTTATTTCAACAAACTAGGGTTGTTTATAACCTTTGAAAAACAAAGCCGAAAACATTCCAACTCTATTCGTCCTAAAGAATAGATCCTCATAGAGGTTAGGACTTGTTAATAAACACTTGAATGAAAATAAAGACACTCTATTCTTCCTAAAGAATAGATCTTTCTAAAGATTAAGACTTATTAACAAACACTGAAAACAAAGACTAATTAAGACACTCTATTCTTCCTAAAGAATAGATTCTCCTGAAGACTAGGACGTAATAACAAACTATATCTAACATTCCCTTCCTAAAGCTAATACATATTCACTTTGCTTTCTTCAGTTACTCCAAACATGGTGGGAAGCTTCTCAAATAGCTGTAGCTTTAATGATTTTGTCATAATATTTGCAATTGATTCAGAGACTTGCGTTGGCTTACCTCAAGTCCTCAATGACTCTATCATTTATCAATTCTCTTAGGAAATAAAATATAACTTCAATATTCTTGCTTTTGCCATGAAATACTAGATTCTTAGATAACTATATAGTAGATATGTTATCACACATAATCATAATGCCTATCTTATCTTCAATTCCAAGTTTTTCCAATATCTTTCTAAGCCAAACATACTGACAAGCACACAATGCTATTATATACTTTTCATATGTAGTAAAAAGAGTAGATACTGATTGTTTCTTTGAGGACCAAGAAACAGCTCGAGACCTCAACATGAACACAAACCTTGAGGCACTTCTTCAATTGCCCAAGTCGTCAGCATAATCAATGTTAAAGGCCATGATTCTTAAATTGTTTTTCTAACTTATAGAAAATTTCAATATCAGTTGTACCTTTTAAGTACCTTGAAATTCTTTTTGCTGTTTGCCAGTGTGATAGTGGGATTGGACATGAACATGCTTATTAAACTAACACCACATATCAAGTCAGGCTTTGTTATAGTCAAATACACGAGGATTTCAACCATATGCTTATATAGAGTTTCATCAATTCTAACTTCACTCTTTTTCTTGGACAACTTTGTACCATTACAATTGGATTCTTCATTATACTATTAACCTCCATACCATTCTGTGCTAATACTACTCATGCATATCTTTTTTGACAAAAAAAAATTTTATTTGAATATTGTTTAACTTCTCTGAGAAAATGTTTTAACCTCCCAAGTTAAACATATCAAATTTAAATATCATTGAATTTTTAAACTCGTCACATATCCTTTTATTATTCTCAATAAAGATCAAGTCATCAATATAAAAACTTACTATTTAATATTTTACTTTCTTTTGACTTTGTGAACATTGTGTGCTCACTGAGATACTTATCAAAATTTTCATGCACAAAATAAACTTTAATTTGGTGTACCAAATTCATGGTACTTGTTTAAGGTCATATAATGCCTTCATCAATCTATAGATTTTCTGTTTTTTTTTTCTTTATGAATTTTTCAGGTTGCTGCACAAATACTATTTTTTTAAGCTACTTGTAAAGAAAGGTACTCTTAACATTGAGTTGAAAAATCTCTCAATAGAATTGAGTAGTCATTCCTAGTATTACATGGATAGTGTCAAACCCTACCACTAGAGCAAACACTTTAGTATAATTTATTCCAAAGCATTGTGTATATATTTTTGCTACTAGTCTGACTTTCAACTTTTTACATCATTGTTTAGTTTTAAACACCCACTTAACTCTAATAGGTTTGACTCCTTTAGGCAGCACAATAAGTTCTTATGTTTGGTTCCTCTCAATGACTTTAATTTTTGCTGGTGTTGTTTTTCTCCATTTCTTATTTTTCATCATTTCTTCAAATGAAATTGGGTCATTCGCAGTCATTATCATTATTGCATTCAAAATTTTTCTTCAAATAAATCATCTCATGTTACATAATCCGACATCTAACTTGGTGTTATTCTTTCTCGTACATCTAACATTTTTTCCTTAGCCAATTTTTCATATGTATTTGAGTTAGGCTTATTTGGAGGTGACTTTATTGGACTGCTACTTGAATTGTTTTAACCTGATGTTAATATTATCAAATTTTGTATAACACCCAATATCAATTCTAATTCAAATTCATCAACTTCAATACAAACCACTTTCTCTTGTATTAACAAAAAAATGACTTCACTTGTGTTTTTGCTTTTGTTTATTACAATGTAATATTATGTGTGTGTGTGTGTATATATATATATAATATTAATTCTTAGTTCTTTAGTATTTAATTTTTTAAAAATTATGACAAGTGCTTATTTATCTAAACACTTTCTTTTATAAGTGTTTATGATGATTTTTTTAATAATTTCAATTATTATAAGTGTCTATGTCGTAATGCATCCAAAAATTTTAAAATATTGCATAAGTACTTTTTAAAATATATATCCAGACATAAATAAATTATTGAAAAAAAAAATACTTATAACTTAAGTTCTTATTTGATAAGTACTTATGAAATAAGTGCTTAATTAAGCTTTTAACTCAAACACGCCCATAATATTGAAATGAGAGTAATAAAGTACTTTTGATAAATAATATTAGATATAATACATTTTTAATACCTTTCATAGAGTAATTAAATGTATCAATTTGATACTCAAAATTGGATCGATTGACTTAGTAGATGTATTGACTAGGAAATTTTATGGACATATTTGTCTAACATATATTTTTATATTAATATTATTAAATCTCTCAATTTTGGTTTTTTTTTTGAGAGGACTCATACCTCGTGTGTTATTGAGCCTCAATAGACTTGTGATTTCATGAGGTATCAAAAGATGTCTCACTATTTTCTTCTAGGTCAATTGTTGTGGCCTATGTTGCACGGATACGCCTAGGAGCTGCCGTGCCGTGTTCACGTGTCGGACACGGCAGCACGCGTTGGATACGTGTCCGATATGCCACGTGACGTATCGGACACAAATCCATATGGGATACGCCACGTGGTGTATCGGACACAAATCCGTATGGGATATGGCACGTAGCGTATCGGATACGCGTCGGAGACGTATCCGACGCGTTGTTCAGAAACAGTTGTCATTGCGTCAAACGGGGAGGGGAGGAGCACACCGTCGAGCCGCCAACAACACCTAAGGTAACCTAATTCTATAAAGGGAAGATGGGGTTTTGGAATCTGTATCGGGAGGGGGAGAGTTCGAAAATCGAAAATCAGGAGGGAGGGGGTTTCGGGAGGGGGGGGGGGGGGGGAGGGGTTTCGGGAGGGGGGGAAAGGTTCGGGAGGGGGGAGGGTGTTAGAGGGTTTTTATTTTGTTTACATTATTTTAAATCACAGAATTTTAAATTATTTTAAAATACAGTATTTTAAATTATTTTAAAATATAGTATTTTTAATTATTTTAAAATACCTAATATTTATAATTAATAATTTTATTTTTAATTTTATTTTAAATTATTGCCGTGTCGTATCCCCGTGTCCGTGCAACATAGGTTGTGGCATGTCAGATGTATGAACAAGTTTAGTTGTTATTTTATTATTATGAGAGTACCTATCAATGCAATGTCTAAAGATAAATTTTTGGATTGATTTTTAAAAAAATGACTTGTCCTTAAATAATATTATATCTATTTTATTAATAATATTTATGGCCTTTGATGTGTAATACTTATTTTTTTTAATTATTAGAGTACCTAATGAATGCATACTTGATAATATGTATAATTATATTTTCTCTACTAGTAAAAAAATTGTGAACAAAATAATTATATTCAAAATTTTGAGTAAGATAAATTAGTCTTTCTCTTAAATAAATAAGTTGATATGAGATTCAACTTAAAATGCTAGAAGTATTATAAATAAAATATTTATGTGAGTGTCAACTGATCACATTCACATTTATAAAATTTTTTTAATTACTTATTATTTTTACAACTCACTATTAAGATGAGTAAATGAAATTATTACTTTTTTGTTTATAAAATACACTTATATTCACTCATGTTAATATTCAATTGAAAAGTTATATTTTTTCTCTCTATTTTTCTTTTTTTTTCATATACAAATAAGAAATATATTTATCTTAGTTTTATATTTTATAATTATGTGACAATACATTATTAGGATGAGCTTTCTTAGAAAGCATTATCTAATTCTAAACTTAAAAATATTTTAAGTTTGCATATATATATATATATTAATATTTGATTTTGATTAGATACAAAAAATATATATTTAATTTTGATTAGAAAAATTATCCAAAATATCATAATTCTAACTAGTCATCTTAGTATTTATCGTATATTAACTTCTATATAAGAATAATATTACTCATCACAAATAAAAAATAAATTAGAAATCTTTATAACAATTTGTCAATATACCAACAAGGCAAGGTAGAAAATATTACTCTACCAATTTTATAATGCCTATGGGATAATAAATTGGTTTTCTAAGTATGATATCAGATATCTTTATCCTGACAAAAATAGTAGTGAGATGATTGATCATATGGAAAGTCGTTGAACTGCATGCAAATATTAGAGGTCATGTATTGGTATAATGATAAGTGTCTTTTTAAGAGTGGTAGGTTTTGGATTTGATATTTATTCGATATAGTCTCTTCAACTTTAAATGGTAAGATTGTCGAGATATTAACTTTTTCTTGACTTTGTAATAAAACAAGAGTTATATGTACAGTGTATCATCTCCACCTACATTTTCTTTTCCTAGTCAAACAGAATGTTATTTTTATATTTTCATGTGTAGTGTAACTAACATACTCAAGTAATTAGTTATTTTATTTGAGAGAAAATTTATGACTTCAATTATTAGGCTCAACTGTTACATATCTTAGATTTGTTACTAAATTTTATATTTTTTTGAAATGTTTTGTTTTTTAAAGTTTGCTAATGAAATTTTTTTGAGTAGTCATTTCTTAAAGTAGATCGTGGTTTTTGTTTGATAAGCTATTATTTTATGTTGTGGTAGTTAGAATGATTATATATTATTAAAGTTATGTCTCAGAAAAATGATATATATTGGGTTTAGGACTCATTAGACGTAGTCTTTTTAATTTTCAGAGATAATATTATTGAAATATTAATTTCTTCCATACCTTGTGCTAACTGAGAGTCTTGTGCAACGAATATGAATTTTATGTGGGGGCAAAACATTATTATTGTGATCATGTTAATAAAAATTAGTTAGTAGATATAGTTTTCTATGAAAATATTGAAAAATGACAAGTTATTTATTTTTTAAAATTGATAATAATCAAGATGTGTACGCACTAGCTTAAACACCGTAGTTAGAATCATTTAATGTATCTGTATTGTTTGTTGTGTGATTCTTGTACAGAATAGTACTTTATCTTGAACAGTAATTCTTGTTAAGATAAATATATAAAGTGGTAACTTTTTTTTCCATTTCCCTCAACACCATCACAGACTTATGTGAATTTTTTCTAGCCTTTGGCTGTTTTTCTATTTTGGTTTGTGTTTTTCTAATTTTTTTTTTTTTTTAAATTCCTGGTACCCTAATTTTGCTTTTTTTTTGCACATGCCTAGTGCTCAGTGAAATAGGAAATTGTTTTCGTGGTTAAAAGCACAAAATTTTTGTTATTGTTGCTCAAAGTTGCCAATTAATGATGCTATAAAAGTGAATCACATCGCCTCTGTGCTGGCTCAATTTTCAGATAACGTATCACTTTTTTCACTGGAAGAAAGGAACTCCATTTGCAGAAGACCAGGGAATCTACAATAGGCTTACATGGTGGGAGCAAATGGACAGCGGAAAGCAGCTCACGCCCAACAGGAAATTCTTGACTGTTGTACCTGTAGTTTTGTAAGTGGACCTCAATAAAAATGATCACTTTTCCCTCTGCATGACCACCCTAAAACTTGTCTTTTTGTTGGGACAGGTACTTAATAGCCTCACACACAACGGATTACAAGCATCCAATGCTGTTTCTGAACACTCTTGCAGTTTTAGTTCTCGTCGTGGCCAAGTTCCCAAACATGCATAAAGTTAGGATATTTGGGATTAATGCTGACAGGTGAAAGTGAAGCCGAGGATTGATATCCAGCTTTACATTACTTAAAAACAAAAAAAAAAGCATCTTTTTTTTTTGTATAGAAGAAATGCACACCAAGGATTGTCTATTGTGCTAGCTGCTTTTAAAAGAAGACTACTATGCTATGTATTGATTGTGTCACAGTGGGCAAGAGATGCTTTTCTTTATGTAAACATAAATGTTCTCTTTTAAGCATTAGCATATTGCAGTGTGATTAATCAACAAATAACTTTCATGTTACATGCCAATGGCATATTTTAATCAACAAAAAACTATCATTTGAGTGTAGTTAGTTTTATGTTTTTTATTTAGGTAGGAAAGGGGAACTAAGTAAAGTATCCATAAAGGCATGCTCAGTGTATATGAAAACTACAAATTTGTATGATTTAGTACATATTTAATAAATTAAAGAGATGTTTCTAGTTGATTTATAATCAATTAGAAAAATCATTTTTTCTAATCCCTTCACACAAACACACACACACAAACACACACACCCACACAAACACACACACACCCACACACACACCACACCCACATACACACAAACACATCCACACACCCACCCATGCACCCACACAGTCACATTCACACACCCCCACGACCCCCCCCCCCCCCCCCCCCCCCCACACACATCCACGCACACCCACACAGACACTCACCCAAACACACACACACACACACCCACCCACCCACCACCCACCCTTCTACACACACCCCCACATAGAGGTTTCAACCGGGCCGGGCCAGTACGAGGCACGGCACGGTTCCGCCGTGCCTGGGCCAGCCCAGCACGGAAAAATTCCGTGCCCAGGCCCGTGCCGTGCCCGGGTTTGGCATGAGCCGTGCCGGGTGTCCCATGATCCCGACCCCACGATGCCCCTCCGGCAAAAAAAAGACCGCGGGTCGGGTCTAATTCGACCCGACCCGCGGTCCCCCGTATCCCGAACCGCTCAGACAAGCAAGCCCGAGCGGGCCAGGCAAGGCACGGCACGGCCCGCCTTGCCTGCGGGCCGTGTCGGGCCCGGTTTTTTTAAATCGTGCCGGGCCGGGCACGGAAGCACGATTGTGCCCTAAAAAAATGTGCCGGCCCATTTGACACCTCTACCCCCACACACTGAAATCCAGAAAAAAAAATGAAAAAATAAATAATATGATTTTTTTCATGAAAAATATGAAATTTGGTAATTTTACAATAAGAAAAATAATCTAAAAATTTTAGAATCCTGATGATAAAATGAATTTCGTTATTAAATTCGTATTGGAAAATATAGCTACGGTGATAAATTTAATTAAATCCTAAGGAAGTCAGAATTTAGTTATTTTTTTTTAATTTATTTAATTATTATTATGATAATTAGGAAATTAAAAGAAAAATATAAACCACCCAACGATGTCATCTACGTGGATGCGCCATGCATAGTCCATGCATCAAAAGAAAAAAAAAAGAATAAAAAAAATAAGTTTTTTATATTATTTTAATAAAATAATAGAAAAAAACCCAGCGGAAATCGGGAAAATGGGGCGACAGGAAAAGAAAGAAAACACTTGTGTGAGAGTGAGATACAGTGCATAAAAAAATAAAATGTTCGTTGATTTTCTTTTGATAATATCTAATTATTCTGGAGTCGGAATAAAATAGTCCAAGAACAAAAGTTGCTCTACACTGCGATAGCTTCATATTTATATCAAATTTATAAAGTTTCCATGAAATAATTTGATAGATAGTAGTTTTCCCTCATTGGGATTAATTTATATTTAAAGGCCATAAATGATCATGGTTTATATTTCAATTCGAACTATTTAGAAATTTTATTGGGAATGACTAATTGGTGAAAAGTTTTTATGTTTCATTGAATAAAATATATTGTAGTGGGTATTTGGTTTAGAAAGTTATAACTGGGTCTGGAACATGATTTAATTATAAATGACATATTTGTATTTCATATGCATGGAAACATTTCAAATAAATGAACGAGTGCATGATATATATATATATATATATATATATAAGTATAATAAATTACATTTTACGAACTCGAACTCGGATAATGTCTAGACTAAGTTGCATGATATTTTTTTAAGAGTATGACTAATATTAAAATACGAACTCGAATTGGGATAACATCTAGGCTGAGTTACACAGTGGTTTATAGAAAATATTAATGGGTAAAATATTTTATCAGAAAATGTCCAATATGATTTTTTGGAGGATGTCAATATTTCTCGGAGTATGTCCAAGAAAAGTATATTTTATTTTGTTCAGAGAATGTGTAATATTATTTTTCAGAGAAGCTCCATATTTTTCAGAATATTACCAAATATATATATATATATCTACATAAATATATGTAATGTGTCACACTTGGCTTCGACAAGTGTGAGAGAGTCTATGAGACTCTGGATATGGTCCTATAAATATTTTATCCATAATTATATTAATATAAATATTATACTCGAATGGGTGTTAATATATACGCATGATATATTTATGTTTAATTAGGAAGGGAGTAGCCCTGTAGGAGTTTACATCTATAAAGCTTTGCTCATTCCATTATGAGATGCCTTTTAGGTACAGGACCTGGACATATGACATACCCACATGCGGGATCACATGTGTGAAGAAAACCGGTTGTGACTTGAATAATATATTATGTGTTTTTATCCCACTGAGCAAATAAAAAGAAAAAAAAATTTATATTTGGGAAATATATATTTTATTGCACATTTTATTGTGTGATGGAATGAATGAGACCCAATTGGGATTGAGGTGTCACAGCTTAATATCAGAGGTTAGGTATACGATTACCTATAACTAAAAATTGGTATAAGTTTTATAATGTGGTAGAAAAGTTTAGATATATAAATATCTAATACTCGAGAAAAAAAATTAATATACAAATAATACCTTAATGTCAAGTTCTATGTAGAAAATTTCCTAGAAGGGATTATAACATAAAGTGATTTTTTTTGTTATGTATATATTGGTGTGGGTCATGTTGTGTATTTTAGATTGTATGGATTATATGCATTGTGGGGAAGAAAAAAAAAAGAAACACTATGATATAGAAACATAACCTTAACGGTTCAGAAAATGAAATGATATTTTTAAAATGAAAAGTCTATTATTAGTTGGCATGTGCACTAATAAAAGAATAAAAAATATGATTCTTAAATTATTATTTGACTTATGTAGATGACAAGCAGAGAAAGTGGACGTAGAGGGTGTCCACGAAATGATGATCAACCGGCAACTATCTTTGACCAACAAGCTTTCATAGAGCCTATGGGTGTTGCCATTGCCAAGGTTGCACATACTAGTGCAGCTAAAAGTCAAGAAGGGCCAAGTAATCTTTAAGATTCATGGCACGATATTTATGGGAGGAAGGGACCCAATGGTAGTAGATCATTGGTTACGACAAGTTGAGAAAAGCTTCGACGAGCCATTGCATGTGACTTCTTCCTTGGGGAGTAAGGTGAAAATTAGTTGGATATGTCAAGATTGTGAGTTAGAAATCTCAAGAATTCTGCTCATGACAGACATTAGGGTCATGGACATATCAGTTTTCACTATAATTCTTGGCATGGACATATCAGTTTTCACTATAATTCTTGGCATGGACTGGTTGACATCACATCGAGTTATTATTGATTATGATCATAGAAGAATTATTGTCCACACACCAGATGAAATATATGTTATATTTTAGGGGGAAAACATGATGTTTTACCCCAGACTATATATGATTCTAAATGACATGGATAACTGATGGGTTAGTTAACATATCTTACCCTAAAAGAAGAGGAGACACCGAATATGGATCTTCCTCGGATTGTTTGTGAATATGAGGATGTTTTTTCAGATGAATTACTCGGATTACCCCCGCATAGGAATGTAAACTTTAGTATTGAGTTATATCCTGGTACAACACCTATTTCTATGACTTCGCATAGGATGACACCAATCGAATTACAGGAACTCAATGTCTAGATACATGATTTGTTGGACAAGGGTTTCATTAGACCCAACACTTCACCTTGTGATACTCCGGTTCTATGTGCGAAGAAAATGGATAAGACCATTTGACTGTGCATTGACTATCGATAGTTGAATATGGTTACGATAAAGAATCGATATCCATTACCAAGGATTGATGATTTGTTTGACCAATTAAAAGGGGCACGTGTCTTTTTCAAAATAGATCTTTGGTCTGTATATTACCAGTTGTGAGTTAGGGAGGCTGACATCACTAAGACAACATTTATAACATAATATGGGCATTTTGAATCTAGAGTAATACCTTTCGGATTAACGAATGTGCCAATAGTATTCATGGATCTCATGCATAGAATATTTCAGTCATATTTAGATCATTTTGTTGTAATTTTTGTGGATTATATTTTGATCTATTCTCAGTCATAATGAGTACATGAAGATCAATTAAATATTATTCTCCAAACTTTGAGAGAACATAAGTTGTATGCCAAGTTTAGTAAAAATGATTTTTAATCGACAAAAGTAAAATTTATAGGACACATAGTATCAACTACTGGTGTCTCAGTCGACCATGAAAAAGTTAGGGTAGTCATGAGTTGGGAGAGACAAAAGTCAATTTTAAAATACATAATTTTTTGGGATTGCCTGGGTATTATAAAAGATTTATTGAGAATTTTTCTCAGTTAGCTGCTCTAATGACTAGATTGACTAGGAAGAAAGTCAAGAATGAGTGAACTGATTTATGTGAGAATGTATCCTAGGAATTGAAAAGGAGAATTATTTCAACTCCTATATTGATAGTTACGGATAAGGAATAGAAATATACAGTGTATTGTGATGCCTCAAAATATGGGTTGGGATGTGTGATGCAATCTTGAAAAGTTATAGCTTATGGTTCTAGGCAGTTAAAGAATTATGAGGAAAATTTCCCCACACATGATATAGAGTTGGCGGCTATAGTCGTTACTTTAAAAATATGGTGCCACTATTTGTATGAGGAGCAATTTGAGGTATTTTTAGATCACAAAAGTTTAGAATATATCTTTACACAATGAGACCTTAACATGAGATAATGCCGATGAACTAAGTATCTAGAAGATTATGATTTTACTATGCATTACTATATAGGTAAGGCAAATATGGTGACTGATGCACTTAGTCAGAAGTTACGAGGTGCACTAGCAGGTAAAGCTTCGTAGGAATGGGATATGCTTGAAACTGTGAGATGATTCAACTTACAATATAGCAATCAAAGTTAGGGTGTTATCAGGAGTTTAGTAGCCATACCTTTTCTATTAAATAAGGTAATTGAGATCCATAAACAAGATACAAAAATATTATTCTTAAAGAACCGAGTAGAGGCTTGTACATGCGATGAGTATTGGGCTGTTCATATGGATGGTAGTCTTCTGTTTAGGGGATAGATTATGGTTCCCCATATAGTAGAATTGTGAGAGGAGGTTCTTTGAGAATTCCACTATTCTTGTTTTATGATACATCCAGGTGGCACAAAGATGTATAATGATCTTCGTTGCCAGTATTACTGGAATCTGATGAAAAGACAAATTGGAGATTTTTTTCGACGATGCCTCATGTGCCAACAGATAAAGGCTAAGCATCAGAAGCCAGTAGGATTACTCCAGCATTTGGAGGTAGCAGAGTAGAGATGAGAGCATATTATGATGAATTTTGTGACTCACCACGAACATCACGAAAACATGATATTGTGTGGGTGATTATGGACTGACTTACAAAGGCGACATATTTTCTGGTAATGCGGATGGCCTTCACACAAGAAGAATTGTGCAGGTTATATATATGAGAATTTATTTGAATACATGGAGTGTCAATATCTATCATATCGGATAGAGATTCTAGATTTACAGCTCATTTTTGGAAGAGTTTCTAGAAAGCAATGGGAATGTAGTTAATAATGAGGAGTACTTCTCATCCCCAAACATATGGTCAGTTGGAAAGGAACATTCAAGTTTTGGGAGATATGCTACGAGCATATTGTCTAGATTTTAATGGGTAGCTGGGAAGAACATTTTCCTTTGGTCGAGTTTGCCTATAACAATAGTTTTTAGGCAAATATCCAAATGACACTATATGAAGCATTATACAGAAGGCCATGTCGATCTCTAGTTTGTTGGAAAGAGGTGAGAGACATATCCATCACGGGTCTAGATGTGATTAGAGACACCTTAGAAAATATAAATTTGATATGACGTCTTCTTGCACCTCATAGTCGATAGAAAAGTTATGTTGATAGAAGATGATGACATCATGAATTTGAAGTGGGAGATCATATTTTCTTGAAAGTAATACCAAAAATGGGAGTAATCATATTTGACAAGTGGGGAAAGCTATTGCCAAGATATATTGGGTCTTTTGAGATACTCGAGAAAGTGAGTTTGATTGCTTATCGGTTGACATTACAACCACATTCAGCTGATCTTTATGAGATATCCTATGTCTCTATGCTTAGCAAATATATTCTTGATCCAACTCATGCAATAGATTGAGATGAACTCATTATTTATGTAAATGGAACATTTACAGAAATGCCAGTGAATATCATTAATAGTCGAGACCAAGTTTTGTGACGTAAGATTATGTGGTTAGAAAAAGTGATTTGACAGTATCAAGGAATAGAAGAAGCAACATGAGAATGTGAAAATATGGTGTATTGTTTATCCTTTTTTATTTGAAAATGAAGATATGTATTTTAATAATTTAATAATTATTTAACTTTAGGGTATGCTTTTAATTATAAATGAGTATCTATGAGAATTTTGGGACCAAATTCTTAAAGGAGAAGAGAAAGTGAAATTCAGGAAAAAAAATGAATAAATAAATAATATGATTTTTTTATAAAAATATTGGTAAAATGGTAATTTTGTAATAATAAAAATAATCTAAAAATTTTCGAAACCTAATGATAAAACTGATTGCTTCATTAAAATTCAGGGTATTTTTTATCCCTTCCACCTTAATCCTAGGGTCCATGCATGCAGCGAGGCAATAAAGAGATGGAATGGTGGACTAGTACTTTAAGTACTTGGTTTCCATCTCTGCAACCATATGGCTAAGTGTTGGGTCAGCTTGATACTTCCTAAACATGCTACTAATGTTGCATATGCACCTGACTGTAATACAAGTCGTGGGCGTATAAACCGAGGAACACATGTTCGTCGTGTCATAAAAAATCTTCAAGAATTTCATAGATGAAATTCCTGAAGCCCAGTTAGTGTCGTCAATAATAAGTTCGTCACTCTTACTATTGACGTAGTCGGATATCATGTGTTCGTATCCAACACATGATTCCAACATCATGTATGTGTAATTCTAATAATGTCTCACATCCGATTGGAATTTCTTCTTCTTAAGATTTGCAGACAAACAAAGACTACCAAACTCTTGTTGTCTGCGAGGAGTGCGAATATATTTTAGCATATTACGTATATTATCCAACGTGGGGGAACACACCTTCATACCCGCTTGAACAATCAGGTTAATCACGTGACACATGTAACTGACATGAAAAATCTTTCCTAATGGTGCGTCTCTAATATTTGTAATAAACAATTTAATCGCTACTCCATTATTAGATGCGTTATCGAATGTGATACTAAAAATTTATTTGAATTTTATATTCCCTAAAGATTTTCATCATACACTGAAAAATGACCGAGCCATCATGAGGATGGAAAATCTCAGAGAATCATAAATTTTTTTATTCATAGTCCAGTTAGAATCTACATAGTGGCTGGTGAGACATGCATAAGAGGATTCATCGTGACTTGTCCAGATATCGGACGTCACGGACACCACTCCACTATATGCCATAAATTCATTAATTATTTTTTGTTTTTCTAACTTATACAGTTTTAGTATGTCATTCTTAGATGTGGACCTAAGAATCCTATGATAAGCAGACTGAAAATATATATGTATTATGTGCACTACCATTGGATCTTCCGAAAATTTGATCGGAAGACCTATCAATGTGATAAGTCTGGCCATGCCGTTCCTACCCAACTTGCTGGAGTATATGAAGGGAGTAAAATTTAAGACTGAACTCGATCTAGTATCAAAAAATGCAGCGCCAAGTTGAGTTTTCCTAGGATCTAATGAACCATGTTTTTTGGTACATAATTCGGCTTGCCTCTCAAGGTGCTTAGTCCCAAACGAACTCTTACATGTTAAAATTCTCATACAATATATGCACTGTGCCATTTCTCTTTCCTCACCCCTAATATTTTTTTTATTATATTAAAATGAGTCCAAACTAAAGAAGTCCTAGATTTTTATTTTTTAGAAGTTTGGGTTGAGACGATTGAAGAAACCAAAGTTTCAACAGACTTAGACTTATGTGTAAGATTTTTATTTTCTAAATTTAAATATATTTCATTATTATTTGTCATTTTTAGGATTTTTTTTAAATAGGACACTTATTTAGAGACTAGATAATAGATTTTAGATTTAACTATTTTAGGACTAGAGAGAGAAAGACTAGAGAGAGAGAGAGAAAGTAAAAAACAACTTAAAATAAAGTACCCGGTAAAGCAGTCAGGTCGATCACATGCACGGTGCACCACAGTCTAGCTCAAAATTCAAACCCCGAGTTGAGATTCTCGAAAAGCCAAGCCGAATGATGAAATCATGACTTCCCGAGTCCCGAGAGAGCGGAGCAAGAGTTTTGAGAGAGAGAAAATGTGAAATTTGAGAGAATAAATATTTATGAAAATCATAAATGTTATAGAGAGGGGGGAGGATTTTATAGATTAAAGAAAATAATTTTAAAAAAAAAGTCATTTTTTTGTTTTTTTTGATTTTTTTAATATTTTAGGGGGCAGAATCATGAGGGACGTCGGATTTTACCCCCTAGCCGTTGGAGGTGACATCCATTGGCAACATTTAAAAATTTTTTTTTTGCCCATTGGGGGGGAGGGGGGACCGCGGGTCGAATCTGATTGGACCTGACTCGCGGTCTTTTTTGCGGGAAGCTTGGCTTGGCCCGACTCCCGTGACCCATGACTCGTGAGGGTGCGGGAAGCTGGGAGCTACCTATTCCTAGCCAGGTCTGTGGATCAGTGGATGCGGGACTGCGAGTGCGGGATGTCGGGGTTGGGTGTGAACTATGACCCCGATCGTGCCTACGGGCCGTGCCACGGGCCACCAAACCATGCCGGGTAAGGCACGACACGAGGCCCGGTTGGCCTCGGCACAGCACGGG
The DNA here is from genome assembly GCA_029783825.1 of Sapria himalayana. Taxonomy (NCBI): domain Eukaryota; kingdom Viridiplantae; phylum Streptophyta; class Magnoliopsida; order Malpighiales; family Rafflesiaceae; genus Sapria; species Sapria himalayana. The sequence continues at coordinate 1,861,381 of JAREIK010003076.1, read as the reverse complement.
CCCAGGCATGGGATATTTTTGTGTCGGGCCAGGCCAGCCCAGCCCAGTTGACAGATTTACAGAGAGAGAGAGATAGCGGGAGCAAGATATAGAAAGAGAGTGAGTGAGTGAGATGGTTAGAGAGAGAGAGAGCGAGCGAGATAGAAAGATTGGAAGAGAGAGAGAGAGAAAGATAAAGAGAGAGAGAGTGAAAGAAATAATGAGAGAACAAGAGGGTGAGAGACTAAGAGAGAGGGAGAGATAGAGAGAGAGGGAGAGAGTTAGAGAGCATGAGAGAGAGTGAGAGAGCAAGAAAGTGAGAGAGAGAGTGAGAGAGTGAGAGAGATAGAGAGAGTGAGAGAGAGCCAGAGCAAGAGAGAGAGAGAGAGAGAGAGAGAGAGAGAGAGAGAGAGAGAGAGAATGAGAGAGAGAGAGAGAGAGGGAGGGAAGGAATAAGGTGGTAGATGCTTCCTTGAAACGAACGAGTTGCTCCAATTGGGCATGTAGAATATATATTGGAAAGCCAAGGCAGTTCTTGCAGGGCATAGGAATGCTTAGAGATAGATCTTTGTCTATGCACATGGAAATAGATAAGGGAGGGTTTGATTAGGATAAGTATGCCTTTGCCTACCTTTGACCCAGGCGATGCACAAGAAGCCTATCTCTCGTGATCTCCTTCACTGAATCTAGATTAGGTTTTGGCAGAATAACCCGTAATGGATTAGCATGGGGGTTTAAATGAGCTACTTCTTCTCTAGAGAGAGAAAGAGAATAAAAGGAATCTAGCAAACACACATTTTCTATTGTATTGAAACAACCTATTTTTACATCTACACTTTTTTTTTATATTTTGTTTACAAAAATACTACAAGTCATGATAGAATGTTTTCATGTTGAGATACTAAACTATATCATAACACCATGTATCCATGTTACAACACCAACTTAGTCATGATATTATGCTTGGCTGAGTTAGTGATGAAATCACATGTTTCTATCAAGAGGTTTAAAATGAGCTGGGTGGCCCAGGCACAACCCGATTTAATCGTGCCTGGGCAGGCATGGTACGATCCATAATAATGCTTGGATCTAAGCCGTGTCAGCCCTAGGCATAGTTCCTATTATGATGGTCTAGGCAGAGTTGTGCTTCATGTCGGATCAATTACAACTTGGGTGCCTGGCTCATATGCACGGTCAGGCATCATGAGTACTATGCCCCGGATCTCAGATTGAGTTGGACCGTGCTTTTCCCACCCCATTTAAAAAAAATTAAAATTTTATTCATAAAAATTCATCCACCCCACAACATACATGTGGTGGGTTTTTTTAATTAACCCACAATGTGGCTAGTTGAGTGCATTCAAGTGTCATGACCTCGGCACACGTGGACACGCCTCCCTTTCACCCCTAGGACATAAGACCCAGCCCGATGCCCCGATCGAGTCCATGTAGTGGACGAGGCTGAGCTCCGATGTCGAGCCCGAGCCAAATCTTCTATCCCATCCAGAAGCTTTGGTTCTCATTTCTAGCAACAGGTTAACAGGCTAACAATACAAAAAATACAAAACTATGAAGATCCAAGCCATTGGATTCACTTCCAATAGCTAGGAGAGAAGATCGAACAACTGTCGGGTTTCTACCCTATTAAAATTTTTAAAAAATATTTAAAAATAAAAAATATATATATATTTTAAAAAATCTATATAAATGAGATTAGAGATTTGAGTTTTTCATTCAAATCAAATCTCTCTTCTCTCAATTCCTCTCTCACTCTCTCATATCTCTTCTCGGTCTTAGTTTTTTTTCTCTCATCTCTCCTCTCAATCTTTGTTTTCTCTCTCTAAATTTAAAATTTAAAATTTTAGCTTTATGTTTTTTTTAAAGCTTAAAGAACATGAACCACAAATGTGGAGGGCAACAAATTTGGGCGTGGTGCGAGCTGTAGCTTTTCTCTCCTCTCCATAAACCTAACGCTAAGTGGGTATTGTTTTTTAATTTTTATTTAGTTTTTTAATTTTTTTAATATTAATTAATATTTAATTTAGAAATTAGAATATAATTTATAAACTAAAAAAAATTAGAAATGGCAAATAGTAAATTTAATGATAATTAAATTGCTATTAACATAGACATAGATAATATTAATATTGATAACCTTATAGAAAGGTCCAAGACTAAATCCATGTTTTCTTTCATGGCCTTGACCTAAACTCAAACATCTAAAAAATAAAAAATCTAGAATAATATATATATAGTTTGGACTCACTTTAACATAGTATAAACTAAAAATACTAGGAGTATTGATGAAGAATCAGCACAATGCAAGTATTGTAAGAAAATATATACATGTAGGAGTGCGTGTAGGATAGGACACCTAAAGAGGCATATCGATCAATGCATCAAAACATATAGTGCATTAAATCCTTAGCAAATCCAATTGAGTAGTGGGGTCTTTGAGCCTAAATTTAGTTCCAGTTCTATCTTGATCCCCTTTATATACCACAAGTTTGAGAGGGAAGATATGACCAAACTGATCACCATGATGTATTTTTCAATTAATTTTTCGGAGGATCCTTGAGTAGTCAGTATCTTACCGACATATTTTTAGTCTACATATCATAGGATTCCTAGGTCCACATATAGAAATGATATATTAAAATATTATAAGTTAGAAAAATAAATAATAACTAATGAATTTAGGCAAATATATTAACATGGTGTATGTGACATTTGATATCTGGACTAGCCACAATGATGCATCTTTTATATACCTCGTCATCCATTATGTAGATTTTAAAAAAATACTTAATAAAAAGATTCTAGGATTTTTAGAAAATTTTCATCCTCTTGATGACCCTCATGGATGATAAGAATCTTTAGAGAATATAATATTCAAAATAAAATATTTAGTATCACATTTTATAACGCAATTAACAATGGAGTAGCAATTAATATATTTGTTAGGACTATTAGAGATAAGTTATCAGGAGAGATTTTTCATGTTAGATGCATGTGTCATAACATTAACCTGATAGTAAAGGCTGAGATGAATGTTTTCCCCCCACTTTAGAAAAAGTACATAACTCACTAAAATATCTTTGGATGCCTAGAAGACAACATGATTTTGATAGTCTCTATTTGTCTGTGGGTCTAAAGAAGAAGAAATTCCAAATGGGTTTGAGACACCATTGGAATTATACTTACCTGATATTTGAGTCATGTGTTGGATACAAACACCTAATATCTGACTACATTAATAGTAATAGTGATGAACTTATTATTGATGATATAGATTGGTATATAGAAATTTCATTTATGAAATTTCTGAAGATTTTTTATGACACAATGAATATGTGTTCGTCAGTTTACACTCTCACCACTTGCATTTCACTCAGTTGCATATGTAATATTAGTGACATGTTTAGGAAGTTTAGAGATGATCCAACATTAGTGGCATGTTTAGGATGTTCAGAGATGATCCGACATTAGTGACATGTTTAGGAAGTTTAGCGATGACCCTATATTTAGTGATATGACTTTTGAGATAAAAACTAAATACTTAAAGTACTAGTCCACTATTCTATCTCTTTATTATTTGACTGCTTACATGGATTCTGTGGTTAAGGTGGAAGGGGTAGAAAATATTTCGATATATATATATATCCATATACATGAACAAGGAACACCAACATGATGAATTCATTCATGAAATATTAACTGAGTTATTTACATTCTATGACACTAAGTATGATAGTAGTTAAAGCCAAGCTCCGAGTATAGACATTAATACTGTATTTGGAGATGAAGACTTCTCCATTCAGCTAGCGAGGGGGAAATGATATGGTGGATCGTCGAATGGGGGCGAGCCATCTTAGTACTTAGATACTGATTACAACTTAATCCTATCATATAATGATAATAAGAATCTTAATATTTTATAATGATGGAAATCATATGAGTCCACCTATCCTATACTATCTAAGATAGCACAAGGTCTATTGATTTCTCCAGTGTCGAGTGAAGTATCATAGTCTATTTTGTTTGTTATAGTCAATATTATTTTGGATAGGAGATTAAGATTATAGCCATATATTATTGAGATACTAGCATGTATGAAAGATTGAGAGGATTCGAGGTTGAGCATCCAATATTATACTGAAACAAAAGTGGATAAGTTGCTGGTAGATGATGATTTGTAAGACTTTTGAGATGTTGAGCCCACAACTAGTAATACCATCAGACACTTAGCGATGATGGTCAGTTTAATACTTACATTGATTGACATTTGGATTGAGCTAATGAGCTTGCATGTTATGTCACATAATTATGATTGATGATTTTTATTTTATGTTGTGGTGACATGTTATTTTTTTTGGATTGGAATGGACCTGACTCGACCTAGCACATCTCAAACTGACCCGGACTGGCAAGTCTGATCAGGCCTATCCTAACATGACCCAGCCCAACTCAGCCAATCCTAGCCCAACCCAACATGACATGATCCAGCCTGATCTGCCCAAACTTAGGCTGGACGGGCCATGCTGGGCTAGCCATAATCAAGTTGTGCCATGCTAGGCATAACATGTGATACAAGATCCTCCTCCACAAACCCAAGAACCATACATTGTTGGCCCAAGCTAGGAATCCCCCATTTTGGATGAAGGATTATGTTAGAGATGGGACCACTTTACCTAATTTTTAATTCTCCCTTGTTGTTTTTTTTATTATTGCTTGGGTTGGTTTTTATCTTTTTTTCAGTGGATTAAAAATCTGTCTGGTGCCTTTTTTTTAAGGGGTTGGTTTGGTGTGTAGAGGGGGGACAAATTATTGAATCACTTCTCTTTCTATAAACTATTTCTTTCTTCCTCTGTTCCTATCTCTTTTCTTTTTCCTCAACTTTCTTTTTTTTTTGCTTCTGCTCTTTTATCTTTCTCTTGCAGAAAAATTAGGAGTTGATACCTATTCGAAGTGTGCCGCCAGCGATTACGTCTCGAAGTAGTTACCCAAACGTATCAATTGGTGCTCTCATTGACGCTGTTTCTGGGCTATACATGGTAGGGCCCGATTTATTACAAGCTGTGAAAGCTCTACAAACCTAGTTCGAGGGTTAATCCCTGTCGATTCACCAAATCCTATAACACTCTGTCTTTTGTTTATTCCATATATGAAGAATTGCATTCACAGATTCAGATCTTACCTTCCCCTGTTGTCGGTATATTGGGTCCAGTGCCAAGTTCTAATCCTCTACGGCCTACCACTTCTCTACCCCCAAATGTTTTTTCTGTTGGTTCTGAACTTTCCCTGATGTTACGTTCTATGAGAATAAAGGTCCCATGGTTTGATGGCACCGATGCAAATGGCTGGATTTTTTGAATCGAAATTTTTTTTGATTTCCACGACACTTCTGAGTTTCTTAGACTTTGAATTATCTCCTTTCATTTGGAAGGAAAGGCATCCTCGTGGTATTAATGGATGAAAACAAATGAGTTGCTCACCACTTGGAAAGAATTTTTACTCAACCTTAGGAATCAATTTGGGTCTTCTTTGTATGAGGATCATCAGGGAAGTCTATCAAAGCTTTCTCAAACTTCTAAAGTCTCAGAATATCAATCTTCTTTTGAAGACCTGATGAACAAAGTTATGGGTATTATTGAACCTTTGTTAATTAGTTTTTTCATCTCTGGATTGAAATCTGATATTCAAAGGGAATTGTTATTTTCTCGCCCTCTTACACTTATGGAGACTTTCGCTCTTGCTAGAGCTTATGAAGCTCGTGCTAATGGGGCTAAGCAGACATCCCGTTCTTGGTCCAAATGGAGCCCCTTTCAATCCAACTTTCAAATAGTAAATTCTCCTTTTTAGCTCACAGACACACCTACTATCTTAGCCACACCCTCCCTTGAACCTAATATCTAGCATCCATCTTCCACCTATACCATCAATTTGCCCATCAGGAGGCTTACTCCAGTGGAACTTAAGAAAAAAAGGGAGAACGGTCTATGTTATAACTGTGATCATAAATATGGAGTAAGCCACCATTGTCATAGTAGATTTTTACTCCTATTAGGGACCGTTGTTGTTGAGGAGATAGGAAGTGAAAAGAAGACCATGGACGAATCCACAGATGAAATAGTGGAATGTGATATTTCCAGCTTGAATGCTCTTGTTGGCCAGGGTAATCCTCGTTCTTACATCTTTCGGGTGAAATTTCTTCGCATCGTATGCATGTTCTCATTGACAATGACAGCACTCATAATTTCATCAGACCTGGTCTTATAGAATGTTTGAAACGACCCATTCGACTAATTTCTAAATTCAAAGTCTATATTGGTAATGGTGATTTTCTACTTTGCCAACATGCTTGCCTACAAGTTTAAGTATTGATACAGGAGACTGTGTTTAAGATGAATATATATGTGTTGCCTATTGAAGGCCCTGATGTAGTTTTGGGAATATAGTGGCTTCAACAATTGGGTAGAGTCTCTCATGATTATTTTGAATTAACAATGGAATTTGTTTGGGAAGGACATTCCATTGTTTTGAAGGGCGATTTGACTCCAAAATCACGCTTAATCACCCTTAATCAGTTTCAGGCTCTTCCCAATACATCTGAGGTTCACACTTTGTTCACTTTGGAGGTCATTTTCCCAGCAAGACCCACCTCCAAGTTTACTAGTATCCACCTAGAGGTGTCAAACGGGCCGGCCCAGCATGGCACGGCCCATTTTTCACGTTCCCGGCCGTGCTACCGTGCCGTGCCGGGCACGGCACGGCATGGTGTGTTAAAGTAGGGCACGGCACGGCGCCGTGCCGTGCCCGGCCCGCTCGGGCACGGCTTGGCTTGGCTAGGCGGCACGGGCGCACAGCAGGGGCAGGGCAGGCGGGTCGGGGCGGGTCGGGTCTGTTTGGACTCACGCAGGGCGGCCCGGTTGGGTCACGACTCAGTGAGTCGTGACTCGTGAGTCGCGACTCACGACTCACGCCACGGCACGCGTGGCACACTGCCAGTGCCACGCGTGCCTGCGTGAACCGGCACGGGATGGACCCGTGCCGGCGTGCCTTGCCAAGGCACGGCACGGCACGGGATTTAATTCACCCGGGCAGGGCACGGGCCCGGGCACGGTTTTTGAACGTGCCGGCCCGGCCCGGCACGTTTGACACCTCTATATCCACCCAACAAATATTGGATTTCCATCATCACTCCCTATGCCTTTTACTCAGATTCTTCAACAATTTCACAACCTCTTTTACATACTTAGTACCCTCCCATCCCATTGTAATATTGATCACAAAATACACTTGCTACCCATAACCGAACTAGCCAGTGTTCGACCCTATCGTTATCCCCATTTTCAGAAAATAGAGATGGAAAAACTCATTCGAGAGATGCTAGACCAAGGTATAATAATACCATGCCAAAGCTTTTCATCACATGTTTTGCTCATTAAAGAGAAAGATGGTACATACCAATTTTGTGCGGACCACGCTTTGAATGCTATCACCATTAAAGACAAGTTTCTTTTTTCAACAATTAAAGAACTCTTAGATGAATCGGGTGCTGCAACTATTTTTAGCAAGCTTGATTTACGTGCAGGGTATCATCAACTCTGAATGCATCCCCGAGATATTTTTAAAATGGCTTTCCACAACCACAAAGTTCGCTACAAATACCTAGTCATGCCGTTTGGACTTACTACTGCTCCATCAATATTCCAAGATTCAATGAATCAATTGTTCGCTTCATTCTTGCACATGTTCGTTATTATATTTTTTATGACATTTTAGTGTATAGCTCTATAGAGACCAACCATGTTTCTCATCTTACTCAAGTCTTGACTTGCCTTCAAGATTCTTACTTCTTTGTCAAGCTCTCTAAATGTCATTTTTGTCAGCATAAGGTGGAATACTTGGGGCATTTGGTTTCTGCCAGGTGTGTTCAAGTTGATTCACAAAAACTAGAAGCAATTAGGGAATGGCCACAACCTAAAAATATTAAGCAGCTCCAAGGGTTTCTTGGCCTAACAAAATAATGTTGCCACTTTATTCAGAGATTTGCCTCCTTCACAGCTCCTCTTATTGATCTATTATACAAGGATGACTTTACATGGACCTTTGTTGCCATGGATGCCTTCCTCACATTGAAACAAGCCATTTTTGTGGCCTTAGTGTTAAAATCACATAACTTTAATATTGATTTTATTCTAGAAACTGATGCTTCTAATCTGGGCATTGGTGTTGTCCTCATGCAAGATAATCACCCAATCTCTTATTTTAGCAAGAAATTAGGCCTCAAAATGCAAGCTACATCCACCTACATTAAGGAGCTTCATGTTATTTCAGAGGCTATACATAAGTGGCGTCAATACCTTCAGGATCGATTCTTCATAAGAGCATCAAGGGATTATTTCAACAAGTGTTCCAGACTCCTGATCAGCAAATTTACATACTGAAACTCCTAGGCTATCATTTTCAGATTGAATACAAACCCAGCAAGACTAACATTGCTGCAGATGCTTTTTATAGGATGCATGAAGACTCTCCAACAACTAATTCATCTACAAGCACTATTTGTTTTCCACTTCAAAGTTGACCCTCTTGTGATTTACTAGCTGAATTTTGTTGAGAAAATACAAATCTTCTTGATTTGATTGCTCTCCATCAATAATTTCAGCAAGGTACTCTATCAGTAGATTACTATGTTCTTGAGGGCTTGCTATTCTTTGGCCACAACTACTATATTAGCCCACACTCAGCTTTGAAATCTATGTTATTATAGGAGTTTCATGTAACATCATTAGCTGGTCATGGAGGAGTAAAAAGAACTTTGGTCAAATTAGCCGCTATTTTTTATCGGCCTGGTATGTGTGCAGATGCGGAATGCTTTGTGGCAGCTTGCCTAGTTTGTCAATATACAAAATATTCTACCCAAGCTCCTGCGGGTCTCCTACAACCATTACTGATTCCCTCTTTGGTATGAAACGAATTAACTATGAATTTTATTACGGGACTACCATCATCTCGAGGCTTCACTATGATCTTAGTGGTAGTGGATCGCCTCACAAAATTTGCTTATTTTGGAGCCTTACTTACTCAATTTACAGTATGAAAAACTATTGAGCTCTTCACACACATGGTCATACAATTACATGGATTTCCAAGCTCTATTATTTCTGATTGGGATCTTGCCTCTCTCAGTTCTTTTTGGACCAAACCTTTTGAACCTAGTGGCACTTCACTTCACCACAACACGATGTATCACCCACAAACAGACAGCCAATCTGAAGTTGTTAATAGGGGGTTGGAGCAATATCTTCGTGCTTTTACTCAAGACATACCCCAAGCTTGGGTCTCTCTATTGGCATGAGTTGAGTTTTTCCATAATTCCAGCTATCATAGTAGCATACGGATGTCAACATTCAAGGCTCTTTTTGGTCGTAAAACCTCCTACTATACCAGCATATGTCCCTGGTTCTACATCTATCCAAGCCTTGGACGAGACACTAATTGAAAGAGATGTCTTATTACTATCCTTGCGTGGTCATTTACAACATGCACAACACCATATGTCACAACAAGCTAATGCTCATCGTCGTGACCTTCAATTAGAAGTAGGATCCTTGGTTTTGATTCATCTCCAGCCTTATCAACAAACCACTATGGCTACACGACTATCTCACACACTTGCAAAGCATTATTATGGTCCATTCATAGCTGTTGAATATAGATTGGATTTTTCTCTGGGTTGTAAAATTCACCTGCTATTCCACATCTCCAATCTCAAACAATATCAAGGACCTATTTTAGAGGGAATTCTTTTCTTACCTCCGCATATTGTGGACAATCAACCTTAACTATCTTTGGTTGTGGTATGTGGATCTCGCATCATTCTTTGACGTAACTAGGAAGTTTGCCAACTTCTCATCAAATGGACTGATTGTTCCCTAGAACATTTAACTTGGGAAGATTTTGAAGCTTTCTGCAACTTATATCTACCTTCAACCTTGAGGACAATGATATTTTTAAAAGAGTGGGGAATAGTACATTATTTCCCATATCATTATGGCAAGAGTCCCTAGAAATAATACAGCTGGAAAGGGAGCCCAATATAGAGATACAAGATACTCCTCCACAAACCCAATACCCATACATTGTTGGCCCAAGCTATGTGAGGAATCCCCCATTTGGATGAAGGAGTAGGTAGTTTAGAGAGGGGACCACTTTACCTAATTTATAATCCTCCCTTGCTGTTTTTTTTTATTATTGCTTGGGTTGGTTTTTTCCTTTTTTTAGTGGATTCAAAATCTATTTGGAGCCCTTTTTATTGGGTTGGTTAGGAGTGTAGAGGGGGAGGACAAATTATTGAATCACTTTCTCTTTCTCTAAATTGTTTTTTTCTTCCTCTGTTCATCTCTCTTTTCTTTTTTCTCAACTTTATTTTTTTGATTCTGCTCTTTTTTCATCTTCCTCTTGAAGAAAAATTAGGAGCTGACACCCGCTTTAGAGTGCCACTAGCAATTACGTCTCAGAGCAGTGACCTAGACATATCAGCATGACTGTCAACATGGGCTATGCCCGACATGACACGATCTATTTGATACCTTTATTTTTTATGTTGTGATACTAAACTCACCCACAAAATTATATTTTTACTTATTGAAACTAAATTCTACCATTCCATCATATTTTTATATCGTAACACTTAGCTCAGTCATGACATCATGTTCCATGTTGTGTCACTAAACTTAGTCACAATATCCACAAGCCACGACATGACTCTGTGCTTGTTTCTACCAGTGAGCTTGGTAACCTTTCACTCAATAGAGAGTAAGGCCTCAATTGATCATCCTGTCACTATGGTGGTTACTTGAGACAAATACTAAAGTATAAGCCAATCCCAATAATACCATTGTAACCTTTGAGGTAATTTCTATTATAGATAATAAAAGTTACTAAATCTAAATGTCATTTTGAATGGGGGTTAGTAACATGCATGAATCAAAGTCATGAGTATGATTTAACAAAAAGATAATATTTTGGAATGTAGATTAAATTGTTAGTGAAGATGAGCAAGAAGTCTCTATTTGATTTAACTTTTGCATAAGGCTTGTTACGATCAAAAATGGAAAAAATTCTCATCCATGTTGAAGAGGATGTTTGGTCCTCCACAAATGAGTAATTCTTTGCCAATACCCATATCATGCCAACCCTTCTACTAAGCCTAGTTTCATTTAAGATATTGTCAACAAATAACATACAATCACATAAGTGATGCTACTTGTGATCCACATACTGACACAAAAGAAATGGGTAACATGTCTTCTCTAGCTGCTACTGGTAGAACACCAAAAAAGAAATGTGCTCTTTATGAGAATGAATCCCATATTCTATCTCAACAACTTGTCGAAGGCATAAGATAGGGGCAAGTTGACAACTTTTCATAACCACACAGCCAACAAATATTAAAACTACTTGCCTCTTCATGGATTTGCTCTCTCTCTATCTTCACTATGTTTAATTAGAACTATAATTCTTATGAACAGTTGTATTTCAATCAAGACATGAGCTTCAATATAGAAAATAAATATTATTGTGAATAATATTGCTAGGTAGCATATGTATCATCAATTTTGTGAAGTCTCATAAATTACTACAAAGATCAATGTTTGCTTTAGAACTCTATGAGATGAGTTCATTGCCCAATATATTTGCTCAGTTTGATAGAAAATAAATATAATCTCTTTCAAGAGTGTCAAATACAAGAAGAGGAATTTATATGGAACTTTACCAAAAAAATTTAGTAGACCATGTAATACATAGACTCATACGACATGGATGACATACTCCAAATCTTTTAATACAACTTTAGGCCATGAACAAGTTTTATGTTTCTCAATCATTAAAGTTACTAGTTACTATGAAAGAGCTATTTAGATGAGCCAATGAATATTTGGTCATGGAATACAATATATGAGTTGCTGCTTAGGATATGATGATCATAAATCCACAACCAAGGAAGAGAAAGTTAAAATTATAAAAAAAATAAGAAAGTTAGTTAGCTAATGTATTCACATGCCACCATATTATATATTTGTCAATGTTCTATTTTTTGAAGAAAAAAAATAAGCATTCGAGGTAGGTCCTCATTGAAAATAGTAATTTATTCATTGGTAGCACATGAACATGTTGGGCATCAATCTGACAATATGCTTGCATATGCTCGATCTCCTCGGATAAGAAAAACCTATTTGGTAAAAGCTTTTTGCTATTTCAAATAGACTAATCATGGATTCAACCACTATCCATGAGATATTATTTTTTCGTAATCCATTTTCAACTATCACCATACCAAATAAGCAAAGGTTATTGGGCAAATGTATCCTCATGATAAAAAAAAAGTTTTCAACATGCCATCTAGCTTATTTTGTTATACATAATACAATTTGGACTTTAAATGCTAACACAACTTATTAAAGTTTGATAGCTAAAATATTATGTTTACTCTTCAACAAAATCATGTTAGTATATTTCAATAATATGCTTATAAAAATAATTAGCGAACAAAACATTTTATTGGTGGAGCATTATTACTAAATAAGTAATACATGTTAATACTAAATCCACTAAAATATATTTTTGTAGTAAATTTGAGAAAATTTCTCAGGTACATGGTCACTCATTGAGGCATAATGTCTAACAATGTCTCATCTTAGTGAACAAACTCATTAATGGTCATTAGGCCATCCTCACCCCATCACAAACTCATTTAAGATGGAGTAATGAATATCTCTAGCTCTCTATGAAGTCATTACTTACTTGACATAAGCTACCATTATCAATATCCAATTTGAAGGAGAAGTGTTGTTCAACTATCTAACAATGTCAAATGTTGCCATCAACATAGCCTTGCTCAGGGAAGACTTAGAGCAAAGGAAAAAAAATTGATATTCACAACTAGAACAAGTAACACTAGTCCTTTGGTATTCATTAAATAACTTATTGTTGAAGACATTCTTATATACCCAGATCTATTGGGAACAATAATAAAATGAGTTATCGAGCTTAGTTTTTTTAGAATCTTGTAAAGCCTAGGCTAGCTTCCAAAAGACAAGGTTTTGCTAATTTCATGTTGAGAGTCACTCAGGGATGCAGAGGAGTACAAAATGATGATTAATGAATAATTTATATAGAATGTGTAACATATCTAGTCAAATATAGAATTAGCATATATTCATGAAACCCAGTCAAGGTAAATTGAACTAGTAGCCCACCTTGGTTTTCCTACCTCATACAATGAGACTAAACACAAAATCTTCCTTGTTGATCTATATTTAGCCATCTCATTCATGAATACTTGAGTCTTTATATGCAATGATTCTCAACTAGTAATGCACCAAGTCCAAAGTGTATATATAAAAAAATAATCACATGATAAGCTATCTAAATCTAGTAAAAATTTAAAAAGTTATTATTTGTGTTCACTAATTATTTCATCAAATGGATGAAAGGCAAAGGCAAAGGCAATCCTTCATAAAGGATACAAACATCATTTGATAAACATAAAAAATATAATCTATCGATTTAAAATTCACCATATAATAGATTTCAAATAAAAAGCCTTGATTTAATAGTATCACATTAATAAATAAAAACATTCCCAAACCATTGATCAAATAGAAACTATCAAACAATCTATAAAATGATTGTAATAACACTCTAAAAGTGCCTAGAAGGGGGTTAAAGGAAAGTTGGTAGAAAAATTATTAGTCTTATGTGACTACAAAACCAGAAGTTAAAGACCAAAAAAACTTCTTTACTTTCCCATACATAGGAAATCAAATCATTGATTCCTACTTAAATTAACATACTTATAATCTGGTCATGCTATAAATATTGATTAATTAATTACTAATTGATGAAAAGTAGATCTATCTGATAAAGCTATGAAAGTACAACTATATAATAGATTCATACTAGGTAGAAGGTGATGAATAATAGTTGATAAAAAATTGCCTAACGTGGAGGGACTCCAAGAACAAAATAAATAAAAAAACAAAACACTAGGGTCATATATCAGAATTGTGTGACTTAAACTAATTTATTTATTTTTTTCTTTATTAATTTACAACTATTTATTATGATTTTGTGAAAGTGTCAAAACTATCATTAATTGATATGATCCCAAAACTTCATTGAATGATGATCTTTTGTCCAATGTAACTCTGTAAGTATATAAGTCATACAAATAATAAAGTTGACTTATGTCTAAATATCTACAACATCTTGGGTTACTAACAATCTTGAGTTACTAATAATCTTGAGTTTACCCCTTGGGCAATATGATTCATCCATTTTGGTGGTTTAATCAAGTTCGAAAATATAATTCGAGTCACACTAATTAAAATTATTATTCATTTAGATAGTTTTAATATGGTCCATAGAAAGATCAACATATCAATTATATAGTTGCATATTAATAATTGAGAATGAACTATATTCAACTATTATTGGCCAAAAATGCAATGCATGATCGGAGCATAGTTTTTATTGAATCTGACTAAAAGTGGATAAGAAGAATCATTCTCTTTTGTGTTGATAATGGTTGAAACTACAATGAGAGAATCAACCTTTCTATTTACTTCTAGGAATGTAATCACTATTTAATTAGATTTAGATAGCGTATCATGTGATTATTTTTTTATATACACACTTCTGACTTGGTCCATTACTAGTCGAGACTTATTGCATATAAAGATTAGTAATTATTAAAGAGATGGCTAAATATAGACCAACTAGGAAGATCTTGTATTTTGTCTCATAGTATAAGGTAGAAAAACCTAGGTGTGCTACTAGTTAATTTTACCTTGGCTGGAGTTCACGAATATATGCTAATTCTAGAATTGATAAGATATGATATACATTCTATATAAATTATTTATTACTCATCATTTTGTACTCTTCTAGATTCTTTAGTCACTCCCATCACGAATATATGCTAGCCTAGGCTTTATTTGATTCTAAAATAACTAAGCTTGGTAACTCATTTTATTTTTATTCTCGATAGATCTGGTTTATATAATAATCCCCTTAACAATAGGTTGATTAATACTACATGGAATACACATGAAAGTAGTGATGTAACTTTTTAGAGATCACTCAAAGGATTAGTGTTACTTGTTCTAGTTGTGAATACTATATTTTTTTTCTTTGCTCTATGTTTTCGTCATTTGACAGCTATGACTTGGTGTGTTTGCAATTCTAGTATTTATTTGAGAGATTTCACTAAATTTTTATTTTTAGAGAGTTTGACAAATACTAGTGCAATCATTGTGATTTTGGATAAAATAGTAAAATTCATGGAGCAAATACTCGTAGGAGAGAGAAGCAATGAAGACTCATGATAATTTCCTTGTCATGACTTGAATATTTTACTATACAACACAATCATTGTGACCATGGAGCCATAGCCATACTATCTCTAAAATACTTAATAGTCATTATATTATTTTCTCATCATAACAACTAGTATCCTACTTATACTAATTGTCATGGTAATTTCCATAATTGTGGCTTATTTGATATATAGCCAAAATACTAAGTATTTTAAGTCATGACATTATTTTCTTCCATGACCTTTCATTCATGAAAGTATTTATCCTAGTCATAGTTTATTATAATACTATGATTTTGTGTTCTACAAAGAAAACACCAAATATATGATATTGTTTAGTATCATGGCATTGCATTATAGAGAATAATTATTATAATCATAACAATCCCAATACCTAAACTTTGTATATAAAGAGTAATTGTCTTAGTCATATTAATTCCAATGCCAAGAAACTTTGCTCAAAAAGCTAATACCAAAGCCATGACTAATACCAATGCCATGACATTGTGCTTCAGAGAAAAAAAATACTTGAGTCGTGACTTCCATTTGCCATTGTGACTTTGATACTCTATTGAAGATCCAATGAGATAAACAAGCCATGATCTTATGCCGATGTCATGACTTCTAGCTTAAAATATCACATGGACTTTCAAAGTATATAAGCAATGCTAAAATAAAAAAAATGAGCAAAAAAATATGAACTACACATGCCAATAACCCTATGCGATCTGATTCTGACCTCATTTAGGGCAAATCTAAGGCAAATATATGTAATCATCAATTGGAATTTGGATAATATATATATATATATATATTCACTTAGGAATTCATTGAGAATCCTCAAATCTACGAGATACCTCTCAATACATCTCATGGGATTTCCTCGATAATGTCTAGCCAAATTGAGATCTAGGATTAGTGAATATACATTGAGTTATGATGAATTAATGTTTATATGAGTTTATATTTGTGTTTATGTTGCATTTGGATTATGATGGATGTGGATGCAAAGAAGAACTAAAAATTAGGAGTTTCATGAATATTGGTTTATTTCTATTGGTTATAATAGATAGTGACAAGTAAGTCATAAGACACACTCATATGACATAGTAAAAAGGAAGTGACAACCTTTCTAATCTTAATGCATAAGATAAACCAATGCATGAATACATGAAGTTGAGGTAAACTTAATCATTGTGAGTATGATACTTATGAAGTAAAAAATACAAATATATTTTAGACTAATTTATTATGTACTTTCTAGAAGCACCAACCTTCAAGTAATATGAGGGTTAAATATAATGTCTAACCTAAATTTTTTACCATAGTATGAAAGTTATGTATCATCCATAAAGGATGGTGATAAGTATATCATAGGACAAACATAAGTAGGGGAGACTAATATGGTGGCGACAACCCTATAAGTTATTTCTTCTTGAATGACTTCTTATAAGTGAGATTCATAGGAAGACATTAATTGTCATGAGTATTGTGCTTACAAAGATAAAAGTGAAAATGTATTTAGTACACATTATCTCATCTCTTTAAGATGTTTATAGGTTAAAGAATAGAAATATATATTTGAAGTAATCATTAAGGATAGTTGATGTATTTTTTTTAAAAAAGTAGATGTGTGAATGACATATGCACATAATAACATATGACTTCCATATTAAAATACCGAAGAGATAACTACAAGATAATCATCCTTGGTAATGATATTCTAAGGATGCTGGTCATCTTATATGCCAAAAGGGCATATGAGTATTTTCATACTAATCTACCCTTCATCCAACAATCAAATTTGACATTGACCAAACATAAGTATAACATCATCATAAATAAAGAAGTGAGCCAACCCTATAGTCTAATTATAATTTTAAAAACTAAGTACATCTATTCAACTTGAGTAGTAGTTAGTTCACTATTAGTTAATTGAACTACCTATACAATCCTTATGAGACTGATATTTAAACATATATCTATTTTATTACTTTATGACCTATATACTTATGAAGATACATTGGATAAGAGATCCTCACCCAAAAAGGTTTTGAGATCATGTCAATTAATAATAGTTTCGAGACCCTCACAATATCGCAACAATAGGCTTTCATGATATCTCATGTTTGGATGATAGTGTGTGAGGGTATTGTTATTGGGCTGAAACACATACCCTTTGCTCCACAAAGCATTCACTTCATTTACTTGACACACAAGGTCCAAATTTTCCATTTCACGCTGTTGCAAAAAAGAAACTTCTTCCTCACTTATCCATTTGTCATTTTGGGATCCAAACTTATTGAAAAATGCATGCATCTTTGCTTCCATATTGATCAATCTATTCAAACCCAATAATTCAGCTTACTTTCTTTCAAATACTTGATCATTCTAAGTTTAATAGTTATTATTTGCTAGCTCTTCAACTTTAAAATATGCTTTCTCATGTGACTTATTCATAATGAAACTATTAGAGGCTATATCAATTATGCATCTAGTCATATACTTTATACTTTAGTCTATTATAGATTGTTTGTGCTTAGAAACATATCTCAAATCCATGATGTAAGCACCTCCTTAAAAGCTTTTTGAATCAATCCCAAATATTTTATAACATCACTTACTCATCTTGGCAAAATTGACGTATCTCTTCTCTTAGTTGAGAGATAATTTGTGATGGGAAGAACTTGATAAGAATAACTTGCATAAGTTCATCTTAACTATCAATTAGAGCTTGAGATAAGTACTAGGAACCAACTATAAACTTGATCTCTAAAAGAAAACTGAAAGAGTCATCTATACCATGTTATACAACTTCAATTCAAAGTGATCCATTAACACAAGTTGCAACTAAAACCCACAATCGTTATTTATCATAGTACTCTTCCAATAATATCCCAAGATATGGTGAGGATGAGTCTAGCAAACATTTTATCTTTCACAACTTTGGTTGTCTCTATTACTTCTATTTTTTTTCATTAGTTCTTTCTCAACTCTTAGTCTCAGAAGTGTTCTTGTTTTTCTCATAACTTCTAGGTATAGAGTGTTTAGCTTAGTCCTAGATGTTCTACTCATGCAAATGGAGGTGGCTACAAAATAGAAAAAAAGAAAAGTACAAAACAAAATATAACTACAATATAAATACTAAAAAATAACTGCATCCACAAAACTATAAATAGACTATATAATTGTAAGGATAGTTATGTTAACTCAAGTTGGCTAATCAAATTATGATAAAATAATCACCAATAATGATGCTAAAACTAATTTTTGATTTTGTGAGGGTGCCAAAACTATAATTAATTGATACGGTCCAAAAATCTCATTGGGCAATGATCTCTCATCCAACATAGTTCCATAAGTATATGAGTCATATAACTAATAAAGTAGATATAAGTCTAGATATTGATCCTATAGATATTATACAGGTAGTTTGATCAACCAATAATGAACAAACTACTGCTCAAGTTGAATAGATATATTATGTCTTTAGAAAAATACTCAAACTCTAGGATTAAATCATATCCTTGTGCATGATAATATTTCTCTTGTATTTGGTTAATATCATATTCAATTAATAGATGAAGGGTATATTAATTTGAAAATGCCTATGTGCCATTTTGACATACATGGTGACCATCATCCTTAAACTATCACTACCAAGGATGATCTCCTTGCTATTTCAACATCAAAGTCATACATTATTCATGTAATGGTCATTTGCATATTTACTCCTTTTAGGAAATACATTAAATTCTCTTGGTAATTACTCAGAATATATACTTTTATTCTCGAACCTCTAATTATCATAAAGATATGATAAGGTGTGCTACTAAATGAATTTGCACTTTCAACTTTATAAGTACAATTAACCATACTTGCAATAATTTACATATATCTTCTCATGAATTTCACTTATTGAAGTCATATAAAAGTGAATGACTTGCAGGGCTACCATCACCATACTAGTTTCTCCCACTTATATGTGTCTTGTGACTTACCTATCACCATCCACTTTGGTGAAACTCCTAGCTTAAACAATTTACTTAACACCCATATTACTCGAAGGTTAGTTATTTATTTTAGATAGTACACAATAGTTTGGTCTTTAATATATTCATACTTTCTGCTTCGTAAGCACCATGTTCACAATGAATAAATGTATCTCAACTTCAAGTTTTCGCATAATTGTTTATCTCACACAATAAGATTATAAGGGCTATCACTTCCTTCTTACCATATCATATGAGTGTGTCATGTGACTTACCTATCATTATTTACCATGTCTAATATGCATAAACCTATGTATTTATAAAAATATCAAGTTTGGTTCTAATTTTTATCCATATCCATCAACATCAAAAAAACAACATAAACATAAATATAAACTCATATAATCATTAATTCATTACAACATAATATACATTTTCTAACCCTATATCTCAATTTAGATAGATATTGGAGAAAAAAAATCATATAAGATATATTGAGAGGCATCTCATCGGTTTGTGTATTCCCAATGAATATCCAGATAAAAATTTAATTAGACAATCCTAATTCCAATTGAGGATTGCTTATGTTTTCCTTAGATTTACCCTAAATAAGAGTCGAAATCACATCACCTAGGGTCTTTGGCATATGTGGCTCATGTTTTTCCTTATTTTTCTTTTTTTCTTCTTGGCATTTTTTCTAAGCATCACTTTTAAACTTTGAGAATTCATATGACATTTTAAGCTGAAAGTCAAGGTGCTGGCTTGAGGTCATGATTTTCTTTTCCCATTGTATCTTTTCTAGAGTACCAAAGTCACGATGATAATGAATGTCATGGCTTAAGTACTTTTGTTTGGATCACAATGTCATTTCAAAAGGAATGATCATGACTAATGCTTTCAATCTCTATAACTCAAAATCATGGTACTAGAATTATCCATGATTTTGGTCTTAGATTTCCAAGCAAAGTATCATGGCACAATCATTATTACTATTAATATTATACTTTTCATAATAGAAAGTCATGATATTGGAATTGACCATAGCTATAATCTTAGTTTTTTTGAGCAAAGTGTCGTGATACTAGAATTTCCATGACTAAGACAATTTGTGACATTAAACAAGGTGATATCTTTGGTATTTTCTCCTTAGAATACAAAGTCATGATATTAGAAAATACTATAACTAGAGTAAATACTCTCTAAATATAATGTCATGGCTAAAAATAATTATAAGACTTTGTTGTGTTCTGGAAATTACCATGACTATTTGTACTAGTATTGCACTTAGCTATATGATGGAAAAATAATGTTGTGACCATTAAGTATTTTAGAGATAATATGACAACGTTTACAAAAAAAAATTATGCCCATGATGATTGTGTTGCATAGTGGAATACTTGCATCAACTTGATGCTAGAGTTATGGAATACAAAGAATTCCATGACTATTTTTTATAGTGTTATAACCAAAAAGGAATATTGAAACTATTCAAGAATAAGTATGGAAGGTATAATCAAGTCACGATAAGGGAATTAATATGAATCTCCATTGCTTCTCTTTATTACAAGCCTTTCTTCTACCGAACATTTCAATTTTACCAAAAATGATTGATTTTGTTAACATTCATAAAAGTCTCTCAAAAAATATTTTTAGTGAAATCTCTCTAATAAATACTAGAATAAGTACAAACATAATAAGATATAATTACTAAATTACATAAAAAAGTCAATACGTTGAGTGCCGAACACTACCGAATAAGGAATGTTATGTATTTTTCTTATTTTAGTTATTTCTTTTCTCAATTTATATGTCAACATACATTTGTCAACCTATATAAAGGCTATTTTCTTTTCATTTAAGAAAACAATTCAATCAATATAGCTTTAGCTTTTTCTGAAATCTTATTCTCAAAGATTGTGGAATTTGAGTGTGTTATTTTTGTTTGTGGATTCCAACAATTTTTCAAGAAGTTGGTCGCATCCTTCTTTTCTTTAAACTTCCCATATGTATATTGGTGTTCAAGGTATGTCAGTCTTTGGTTTAGATGGCGAATATAGGTAATGAAAGCAAAGTTCCTGGTAGTGGCCACAATGAGGACCACGTGATTATAGAGGTTGAATTTAGAATATTCTAGTGATAGACTCTATTGGATATTCTTAGAGGTGGTGATTAAATATACATGCATATTGGAATAGAAAAAAAATCTTTTTTTAGCCAAACCAAGGACTATGTTATCTGATCAGATAATTTAGTGATAGAAGAATACCTTATTTGTACTAGAAAATTTTTATTCCATAGCCTTGTTCTTTTATCTAGCCCTTTTTTGTCAAACTAGAAATATTTTTGTGATTTCTTCTCTCTATAATCATCCATACGAACAAGCTCTCCTAGAAATATAGAGGGAGATGAGTGTGATAGCACAAGGTTGAGTCTCACTGAAACCCTAACCGTTTCTTTCTCTTTAAAATGGATGATTTTGCTCTCTTTAGCATGAGGATCCCTTTCGTAATTATATGTATGTGACGTGTGACCCTATAGGCCAACATAATATTGATTGTCAATTCAAAACTCATTTTGAGCTGATATATCATAAGCTAATCCATAATAAATGTCATGGTCTTTTTTTTTTCTCAAGATATCCTAACTAAACATAAAGTATGGAAAAAGTCACTTTTGTAAAGTTAAATCATATAATTTTTTGATTTCTATTTGAATTGATAATACAAATGGCATTAACACCCTTATTAATTCATCCAAACACGATCATGCATTTCTAGTCTCACATGTCAAGGGACCCATGGACATTTCTCTAAAAAAGGGATAAATCTCTTGTATCCACTTACATCCCTCTACATGATTTAATTGATGTCCAACTATAGCCTATATTACCATTGTATTATATATGATGTTGAATTATATCAAAACATAAAGCTCCTCATGTAGGGATAGAGCACGACAATACCCAATTTTTGATTGGCCTAGTCAGGATATCGTGCTATGTAGAGCATGACCTGACATGGAAGTCATGTCATACCTAGCATGACATGACTGATACTCTGCTCGACCTGGCATGACATGGCAACATGATTTTAGGCATACTTGTACATAACATGCTGAGTCATCTTAGGTCATGCTGGATCATTGTGGTTTTGTGGGCAACACCACTACATGATCATCCACTAGCCATTGCCATCGCCAGCACACATCGATGAGCAATCACCAAAGAGATATAAAAATAAATATAAAAAATAAAAAAAACAAAGAAAAAAAAACTAATAACTTGTAAAATACACACCAGACATAACAATAATGAAGCATAAATATAAGACTAGAAATGCATAAACAAAAACTATAAGTGTTGTAAAAAATGAAATAAAAATTTTATTTCAAACAAAGGTTTAAAAGACAATCATACATCATTATCATAATATCGAATGTGAATCTTATCATATAAAAATAATAATTATAAAATAAATACAATATTAATAAATAATAACCAATATCAATGCCAATCAGTGTCTATATACAAATCATTAGCATCATCATGTAAGTATTTGATGGTTAGTGGTAGCCATAATATCCTTCACATCTCATGACTCATTATTTGCCAGTAACTTTTGCACTCTCTCTCTACCTTGAATGTCCAACCTTGAATCTTCATAGTTTTTCATGCATGCAAGTACCTTAATGATATCTAGTCGTAGTCTCGATTTATGCTAGACACCAAAGAAGTTAATAGATCCCATGCTATCTTAGACAATATGAGATTGATGGATTTATATGATTTCTACCATAGTAAAATATCAAGGTTCTTATTATCATTATGTGATAAGATTGAGAAGTAATTAATATCCAAGTACCAAGATAACTCGCTCCTATTCGATAGGCCACCCTATTGTTTGCCCCTTACTAACTAAATATAGAAGTCACTATCTCCAAATATGGTATCCATGTTTGTACTCGAAGTCTATCTATAACTTCTACCTTAACTAGTATCATAATATATAAATACTTGGTTTCCATCTCAATAACTATGACACTAAATATAGGGTGACATCTAAACTTACTAAATATGCTACTAATATTATGTGTGTACCCGAGTGTAATGAAAATGGTGATAGTGTACACAAATGAATATATGTTCATCGTGTCATAAAATATCTTTAGAAAATTCATAAAAGAAATTTATGTATCCTAGTCAAAGTCATCAATAATAAGTTTATCACTCTTACTATTGACGTAGTTAGATATCACATGTTCGTATCTAACACATGACTCC
This sequence comes from Sapria himalayana, assembly GCA_029783825.1. Lineage (NCBI taxonomy): Eukaryota > Viridiplantae > Streptophyta > Magnoliopsida > Malpighiales > Rafflesiaceae > Sapria > Sapria himalayana. The sequence continues at coordinate 1,837,743 of JAREIK010003076.1, read as the reverse complement.
AGCATCATGTAAGTGTAATTTAAATAGTGTCTCACATCTATTTGAAATTTCTTTTTATTTTGACTCGCAAACAAATAGAGTCAACTAAACTTTTATTATCTGCTAGGCGTCCTAGATATTTAGTGCATTTCTTATTTTTCTAATGTGGGACAACCAACCTTCTTTCCCATTTATACTATCAAGTTAATAATATGACACATGTATTTAACGTGAAAAATCTCACCTTATGTCCCATCTCTAATGGTCCTAAAAAATATACTAATACCAACTTTGTTATTTGATGCATTAAATGTAATAATAAATGTTTTTTTTATGAATAGCATAATCTATAAAGATCCTTGTCGTACAATTATATATGGCAGAACCATCATGAAGATAGAGAATCTCAAGATATTGTAACATTTTTTTTGTCAAGTTTATATACAAAATCTACATAATGAGCGATGAGGCTTATAAATGATGCATTATGGTAACTAGTCCAGATATCATGCATCATGGTAACTAGTACAGACTTATAAATGATGTCACTCTACTATATTTTCTAAATTCATTAATTATTAATTATTTTTCTAATTTATAATATTTTATTATGTCGTTCCTTCATGCGGACATAGAAATCCTATGATAAGCAAGTTGGAAGTAGGACTGCATGATACTTACTACCCTAGGATCTACTAAAAATCTAATCAAAAGACTCATGATCATAATCAGTTTGACCATGCATTCTATTCCTAAATCATTATGGTATATGAAGGGTGTCAAAGAAGCTGAACTATACTTATCTTCTAAGACCTCACCAATTAGTTGGGTTTGCCTAAGATCTAATATATCATAATTTTTGGTGCATTAATTGGCATACCTCTCTAGGTGGCATGTGTCACATGTACTCATCTATGTATATATTTTTTGACAATATATATATTGTATCAATTATTTATTGACCCCTCTAGATTTTTTATTTTTTAATAAATTAAAGTGAGTTCAAACTATTGAAGTTCTTTTTATTTTTTATTTTTTCGGTATTTAAGTTTGGGTCAAGGTCATGAGAGAAAATATAGTATCAACATCAGACATTTCCATAGGGTTATCTATCTCTATATCAATATTAATTTCATTATCAATATATTTACTATTAGTCATTAGTTATTTTTTTAGTTTGTGTTTAAAAAATTTATTTATATTTATAAACAAATAAAAAAAGATACCCGAATTCTAGTATCATTAGACATAAGCAGAATCATAACTAGAATTGCTACTTGTGAGTTGTGATTTGCTTTATTAAAAAAATATTCAACCTTTCTAGTTTCCAATTTCTAAAGGGTAGATCCGCATAGAGAGAGAGAGAGAAAGGAAGAGAGAAAGAGAGAGAGAGGAAGAGAGATAGAGAGAGGAAGAGAGATAGAGAGAGAGATGAAGAGAGAGAGAGAGAGGAAGAGAGAGAGAGAAGTTGAGAGCAGAGAAGAGGAAATCGATATAAAATTGAAAATGAAAAACTCTAAATACTTAATCTATATTTATAGACCTCTTTATTAAAACATTATATATTTTTTTATATTTCTTTGATTTTTTTAATATTTAAATGGGAAGAAACTTGATAGCCAACATATTTTTGCCCATAGCTTTTGGAATTAATTTTAATGAATGATCTAACCAATTTTTTAATTTTTTTTCTAATGGGAATGTGGATGCACATGCCCAATAGTGAAAGAGAATACTATACTATATCTGTTGGGCACGTGCGCGTGTTTTCCTAGTGATAGGCATAGACGTTAGGACATAGCAATTGCATGGATTCATGGTGAGTCAATGGCCACAAGGCACAAGCTATTGAGATTTCTGTCCCAACGTCATCTACCACATCAGCATGGTGGGTTTCATTAAAAAACCTACCACATGGATGTGGTAGATAAATATAAATATTTTTTTAAAAATCTAGTTTTATTTAAATAAATGGGTTTAGGAGTGGGTAGGTCACATAAATATGGTTACCTAGTTTCTATGACCAGTGACCCATTATTGATCCTAGGTCATGGTCACCATGATATAGGACAATGACAAAGGGCCCCGACACATGGGTTGTTCCAGACCAGTATGAGGTATGATAGTCTCAGGCCCAACACAACATAAGCTATGCCTTGGGCTGGTATGACTTAGGTCAAAGCATGGTTTTGGACCGTACTATACCAGGCCAGGCACCATGACTCAGTCGGGCCATGCCTCATGCCATGCCCAGACCACCTAGCCCACTTGACACCTCAATGTAGGGACTAATGCGACTTTGTTATATTACTAAAAACTTATTATTCTTAGGAAACACCAGAAGCTTGTTGAATGAATATTTATGCACAAGAGAAAGTCATAAGTATATGAATCATATAATTACTAAAGTGGACATAAATCTAGATATTGATATCATAGTGATTGTTATGACAATTTGACCAACTAATAGTAAATGAACTATAACTCATTGAATAAATACTTGAACTCTATGGTTAGTGTATTTTATTTTGTAAGATGAAGTCTTTTTTTTAGATTGCAGTTATGCTATCCATGGATAAGAAGGCATGGATAATTTCTTCAAAAAATAATTTTCATAAACATAAAAATCATCTATAAATACTTCAATAATTTCTTCGTTGAGATCAGTAAAGATGATATTCATACACATCTAGAAAGTAGCTAGAACATTGTATAGACTAAATAACATCCTATAGAATATAAAAGTCCCATATAAGCAGAGGTATCAACTGGGCCGTGCCAGCACGGCTCAACATGAGGCACGACACGATTCGGCAGTGCCTGGGCTGGCCTTGCATGAAAATTTCTCATGCCCGGGCACATGTCGTGCTGTGTCGAGGCCAACCGGGCCTCGTGCCGTGCCTAGCCCGACACGGTACCATGGCCCGTTACCACGGTACCGTGCCGAAACCGATTTTTTTAAAAATTAGGGTTACAAGGGTGCAGAAACCCTATTTTTTAAAAAATTAGGGTTTTGGGCGCATCGAAATCCTAATTTTTTTAAGATTAGGGTTTCGGGAGCACCGAAACCCTAATTTTTTTTATTTTAGAGTTCGGTCCGACCGGGCCGAACCCGGTGTATCGTGCCACAGGCACATGCTAGGCTGAACTCCATAAAACCATGCCGGGCCAGGCACGAAAGCACGATCGGGCCTGAAAAATGGGCCGGGCCGGGCCGGCACGTTCCGTTTGACACCTCTACATATAAGCAAGTACAAATAATTTTTTATTGATCTTTTGGATAGATCCATATGTGATTGTACCCAAAATATCCATCTAAAAAATAAAATAAAATGAGTACCTTAATATTCTATACAAAATTTAGTCTATACAAATAGGAAGTGATCATTTCTCATTTCTTTATTAAATTTTTGCTAATCTACACATATACACCATCTAGTGGTTATATGGGTAGACATTTATTCATCACTAGAAGTTTTCACCATTATACATCCTCCCTACTTTGGAACTAATTGACTTAGACTAACCCTAACAATGTATGAAATGACATAGATAATTCATGTCTTAAGCTAATTTACAATCTCCTTCTTCACCACATCCTTTATTATTAGGTTTATCCTCTTTTGGTGTTCAATTATTGGCCCTGCATCATCTTCCATTAGTATCATGTGTACACATATTGCGGGACTAATTCCTTTTATATATTCGAGTGACATTGCTATAGTCTTGGTATATTGTTGTATCTTTTTCACTATGGCTTCTAATTCTTGGTTAACATTACTGAAATAATAATTAGGGATGTCTTCTTTTCCCTAGAAAGTATAATGAAGGTGATTAGGTAGCCCTTTCAAGATTAGTTCATACAGAGTCATCCATATTTCATGAGGTTTTTCTTTAGGTGTCACAACTTATCAAAAGCTGTGTCATTATTAAGTATAGTTCCTTTTTCTTGTGTTGTGACTTTGAAAATTGTTGCAATTTCTATATCCAATGTCATGACTTTAAAAAATATTGTGACCTTGTCTTTTGCTCTCTAGAGTAGCTGTGCCGTGAATTTGGAAAATATCATGGCATAGGCATCTTCATTTATCTTATATTTCATCAATGTCATGACTTCTTTTTCCTTTTGATCTTTAATAATGTTATCATCTTTTTTTTCTCCCAATACATCATCAATCAACAATGTAACTTCTTCTCATGGTAATATTCTTGCCATTTCAAGAGTTCCATCTATGATTTCTCCATGATTTTCTCATAGGAATGCTATAATATCAGCAACATCTATTACCATCTCATAGCACATTTTCTTCCGTTATTTTTCTATCATGACTTCAAGAAATATCATGACATAATAATGTTTCATCTCAAAAGTATTCTGCATCTTTTTTTTTGTTCTAGAATTTCTTCTAAATTGATTTTGAGAAATATCTTCATTTTCTTTAGGCCAACAATCAATCAGGAAATTCTTTTAACTGAATTCTACATCGTATCTTTCTACTATGTGGTGAGACTATCTAATCTCTAGTTGTTTTTTTATATCATTTAGAATTTATAAGATTTTATAAAGTGTGAATTCTTTCTTCTTAATATTAATTAATACTTGTCTAGTTGTCAAGAATGGTCATCCATCTTGACCAGTACATTTTCTAATATTAATTATGGATACATGTCTTCTTTCATGTCTAGCACCACAAAATTAGTAGTAAAAATACATTTTCTAATATTGACCAGTACACATTCAATAACCCACCTTAGATACTTGATTGATCTGTCAACCATCTACAATGAAAAAAAGGTAGAGTTATATTACTTAGATTCAACCTTTATACTATGGATCATGACATCAAGTTGATATTTGCTCCTAAGTCACATAATACTTCCCGAAAGGTGTGTTCCTCAATAACACAGACTAATAAAACTTCTATGATCTTAGAACATTCTTGGGTATTTACATTGAATGATCATGTTGTACTTCTGCATCATGCTCACCATTCCATAAGTCTTTAATTTATTTTTGCTATTCATTATATTCTTAATAAATTTTATATAATATGACACATATGATAAGGCTTTAGTGAATGATATATTGACTTCTAGATTTTTGAAAATATTGAGAAACCTTTCAAAATTTGCATCCAATTTTCTTTTTATAAACCACTATAGAAAAAGAAGATTAAGTTGGAGAGAGTGTTGACCATTTACATAATCATTATTTGTCACATCATCTTTTTATTTATTTTTTTGGTTCATATGGGTCTCATTCTAAACTTCCACTTCTTCATATACAATTGCTAATAGCATGAGTTGGCAGTGAGATTTGATAGGGCTGTGACTTTGAAAAATGTCATAGTGATGGATTTCATGATTTTGGATCTCATGAAATTAGATGTCAAGATATTGATAATAACAACTTCATCTTCTACATTAGTTTCTCCTTTTAATTTTTCTTCTATTTTCTACATTTTGATTTCTTTTATACTTCTAAGTTTTATGCACACGTATCTTTTTTTATTTTCCTTAGTATTGCTAGGAAATCCATTAATATTTTTCTTCTTCATCATGAGTGTTAATTGTCTAATTTGATTCTCAATAATCTTCATTATTGTGTATATGTGATCCAACCTTGTTTTTATCCATTCCTTTCATTTATTTTATTCATTATTTCATCTCTTTCTCTCATAAGTAGCACAATAATGTTCTCTTCAAATGATGACTTTTTTTGCTCCATTCAGTTGGTTGTAATTGGAACTCAAATCTCCATGTATTTGGTATTCCATCAAGTTGTTTCCAAAGTTTATCTAATATTTACCAAAAATATATAGTAAATTTACTTGGATCCCATTTGCTAAATTCTCAGGATTTTTTCATGTGAGGATGAAAATGTATAGGGGTATTATTGTTGGGTCTAAAAATATATCATTTATTCTATAGAACATTAACTTCTTCCACTTAATAAATTGAATTGATATTGATAATTTTTGCAATTACAAATCTATCATTTCTTTCATACTTGGTCTTTAATCATGCTTGGTTCCAAACTTATTAAAAAATATATCCATCTTTGCTTCCATCATTATCAGTTGATCTAACTCCAATACACTAGTTTTCTTCCTTCTACTTGCTCTTTCATTCAGAGCATGGAAGTTAATTTTGGCTAGCTTTTTAAATAAAAAATATACGTTCTCAGGAGACTTGTTCATGATTTAACCACATGAGATTGTATTAATTGTGAACCTCATCAAATAGTTATAACCATTATAGAATGTATGGGCTTGGAGCCATATATTTAATCTATGTTATGGAAATCTCTTCAATAGATCTTTAAATTAGTTCTAAGTATCATAAAAAGTCTCATAAGCCACCTGCCTAAATTGACTAATATCTTTCCAAACTTGTAAAACAATTTGAGGTGGGAAAAAGATGATTAGAAAAGATAGTATATCTTTATCTCAACTCTCAATAGATTCTCTCAATAAAAAAGATAGTACACCTTGTCTCATCCCTCAAATAAAATGAGAATAGTAATAACTTTATCACATCTAGACTATTTCCATTTATCTTTGTAGTGTTGCATAATTCTAAGAACATTCTAAAATGATTGTTCAATTTTTCTACAAAATATTTACTATATTGATGCTACTACACCATGGCTATAAGGCTCATCTTCAACTTGAAATAATTTGCTTTATTGGTTGCATTAGGATCATAGAGTAGTTGTCTATTTTTAGTATGTGAAATACTAAATATTATAGTATATTTTGATAGTTTTTGTTGATGTCTAAATACCAAAATATGTGATAATTAGAATGATTTCATAAAATTAGAATCTTGATAGATTGTATTGAATAGTAATGAAAACATTATATTTTTAAAGATAATTAGTGACTTGCTGATGACTGATCCTATCAAGTAGTTTCATTATTTATTAATCATTTTTGGCTGAAACTCTATATAATTAGCCATGATAATCTTTGTATGCCATGAATCTACCACCTTATTCATACAATCCTTCTTCCACAGTACAAAATATTCTATTCGGCTATTATATTATATTAGAGTCATATCCACACTTATGTCATAGCATTTACATAAGTATGACATTAATTTCATTTCATAGTAACCAATTACACCACTAGTACTAAAACTTATGGGTATTTATTAGTGCCATGAATTTATCATTACCATGACATAATATTTCTACATCCAAAGGCATACCTATTTCCTAGTACCATGACAAAGGGAAATACTCAAGCTATGACTATTTTCAAGGCTACAAATTTTTTCTCTAAAGAGAAAGTAATAATCGAGTGTTGTAACTTTGATATACAAACTAATTAAAAAAGTCATGGCCACTTCCTAGTACTATGACTTTGAGTACAAAAAGTTTTGGAAGCATTCCAAAGCTATGACTACTTTTCAATGCTATGACTTTTTAGGTACAAAGAATTTAAGAAGTACTCCAAAGCCACAACAAATTCTAAGTTCCATGACATTGAGCTCTAGAGACCAAAGGCCAAAGTTATATCAACTTCTTAAAAATACGACTTTCTACTTGGAAATTGCTTAGAATTTAGTAAGTATAAAAGATATGGTGAAAGTAATGAAAAGGATTTGATCTGCAAGCCAGCCAACCTTCCTTCTTCACTTTGAACCAAGCATAACAATGAACTATGGGTGATTTTTGCACTCCCTAGGGGTGATTTTCACACTCTCTAGGAGATCCATGAGCAAACAAGGAATGTAATACCAAGGCTAAACCCTAGAGTTGGAAGCAAAAATTTGAAGCCCCTATCTCTAGGGTGGAATTTGGGAATTCAATAAAATGTCATGGGAATTAGGTTTTGAATTCTAGATTCTCATGAGGGATGCCATTAAAAATATGAGATTCATGAAACTTCTTCTTATATACCTCATATGAATTTCTTCTTGATGTTGGGCTAACTTGAGGTCTAGAGTATGTTTATTTTAATTTATTTGATATATGGATAATTTGATATTAATTATGATATTTAATTTATATTGTGAAATAGATGTTGATGGAATTTGTGATTAAATAAAATTAAAATTATGATTTTACTTTTGGTGGGTCTTTGCTTGTTATCGTTGTGAATAATTATAAGTAAACCATGAGACTCACTCATACAAATAGTAAAAAGGAAATAACAACACTACCGACCATGATATATGAGATAAATCTATATGTCAAAATCTAAATTTGAGATATCTTAATTATTGTGATTATGATATGAAATTAAAATTGAATACTTTTACATATCAATCTATTATATATATCTTAGAATAATTGACCCTTATTTACTATGAATATTTTAAAAAATATTCTTTTAAAGGTTTTATCTTTAGTGTTAAAGTCATATCATCACTATGAAAGATAATGGGTGATCCAAATGACATGAGTGGAAATGACTCATGAGGTAGTAATAGCCTTTTAAGTTATTTTCACTTACAGGGTTCCCACATGTGAGATTTAAAGAAAATATATATTAATTATATGAGTATAGTACTTATGAAGTCAGATATATATGCACTTAAAGACCACATTAGTTCAAATTGTTTAAGATACCAGGGGCCAGAGATTCAAAATATACTTATGAAGTAACCATCAATAATAGTTGATGAGTTATCTAAAAGGTAAGGACTTATAAATTCTACTAGAGTATAGATAACTTGTTTCTTCTATGGTAAAGTACCGATAGGACAATTGGAAATAAACTATCATTAGGATGATCTCAATGATAATAACATCCATCAATGTTATCCTCCAATAAAATAATAGGGTTCAATGGTGAATTAGATATTGAAAAGCTTATTTTACACCATCATTGGTTGTTTTCATTGTTGTCATTATCTTTCATAGTCACATTCTTAGCTCTCTATCTCAATAAGCTATCCATTAATGTTATCCTCCAATAAACTGATAGGTTTTGATGGTGACTAAGCTATTGAAAAGTTTCTTCTACTTCTTCTCCTTTTCCATCATCTTCTTTTACTTCATCGTCTTCTCCTTCTTTTTCTAATCATTATTCTCCTACTTATTTTCTTTTTTCTTCTACTTATTTTTTTTCGTATTCTCTTATTCTTCTTTTTATTCTACTTATCTTTCTTATATTTCTCCTTCTTCTTCTCCATTTTCATCATCATCATCTTCTTCTTCTTCTTCTTCTCTCTTCTTCTTCTTCTTCTTCTTCTCCTTTTCATTCTTCTATACTTTTTTTTTTCTTCTCCTTATTCTTCACCTCAGTCTTCCTTTTCTTCTTCATCTTCATCTTCATATTCTTTTCTTTTCCTACTTCTTCTTTTCTTTCTTGTTTTTCTCCATCTTCTTCTTATGATTATTTTTCTTCTTCATCATCTCCTCCTCCTCTTCCTCCTTCACTTTCTTCTTATCTTTCTACTTATCTTTCTTCTTCTCATTCTCCTTCTATATTTCTTCTTCTCCCTCTTTTCTTTTTTTCCTTCTTCTTCTCATTCTCTTTTTTCTTCTTCTCCTTATTCTCAAGCTTCTTCTTCTCATTCATCTCCTCCTCCTCCTCCTACTTTTCTCCTTCTTTTTTTAACGTTCTCCTTCTTCTTCACCTTGTTTTTCATTTCTTTTATCTTCTTCTCTTTCTTCTTCTTCTTCTCCCTCTTCTTTGTTTATTTCTCCTCCTCCTCATTTTTCTTCTCCTTCTTCTTTTTATTCTTTTCCTTCTTCTCCTTCTCCTTCTTCCTCTTCCCCTTCTTTTTCATTTGTTTTATCTTATTCTCTTAGTTTTTTTCTCTTCTTCAATTTTTTTTATTTCCTCCTTCTTCTTCTTAAGCATATTTCTCATCATCATCTTCTTCTCCTTAAGCTTCTTCTCATTCTTCTTCTTCTTCTTTTCTCTCCTTATTTTTCTCTTTCTCCTCCTCCTCTTTCTTATTTTTCTTCTTCTTCTTCTCCTTCTCCTCCTCCTCCTCCTCATCCTCCTCCTTCTTCTCCTTCTTCTCCATTATTACCTGCTCCTACTTCTTCTTCTTCTCCTTCTTCTTCTTCACCTACTTCATTTTTCTCTTCTTTCCCTTCATCATCTTCTTCTCCTTTTTCTCCATCTTCTTCTTTTACATTATCTTCACCTTTTTCATCTATTATTTTTTTTTCTCTTTATTCATCTTCTGCTTCATCTCCTTCTCCTTCTTCTTCTTTTACTTTTTTTATCATTCTAATTCTACTCATTCTTATACTCTTTATTATTATTATTCTTCTCCTTATTCTTCACCTTCTTCTTCATCTTGTCATTCTTATCCTACTCCTTATTCTTCATCTCATTAAACATCTTCTCCATCTTCTTCATCACCTTCTTTTTCCTCTTCTTCTTCTCCTTCTTTTTCTTCTTCGTCATATTATTTTTATTTTTCTTCTTTTTCTCCTTATCCTTCTTCTTTTTCTTGTCCTTCTACTTCACCATCTTCTTCTTTTTTCTTCTTCTTCTCATTCTCCTTCTCCATATTCTTCTGATTATTTTTCTTCTACTAATTCTTCTTTTTCTTTCTCTTTTTCTTCTTCTTCTTCTGTTTTCCTACATCTTCTTCTCTTTATTATTCTTCTACATCATTCTCTTCTTCTAATTTTTTCTTATTCTTCATCATCTTCTCCTCTACTTTCTTCTACTCTTTCCTCTTCTTCTCATTCTTCTTCTTCTTCTTCTTCTTCTTCTTCTTCTATTTCTTTTTCTCCTTTTGTTGTTCTTCTCCTTCTTCTATTTCTTCTTATTTTTCTCCTTTTGTTATTATTATTATTATTATTATTATTATTATTATTATTATTATTATTCTTCTCCTTATTTTTCTTCTTATTCTTCTCCTCTTTCTTCTTCTCCTTCTTCATCATCTTCTTCTTCTCATCCTCCTTATTTTTCATCACCTTCTTCTTCTTCTTTCTATAACTTGTTATTCACCTTCTTATTCTTCTCCTCCTCCTCCTCCCACTTCTTATTCTTCTTCTCCTCCTCCTCCTCCTCCCACTTCTTATTCTTTTTCTACTTCTTCAACTTCTTCTTTTCCTTCTTCTTCTCCTCCTCCTTCTTCATATCCTTCTTTTTCTTTTTCTTTTTCTTCAACTTCTTCTTCATCTCCTACTTCTCCTCCTCCTCCTCCTCTTCTTTCTTCTTCTTCTTTTTATTTGTCTTCTTCTTCTCTTTCTTCTTTTTCTTCTTCTCTTTCTTCTTCTTTTCCTTCTACTACTTTTTATTTTTCTTTCCCATCTACTTTTTCTCATGCTTCTACTACTACTACTACTTCTTCATCATCATCTATTGCTAATTCTTTTTCATTATCTCGTCCTTCTTATTTTTGTTCTCCTCCTCCTCCTCCTCATTATATATCTTCTACTTCTCATCTTCATTCTTCTCATTCTTTCTCATCTTCTCATTCTTTTTCTTCTTGATTTATTTCGTCCCCTTCTTATTGTCTTTCTTCTTCTTCTCTATCTTCTCCTCCCTAATCTTCTCATTCTTCTCATTCTTCTTCTTCTCCTTCTCCTCCACCATTACCACCACCACCTCCTACTTTATATTGGTCTTATTCCTGGTCATCTCATTCTTCTTCTTCTTCTTCTCTTAGTTTTTTTTTACTTCTCTTCACCTTCTTCTTCTTCTTCTCCCCCCCTATTCTATTCGTTCTTATTATCCTTCTTCTTATTCTCTTAGTTGTTATTTTTACTTCTCTTCACCTTCTTCTTCTTCTTCCGCCCTATTCAACTCGTTCTTATTATCCTTCTTTTTCTTCTTCTTCTCTTTCTTCTTATTCTTTTTATTCTCTTTAATCTTTTTATCCTCTTCCTTGTTGTTCTCCTCCATCTTCTTCTCCTTTTCTCATCCTTCTTCAACTTCTCTTTATTCTTTTCCCTTCTTCTTCTTTTTTTTGTCTTTATTTATTTCTTTATATTCTTCTTCTTCTCATTCTTTTTCTTTTCCTTCTCATTTTTTTTCTTCTTCACCTTCTTCTACTTTTCAAGCTTCTTCTTTTAATTCTTCTTCTCCATCTTCAACTTCTTCTTCTATATCTTCTTATTCTTCTATATCTTATACTACACCTTCTACCTCTCTTTTTTCAACTTCTCCTTCTCATTCTTCTTCTACATGTTCTTTTTCTACTTCTTCTCATTCTTCATCTGGTTCTACTTTTTCTTTTTCTCCTTCTTTTTATCATTCTTTATCATCTTTTTCTTCTTGTTCTTCTTCCTCTTCTTCTCTTTCTTCTCCTTCTTCATCTTATTCTCATTTTAATTCTTTTCCTTCTTCTCTTTATCTTCCTTATTCTTCTTCTACTTCTTCAACTCCTCCATTTCATACTCCATATTCTCCTCCTCATTCTCCTCCTCCTCCTCCTCCTCCTCCTCCTCCTCCTTCTTCAGCTTTTCTTTCTTCTTATTGTTCTTTTTCTTCTTATTCTTTTTCTACTTCTTCATTTTCTTATTTTTCTCCTTATTCTTCTACTTCTTCTTCATCTCCTTTTTCTTATACTTTTTCTTCTTGTTCTTCTTCTTATTCTTCTCCTTCTCCTTCCTTTTCTCCTCCACCTCCTCCTTCTTCTTATTCTTCTTCTTTATCTCCTCCTCCTCCTTTTTCTTATTCTCATTCTTCTTCTTTATCTCCTCCTCCTTCTTCTTATTCTCTTTCTCATTCTTTATATCCACCTTCTCTGACTCATCCTACTCCTCCTACTCCTCCTCCGCCTTCTCCCCCCCTTCTTCTTCTTCTTCCTTCTTCCACCTTCTTCTTCTTCTTCATCTTCTTCTCATTGTGCTTACTTCATTTACCTTCTGCCTCCTCCTCCGCCTTCTTATATTACTTCTTCTTCTTACTATCTTCTTCCTTTCAACTTCTCTTCTTCACTTCTAACTCCCCTCTTCTTTTTAAGATTCTTTCTGCGACTGCCTCCTCCTCCTTCTTATTCATCATCATCATCATCATCATCATCAAGCCGGTCCGTCCATCCGCCTTCCTTCTTTCTTCGTTTCTTCTTCTTCTTCTTCTTCTTTTGTCTTCTCCTTTTCTTTTTCTTTTTCTTCTTCTTCTTCTTGTTATTCTATTTTTTTCATCATCAACTTCTTCTTCCTCTTTTTCCTTTTATTCTTCCTCCTCCTCCTCTTCTCTTCTTATTACTTTTTCTTTTATTAATTCTTATTCCACTTCTTCTTCCTCTTCTAATTATACTTTATATTCTTCTTCTACTTATTGTTCTTATCCTTTTTTACTTTTTCTTTTTCTACATCTTCTTCCTTTTCATCTTCCGCTTCTTCTTCTTCTTTCTCTTATTGCTTTTCTTCTTCCTCTTATTGATTTTATTTTATTTTTTCTTATTCTTATTTTTCTTCTTATTCTTCTTCCTCTTCTTGCTTTGCTTCTTCTTCTTCTTCTTCTTATTAGTATTCCTCTTCTTATTCTTCTCCTTATTTGTCTTCTTATTATTCCTCTCCTTCTTCTCATTCTTTTTCCTCCTCCTCCTCTTCTTCTTCTTCTTCTTATTCTTCTTCATTTTCTTCTTTTTCTCCTCCTTATTCTCCTACTTTTTCTTCTCCTTACTCTTCTACTTCATCCTCTTCTTTTTATTCTTATTCATTTTCTCCCTCTTTTACTTCTTCCTCTTCTACTTCTTCCTCTTCTATTTTTTTCTCTTCTTCTTCTTCTTCTTCTTCCTCTTTCTCGTTTTCTTCTTATTTTTTATTCTTCTTATCATGTTCTTTTTTAACTACTTCTTCTCATTATTCCCCTTCTTCTACTGCTATTGCTTCTTCTTCTTCTTCTTCTTCTTCTTCTTCTTCTCCTTCTTCTCCTTCTACTACTTCTTCTTCATTTTCTTTTTTTTCTTCACCTTATTGTTCTTCTTTTTCTTCACATTTTTCTTTTTCTTTTACTACTACTTCTTCTACTAATACTTCTACTACAACTTCTTCTTCTTCTTCCTCTCTTCTTATACTACTTTTTCTTCCACATCATCATCATCAACATTTTCTTCTTCTTATTCCCTTTCTACTACTACTACTACTACTTCTTCCACTTACTCTTCATCTTATTCTTCTTATTATTATTCATCATATTCTTCAACTTTTTATTCTTCTTTATTATCTTTTTCGTCATCATCATCTTCTTCTTCTACTTTTTCTTCCACCTCCTATTATTATTATTATTATTATTCTTCTTCTTCTTCTTTTTCATTTTACTTCTTATTCTATTTATACTTCTCTTCTTCTTCTTCTTCTTCTTCTTCTTCTCCTCCTCCTCCTCCTCCTCCTTCTTTTTCTTCCTCTTATTCATCTTCTTCTTCTTCCTCTTCTTCTTTTTATCCTTTTTGTTCTTCCTCTTATTATTATTATTATTATTATTATTATTATTATTCTTCTTCTTCTTCTTCTTCTACTATTACTACTACTACTATTACAACTTGTTCTCTTTCTTCTCCTTCTTCTGCTTCTTCTGCTTCTTCTTCTCTTACTTGTTTTTTTTCTTCTCCTTCTTTCGCTTTTCCTCCTCCTCCTCCTACATCTTTTTTGACTTCTTCTTATTCTACTTCTTTTTTGTCTTCTTCTTCTTCTTCTTATACTTCATTTTTGTCTTCTTCTTCTAATACTTCTATTTTGTTTTCAACTTCTTCTTTTTCTACTACTACTACTACTACAACTATTACTTTTTCTTGTTCATCTTCTTACTATTATTATTATTATTATTATTCTTCCTCTTCCTCTTCCTCTTCCTCTTCTTTTTATTCTTCTTATCTTTCATACTCTTCTTCTTCTTCTTCTACTTAAACTTATTATTATTATTATTATTATTCTTCTTCTTCTTCTTATAGTACTACTACTACTTCTTCTCCTTCTTCTTTTTATTTTACTTTTCTTCATTTTCATCATCATCATCATCAACATACTCTTTTTCCTATACTTATTATTATTATTATTATTATTCTTCTTCTTCTACATTTTCTATTTCTTCTACTTTTCTTCTTCTTCTTCTTCTACTTTCTCTTCCACTACTTCTTCTAATCTTCTTCTGCTTATGCTTGTTTTAACCTCTTTCTTCCTTTTATTTTTTTTCTTCTTATTCCTCTCTTTCTTTTATTATTATTATTATTATTATCATTATCATTATCATTATCATTATTGTTGTTATTATTATTATTATTTTTATTCTTCTACTACTTTTGCTTCATCTTCTTTTTATTCATCTTCTTTTTCTTATTCATCTTCTACTTTTTCTAGTTCATCATCATTATCATCATCTTATTTTTCTTCAACTTCTTACTTTTTCTTCTTCTTCTTCTTCTTCTCCTTCTTCCGCTTCTTCTTTTTTCTCATCCTTTTCCTCTTCCTCTTCTTTCTCTACCTCTTCTTCCTCTTCCTCTTCTTTCTCGACCTCTTCTTCCTCTTCTTTTCTTACTTTTTTTATTCTTCTTCTATTTATCCTTCTCCTCCTCCTTCTAGTTTTTATTCTTTTTCTTTTTCTTCTTCTTCATCATCTTTATCATCATCATCTTCTTCTTCTTCTTATACTTTTTTTTTCTCTTTCTTCTTCTTTACTTCTTCTTTTTCTTCTTATACTTTTTTTTCTTCTTTTTCTTCTTCTTTTTCTTATTCTTCTTCATTATCTTATTATTTTATTCTTCTTCTTCAATCTTCTTCTTTTGCTTCTTCCTCACATCCTTTTTTCTTTTTCTTCCACTTCATCTTACTCATCTTCTTTTTTTTCCTCTTCTTCTTTTCATTCTCAGTCTACTACAACTTCTTCTTCGTCTTCTTCTTCTTTTCTTCTTGTTCTTATTCTTATTCATCTTCTTTTTTAATTTTTTTTCATATTTTTCTTCTTTCACTTTTTCTTATTTTTATTTTTATTCTTCTTCTTCTTTTATTCTCCCCCTCCTCCTCCTCCTCCCTTTTATTCTTAAACTTCTTATTCTTTCTCTTATTATTATTATTATTATTATTATTATTATTCTTCTTCTTCTACTACTACTACTACTACTACTACTATTACTACTACTACTTCTTCTTTTTCTTCTTTTTCTTCTTTTTCTTATTTTTCTTCTTTTTCCTCTTCTTTTATTTCTTAAACTTCTTTCTCTTCCTCTTCTACTACTACTACTACTACTACTACTATTACTACTACTACTACTACTTCTTTTTCTTCTTTTTCTTATTTTTCTTATTTGTCTTCTTTTTCCTCTTCTTTTATTTCTTAAACTTCTTTCTCTTCCTCTTCTTCTTATTCTTCTTCTCTTTCTTCATCTTTATCTTCTTCATTTCTTCTTCTTCTTCTTCTTCTTCTTATTTTTCTACATCCTATTTTTTTTCTTCTTTTTATTCTTCTTCTTCTTCTTGTTCTTCTTGTTCTTCAACATTTTTCTTCTTCCTATTTTTCTTCTTCTTATTCTTATTTATCTTATTGTTCTTCTTTGTTCTTCTTTTTTATCATTATCATCTTCTTTTTCTTCTTTTTCTTCAGCTTTCTATTCTACTTCTTCTTATACTTTTTATTATTTCTCTTCTTCCTATTCTTCTTCTTCATCTTCATCTTCTTGTTCTTCCTCTTCTTCCTCTTTTTCATCTTCTTCTACTTCTTCTTTTTTTCATATTTTTTATATTTTTCTTCCTCTTCATTATATTCTTCTTATTTTTCTTCATCTTCTTTTTTTTTCTTTATTCTTCTTCTTCTTTTCTTTCTTCTACTTCTACTTACTCTTCCTCTCCTCCTCCTCATCCTCTTCTTTTTTCTTCTTTTCTTCTTCTCTTTCTACTTCTTTTTCTTATTCTTCTTATTCTTATTTTTTTTCTTCCTATTTTTCTTCTTCATCATCTTCTTCTTATTCTTTTTCTTCATCACCTTCTTCTTCATCTTCCTATTCATCTTCTTCCACTTCTTTTCCCTCTTTTTTTTCTTCATCTTTTTCTTCTTTTTTTTTCTTCTTCTTCGTCTTTTTCTAGCATATTTTCTTCTTCTTCTTTTATTCTTCTTATTCTTTTTCTTCTTATTTTTCTTCTTCTTCATCATATTCTACTAATTTTCTTTTTATTCCTCTTCTTCTTCTTTTTCCTATTACTCTTATATTTCTTTTTATTTTTTTTTCTTCTACCTTTTCTTCCTTTACTTCTTCCCCTTCTTCTTCGTATTCCCCCCTATTCTTCTTTTTCTTATGCTTTTTTTTCTTAATTTTTTTCTACTACTACTACAACTTCTTCTTCTTCTTCTTCTTCTTTTTCTTTTTTCTTTTATTCAGATTTTTATTCTTCTTTTTTACATATTATTCGTCTTCTTCTCTTCCGCCTCCTCCTTGACCAACTTCTTCATCCTATTTTTCATTACCATCATCACCATCATCGCCATCGTCTTCTCATACTTCTTTTTTTTTCATCATCATCATCATTATCTTATTCTTCTTCATATTTTTCCTTTTATGTTTTTTCTAATTCTTCTTTTTTCTCTTCCTCAACTTGTTCTTCTTCTTCATCTTCCTCTTCTTCTTCTACTTCTTCATCTACTTTTTCCTCTTCTACTTCTTATTCTTATTCATTTTATTTTTCTTCTTCTATTTCATCTTCTTGTTCTACTACTACTACTACTACTACTACTACCACTACTACTACTACTTCTTCTTCTTCTTCTTCTTCTTCCTTTTCATCTTCATCTTCATTATCATCATCATCGTCATGTTTTTCTTCTTATTAATTTTTTTTTCTTTTTTTCTTCTTCTACTTATTCTTCTCCCTCTTTTACTCCTTCTTTTGTTTCTTTTT